>VXAX01003840.1:354268-369139 GCA_013399835.1 Leptocoma aspasia
AGCCGACGGATTCGCCTCCTCAGACGATGAGGCCGCCGAGGAGGACCCGAGCCCGCTCCACATCTCCTGGTCAGGCGACACCCGCGGGATCCTTTCTCTGAGGAAATTGTATTAAATCCCTATCCTGAGAAACGAGAGGGTTTTCTCTTCGCAAGGGTAACCCGAGCCGGGCTCTGGTGACCTTCCAGGCTGGGGGTGGCCCGGTGGTGCTGGGGAACTGTCAGTGGATGTGGTTGGCGTTGGAAGGGCTCAAACCCCCTGCCCAAGCAGGCTCACCCACAGCAGGAGGCCAGGGATCACAGCCAGGTGGGGTTTGAAGGTTTCCAGGGAAGGAGGCTCCACGGCCTCCCTGGGCAGCTCATTCCAGGCCTCTGTTCTTTACTCACAGGGAAGGGAGCCCTGGCCCAGGTTGCCAGAGAAGCTGTGGCTGCCCCTGGATCCCTGGAAGTGTCCAAGGCCAGGCTGGACAGGGCTTGGAGCAACCTGGGATAGTGGAAATTATCCCTGCCCATGGCAGGGGATTAGAACATGATGATCTTTAAAGTTCCCTCCAACCCAAACCTTTTGTCACCCTCAAAGTAACATTTCTCCTCATATTCACTTCCCATGTTTCATTTTGTGCCTGTTGCTCCTCATCCTCCCACCAGACACTGGTGAAAAGGTCTGGTCCCACCCTCTTGACACCCCCTTTAAAGATATTTATATATTTAAATGCTTGAAATCTTCCCTTCTGATTTCTATTTATTTTACTTTTTATTTTCTGGTAGGTTGTCTCTGTCTCCTCTCTACTCTTCAGAGTTCCTGGGATTATGTTCCCTTCCAGGTAAGAAGCCTTCACTGAAATTTGAAGGCATATTTGAAAGCTGAAGAGGGGTAATACCTTGTACCCCAAAATTCTGTGTTGTGGGTGACTCCTTTTGTAATCTACCCCTGGAATAAGTGTTTTGGAAACACCAAAGCTAATCTAGAGAGTATCTTAATGCAAGATCACATTTTTCAAAGTCAAAAAAATAAGCATATAAACTTTGCCTGCATTTTTAACTACCAAAACTGCAGCCATGAATCTCCACTCAACTCTTAAGTGATCTTTATTCAGCCCTTTTATTTGTTGGATGATTTTTTGTGCTTTGTGGGGGGATTTTATGCTGTATCCTGATTTAAAATATCCAAAACTTTTCATCTGGAAAACACAAAGCACCTTAAAACCTTGGGCAGATTTCTTTTGTTAATCCTATTACATTACAGTATTAAGCAGATAATGGTGTTTAAACTGTCTTCTGCACCAGGGATCTACTTGCAAAAACAAGAACTGTGTTTTATTCAGCATGTGGCTTTGTTGCTTGCTTTAGTTTTGGGGGGAGGCTGCCTGTACCCTGTTCTGCTGCAGCAGCCATCCCATAAATGTCACTTACCTGGAGTGGTAATTGTTGTTCATAACTTGTTTCAGGTTGCAGGTTTAAGGATATCAGAAGAAATCTTCAGAAAGATATAGGTGAGTCTTCTTTGTATCAAGGGCAATTCCATGGATATTCCATAGCTATGGAATAAATAGTCAGGATATTTCCAGGCAAGAGCTGCACAGTACCCATGAGGCATCTTCAGAGCAGCTGGGATCAAGTGAATTACAAACTTGTAGCCTTCCTTTTTCCCCGAGAAAAGCAAAATTGGAATAGAAAAGATGGAATTATGTAAAGAATTGTGCTGAGTATTCAGCTGTAAGCACTAAAGAGCAGAGACTAATAGCAAATCCCACAGTGTTTGGGTAAGTCAAGCTTAGGAAGGAACTCCTGGCTGTGAGGGTGGGCAGGCCCTGGCACAGGGAAGCTGTGGCTGCCCCTGGATCCCTGGAAGTGTCCAAGGCCAGGCTGAATGGGGCTTGGAGCAGCCTGGGACAGTGGAAGGTGTCCCTGCCCATGGCAGGGGGTGGAACAAGATGGACTTTAAGGTCCCTTCCAACCTAAACCATCCTGGGATTCTGTGATTTTTAACTGGAGATGGGACAGAAACGTAGTAAAGTGGATAACAGGCTGTCCTGAGTGCTGATGTCTTCTCCAGTGAGACTTCTCTCAGGATTCCCTCTGAACTGAGAAAATTCCTCTCCTGGATTACCTGAAGGGAAATGTGGGAGAGACTCAGTGGAAGGAAAGAGTGCTCAAACCAAAATTGCTCACTCCTATTGTCTTAGCCCCAAAGTTTAAACAAGAGACTCAGCACCAAAGTGCTTATCTGTTTATCCTTAAGCTTGATAGGCTTTTGTTTATTTGCAAATGTCCTAATCTGTTGGCAGGAGAACTGAAGAGCTGCGGGGTCCAGGATATCTTTGTGCTTTGTACCAGAGGAGAGCTCTCAAAATACCGAGTGCCAAACCTGATCGACACCTACCAACAGCACGGGCTGTGTGTGCACCACTACCCCATTCCTGACGGGAACGCTCCTGACATCGCCACCTGCTGCAAGATCCTGGAAGAGCTCAGGACCTGCCTGGAAAATAAGCAGAAAACCATGATACAGTAGGTTCTGGCTGCCTCCCCATCACCCCACATTCCTGTAAAGGATGCCAGCTTCTCTCCAGATATATGAGCAGGGGAAATAGGATGGGGTGAAAAGGCAGTTGCACTCTACAGTTAGTTCATGCTATGAAGTCTGCTTGTTCCTCCTCCTGCAGCTATTTGGAGAGAATTCTTCCTTTCAGAAGATCAGAATGTCCTGTTTCAAGATCAGAATGTCCCATTTCCCCTTGCTCTGTCCAGCAAGAGTTTTAAAGTGTATTTTGAGTGGCACCACAGGGCTCCTTGCTTCCAGCCTACCTGGATATCAGGTGTACAGAATGAGTTGGGAGCTAAAACACTTCTGTGTCAGAGGTTGTGACTGCCCCATCCCTGGAAGTGTTGCAGACCAGGGATGGGGCTTGGAACAACCTGATCCAGTGGAAGGTGTCCCTGCTCATGGTAGGGGCTGGAATGAAGTGACTCTAAGGTCCCTTCCAACCCAAACCACTCTGTAATTCTATAACACGTCCCTGGACTATTTATCAGGAACTCAGTGGGTTCCAGCAGTGCAAAATTTACTCCTAATTTCCACGAATGGGTTTAAAGGAATTTATTTAGCTGAGCTCAGAAGAGAGGGGGAAGAGCTTTCCAAATTCCATGTTCCCTGAATGATCCCACTGACAGCTTCCTGTACAGACGTCCACTGAGTCCTTGTTCTTCCTGCTGACACAGAACCCTGCTGTTCTCCTCTCTGTCCTCAAACCCTTAATCTGGAGTAGGATTTAAGGAAATTTGAGATTGTCCATCCTCGTGCTGTTTCCTGTCCTCCTGTGCCTTTAGGACTATTACCAGGAATAAAGTGGGACTTTAAAATTGAAGTTTCCATGGAAAGACACAGAAGGTCTGGAGAATAAATAGGATATATCCCTGTAGGTATAGAAAATATGGAGAAATTCTTATTCTGACTTTCTTGTACCACTGCTCCTCTTGATTATATTAAGGCAAGAACTGTGCCCACATATTTATGTGTTGGGGGGTCCCTGGGTGCTGCAGTTTGCTACAGCTTGTTACAACCAGTTGTTTTCTTTTCTCCCAGCTGTTATGGTGGCCTTGGACGCTCATGTCTTGGTAAGCATTTGTCTCCATGCCTGACTAACCCATCCCACAAACCCATGGAGACCAATTCTGCTGGAAGCTTCACTGTGGATGCAATCCCAACTGCCACTGCCAGGAGCAGCCTGGTTAATAGAAAGGACATGAACCAATTCCTCTGCATCTGAGGATTCAGAGGAATTCATTGCAGTGTTCCCCCTTAAAGCTTTCAGGAGCATTACTTACTGTGTGTTCCCAGAAGGAAGGGATGGGGATATGGCCAGAAGACACAAAGGGAAATTAACTGGGTGTACTGGCACTCATTCCTGAAAATCCTAGGAATTGCATCCCAGATGCTGCTGGGAAGGCAGAGGGAAAATAGTGGGAGGGTTTTCACTTATTTCCAAAGCCCATAGGCTTAGGCAGGAGCAGCAGGCAGACGGGCCAGTGCCCAGAAATAGGATTCTGCAAGAGATCCAAGAGCTCTGGGACCCGGCTAGGTTTGCCAGGGTGGTTTTCATGGGACAAATCAGTGGCTGTGTGCAGTCAGAGGCGCTCAGCAGCATTCAGGTGTAAACACTTTCCCTTACAGTGGCTGCCTGTCTCCTGCTCCAGCTTTCAGACACCCTGGCACCTCAGCAGGTGATAGAGAGCCTCAGGAACCTGAGAGGATCGGGGGCCATACAGACCATCAAGGTAATGGGGCTGCAGCAGGTAATACACGGGTCCAAAGACCAGGGAGAGCTCAGGCAGTCCCCTCCTTCACTTCCCAGAGAGATACCTCTGCCTTTCCAACAGCTGCTCTCTGGGATTTGAGCTGTTTCCTGCTTTCAAGAAACAGCTTCTCCCAGGAAACTGGACTGGACGAGAGGAAAAGGCCTCAAGTTGTGCCAGAAAAGGTTTAAGTTGGACAATAGGGAAAATTTCTTCACTGAAAGGGTTGTCTCGCCCTGGCAGAGCTGCCCAGGGCAGTGGTGGAGTCCCCATCCCTGGAGGGATTTAAAAGCTGTGGATGCACTTGAGGACGTGAGGTAATGGTGGCCTTAGAGTGCTGGGGGAATGGTTGCACTCAAACACCTTAGAGAGATTTTCCAATCTAAATTATTCCATGATTCAAAATAAAGCACCTTTGAATTCTGACAGCTCCCACCTCCAAGGACCATGTCTTGCATTACCTTGGGGTAATGCATCACCTGTGGCCATTATGGGGAACCACAGGATCCAAGTCAAGATCCATGGAATCTGTATCTGACAGTGAAAAATCCCAGAGGATGTGGAGTAAGCACACAAAGAACAAATGGACCAGAGGGTGCAGTTTTCATCCAGGGGTATCAAACAGCTCTTTTAGACAGATGGTGCCTCTTTTTAAAGTACAGAGCACTCACTGCAGACCTGGTTGTGCATTTCCAGCAGTACAATTTCCTCCATGACTTCCGGGAGAACCTGGCTGCACACCTGGCAACAAAGGAGCCGGTGCTGAGATCGGCATCACGGTAGCTGATCCTGCCATGGGTGTCTGTGTGGAAAACTCCTGGACAAGACACCTCTCTCCTGACCTTTCCCCAGTGCTACTGCCTGTGTGACTCAGCTGCTGCCTTCCAAATCCATGTGTAAAGTATTGGGATAGGGAAGGAAATCCTAGAGAACGTGTGGCATCTTCCCCTCTTTGGTGACTTTAATACTCACTGCCTGAAAAATAAGTGTACAAGTGTGTTTGTGTCCATTGCTGTTCTGCTGGGATAATGGAGCTGGATAGAAATTCCATCTCTGGAGCTGTTTAAAAACACCCTCACACCATCAGCTCTGCTGTAAAGCAAAGTCAAGTCAAGCTGGAGCACTCACCCCTTAGGAGCTTGTAACAACTCATTCTAAAATGTCACGGTTCTGCTCAATGTGTTGAGGGGTATTTGGGAAGGAGTCTCCTCATTCCAAAAGCAGGAGGTGTTGTACCACAGATCTGTGACAAAGCCAGCACAGGGGGGTTGTAGGTGACTGTGGCAGGAAGACACTGCTGCAGGTGCGTGGGTGAGCTGGCACAGCCCTTCTGCCTGCTGCCACCACTGAGAGTAAACAATCAGCTGTGGGCTGGGAGGATCTCACAGAAACAGTCCTAGTCCTCTAACGGTCCCCAGACCTCCTGTTTCACTATATCCATCCATAAAAGCAAGATGAAACAGCTCCTGGCTTTTGATAAAGTTCAGGACCATCTCAAGTCAAAAGTTGGGACAAGACTCCACACAGCACCAGTGGGCTGGAGTTGAACAAGTCCCTGCTTTGTGAACTTCAGTATTTATCTTTTAACATTTGAACTTTGAGAACAAAGGTAATTTCTGAAGATAAATTAGTGTTTACTGCCATTCCCTTCCCCACTCTTATGGCAAACAACAGGAACTTTTCAGGTTTCCACAGCGTAGAATCATTTACAGCAAATACTTTGCCCCAAATGTGCTTCAGTACTTAATCCTTTCAACTAATGGTTTTCAGATATTAAATATTTATCACATGACTCAGCAGGAAGCTTGCTGATGCGAGAGAAATGTTCTTTATCTTCTCCATATCTTTTTGCCTCCTGGAACTCCAAAAAGAATGATCAGATCCACATTTTGAATGCCAAAGGCCTGGTACTCCAGCAAAGCATCCCACAAGGGCTACTCCCACACTCCTGGGACACGAGGCTGACCTTGCTGGGCATGGATGGTGTTACCCACACCCCTGGGCACCCCACATCCAGTTAAAGCTGCTCATCAGCAGGACAGTGCAAACACCTGGGTCAATACTGCGGGGCAAAGCCCTTGCAGCTGGAGGGGCTGCAGGAGCAGCTGTCAGTTGGGCTCAGTCAGGCCTGCATTTTTTATTCCAGGGTGGAATTTGGCTCAAACCAGCCCAAATGCCAAGGGAACAAGAGATTTGTTTAGAAGGTTGAGGAGAGCCAGGGGCTACAAGCAGCCAGTCTCGTTTCCATAATGGATTAATAAATATACAAACATAAGAAAGGTTTAATGAGCTTTGCTTCCACAGGCTGAAGTCATCTCTTACATCTTGGAAGAGCCAAGCAGCAGAAAAATAAAGATTATACAATAGGAACAATATTCATGATTTTCCAAAAAAGCCCTTCAAAAATTCTTCTGTGAAAAGCTAAAAATTAAGATTGCACAAGGAAAAAAATAATCATGGAATGCTGAAGGCTTGAGCAGTAAGGGCATGGGAAATGCTCAATAAATGCAAGGAAACATGAGAAAAACAATTTTATGTACAAAGCAATAAGCTGTCAGGACTATTATTACTTAGGAAAGAGAATTTGAAGTTATCACAGCCTGAATTCTCTTACTCCCAGTATATTTTAAAAAACTAGAAACTACCATTCTCCATCCCCTGGGAACCCAAAACTTTGTGTGGTAATAGCCTAGAAAAGGGTTGTGGAGGAGAAAGGACAGTCCCGAACCTGTGGAAGGATTTCCAGCCAGAGATCAAAGAGACTTGGCCCCTTTGACAGATGATGTGAGTAAAGTCTGTTCATTCACACCCAGCACAAATAAGGTGCAAAGGGGGACATTTTCACCATGTCCTATAAAATAAGAGTGTAGGGTCACTAAGTGAAGTCTGGCAGAACTGTTAAATATCTATTTTTTACACACAGCAATTCCATTGCAGAACTCACTGTCTGGATGGCCCAGAGCAGCTGTGGGTGCTCCATCCCTGGAGTGTCCAAGGCCAGGTTGGACAGGGCTTGGAGCACCCTGGGATAGAGGAAGGTGTCCCTGCCATGGCAGGGGCTTTAATTTAATGTCCCTTCCAACCCAAACCGCTCTGGGATTCTGTGATCTTCCAGACCAGGCTACAAAAGTGCTCTAAGGGCAGCTGAACTGATGGCAGAAAAGCCATTCAGAGCTTTTTTAAATGCCAAAGCCCACTCAGCACATCTGTAACACACAAATTTCCAAATTTCTCACTCTTCAGGCAGATGCTCAGCCCCTGCCCTGTTTCATATTCCTTTCCTCAGCCATTGCCACTGCCCAACACACCAGTGTTGGAATATCTGGATTTCTGGTGGAACCCAGCGCAGCCATTCATACCACTTTTATTGCCCCTAACACCCAAGAGACCCAAAGTGAACAAATACACAGTTTATGCAAAAAAAAAAGTTTTTACTAGAACGGGGAAACTCTGCGTTGTTCTCCAGCACAGGTAAATGAAAAAGATTCCTAATTATTACTTGTAAATTAAGCAGCTGTTCACAGTCACAATTTACAATGCAATATTTATCTGAAACATCTTCCCCTGCCCCATTGGCTATTTAACTTCAGGAAAAAAAGCAGGAAATCAGAGCTTCCCTTTTCCAGAGGTAATTCAATTCTGTGTTCTATTTTTAAAGGGAATGCAATAATCCACTGTAGAACAACTGATGAACACAGTGAGGACCTGTTGAATTTAAAAACAAAACAAAAGGCACCACATAAAAGAAGTGTTGCTGAATTTGAGATTTGTTTTTGAATATTTATTGCACTAAGGAACAGCGGGGCAGTTTCACAATCTCACCTTCTGCTTTGAAAAGGTCTATAGTATTTACTACTCTTAAACCCAAGAGTGTTTGGACTTGGTAAACGTTGGAGGTTTGTCCATTTGTTAATCAGACAGCACAGGCATTAAAAAAAAAAATTGAATTCATTCATTCATGGACAATTCAGCTTCTCCTACCACAACAACACAGGCTCGAGATTAAAGCAGGGTTAATGTTTGGAGAAGATACAGAAGGCTCTGGACCTATGGATGCACATAAAGGGAAAGATTAACCAGATAATAAAAAAACAAACCAAAATAGAACTGGTTTTGCATTTGTGTCCATGAATTAATATCTCAAGACCAACGTCACCAATGGGCAAAACACACAGCATTCCAGTTGTTCCCGAGCACTTGGAGCTAGGGCTGATTTAGAGTAAAGAGGGGCATACACAAGTCCAAGTGAGCCACGACAAAGGCCATCCTACAGCAAATCCCTAGAGTACTAAGGCTAGTAGTAACCAACACCTACTCGAAGGTTATGGCTGTTCCTTATGGAGTGCAAAGTCAAAACTTTTCAAATCCCAGTCATCTTTATATTAATTTACACATAATTCATCAATTTCAGCATCCCAGTAAAATATAAGAAAACAGTCTTTCCACAAGTATAAAATGTGGAAATATTTTAAAAACAGGGGAGTCATTGTTTTCTAACTCAATTGTGAACATCAGG
Source organism: Leptocoma aspasia (assembly GCA_013399835.1). Taxonomy (NCBI): domain Eukaryota; kingdom Metazoa; phylum Chordata; class Aves; order Passeriformes; family Nectariniidae; genus Leptocoma; species Leptocoma aspasia. The sequence goes on from VXAX01003840.1 coordinate 363,080, forward strand.
TTCCGTATTTAATCTTGGTCAGAGGTTCTTGTTGTAAAGAATCCATGTTTTTTGTGGCTTTTGCATGCACTTAACTGGAACAAAGCTTGCTGAATGTCTTCTTAAGAGCTCACCAGAACATAAATCATGCTGCAGAAGAAAATGAAAATATTAAGATGCATCACTTTGATTAGTGTTACACATTTAATTATAACAGTGTATATTATAAGGAACAAGTCCATGTGAGATATGTGGATTGTGACTGAAGATTTGACACAATGACTCTTCTACTTTAGACTTCAACAAAATCACATTTATATCAAATACTTTCCTCTGAGAACAAAGTTTCAGCTTCTTAATTAAAATACCCCGGGATTTATTGTAGTATGCTTAACAGATAAAAAGTTTGGAGCGTTTCAGTCTACAGTCATGGAACAGAGATTCAAAATAGTAATTCTGACCCAATTAGGATTTGTGTTTTAAAGCAGAATCAGTGGTGAATGTGGATTCTTCTTCAGGAAAGCTGGCCCTGTAGATGATCATACAGATTCCTAGCATGCTTTGGGTTGGAAGGACCTCATAGATCATCTCATTCCAACCCCTGCAATGAGATGGGAGAACTTTGGCTAGGCCAGGCTGCTCCAAGTCCCCTCCAACCTGGCCTGGAACACGTCCAGGGATCCAGGGGCAGCCACAGCTTCCCTGGGTACCCTGTGCCAGGGCCTCCCCACCCTCACAGGGAAGAATTCCTTCCCAATATCCCATCTAACCCTGCCCTCTGGCAGTGGGAAGCCATTCCCACGTTTCCTATCACTACACACCCTTGTCCAAAGTCCCTGTCCAGCTCTCACAGGCTCCCTTCCAGCACAGGAAGGAACATACTCCTATGGACAGCGTTTCTCTCTGCACTGAGCCAAAACTTCAGACTGAAGTGGAAAACTTACCCATATAGGTAGTAAAAAAAAGATAGAAGGTAGAATGCTAATTTGCACCATCCTTCTTTCTGGCAATAGGCTAAAATATCTGCATTCATGATGGTCGTAGGATCGTAGAGCCCCGGGCCACTCATCACGGGTCTGCTCATGTACCTGGAACGAGGCACAGGCAGGTGTGGGGTGACAGCCACAGAAACCTGGGTCCTGCCCCCCACCCGGCAGGGAAAACCACAACTGAGACAAGGAGTAACACCCTTTACAGAGAAGCAATTCAATTCCCATGTCTAAAGGAATGGGAGAGGAGAATGGGATTGCCACTTCGACTGGCATTCCACACTGGGAATTGTCTCAGTGCACCTTTGACATGTCAGCAACTTTAACACACACAACTCAATTCCTGCACAGCACAAGAGAATAAAAAATAAAAGCATCCGAGAAAGCCAGGTGATGGCTCTTATCGTACAGCCATGACCTAAACTTTCTCAGAAAGCATCTGGGTTTTCCCAAGACACAGAACACTGGACAGGAAGTCAGCAACGGGAGAATGAGTAACAATTCACTGAGCACAACAGACTCGCCAAAATTACCTCCAAATATGATAAGCCAGCAATGGCATATTGAGACCCAGTGTGAGCCACTCTGCTGCACAGAGAAACATGACACAGAAGAATGCATGGATGAGGTACTCTGGAAGTACAAGCTGGAAAAGAAAAAGGTGAGTTAGAAGTCTCAAATACACAGAGCAAAATGTGGCATTTCAGCTACTTTGGAGGCACGCGATTGCTTCAAGATATCATTTAAAACCAACACTAACAAGAACAAGACTGTGGAACGTGAAAGCAGCAGCCAGCACTACGTGCCTTGCTGTTTTCACATGATATTCATGAACCAAGGAGAAAAATTTATAAGATTTAATGGTCAGATCAATATTTTTGTATTGCTTCTATTAAATTAACAGATTCCACGCTTTATGCGTGACACTCAGAAAGGTCACTGAGATATTTCTGCTCATGCAACAGAGAAATATCAGTAGGAAACATGCTCTGCAGAACAGTTTATAGGCAAAAAGATGTTTGCGTTTTCCTGTTTTACAGCTTTGTTTTGGCCTTCACAGATCCAGAACTAATTATTCCCAAAATGTAACGCCCCAGGCAGAGCTTTACCCAACCAAACCAGCGGTGACGTGGTGGCACACACAGGTCTGCACAGAGGAGCTGCTCTGCACAGACAGTCTGGGGGCAGTCGGGCAGTGCTCCCTCACAGGCTCCCACTGTGCATGCTTTACAGCATCATGCTTCCAGCAGAAGCCCACAGAGCTCAGTACCAGGTACTATGGAATCACAGGAAGCATGGAATGCTGCGTAGATTAGTGTTGTTAATAGGAACGACATGGAGAGGTACAGAGAGTAAACACATGCAAAGAGCTGCAAAATCTCACACCCAACACACAAGTTCAGTTTTATACAAGTCACCCCAAAGTGTTGCTATTTACTGCTTTATTACCAGGTTCAGAAGGAACCATACAAATCAGACTGGTTTGGGATGGGAGGAACCTTAAAGCCCATTCAGTTCCACACCTTCCACTATCCCAGGCTGCTCCAAGCCCTGTCCAACCTGGCCTTGGGCACTTCCAGGGATCCAGGGACAGCCACAGCTTCTCTGGGCACCCTGTGCCAGGGCCTCACCACTCTCATTATGAAGAATTCCTTCCCAATATCCCATCCATCCCTGCCCTCTGGCAGTAGGAAGCCATTCCCTGTGTCCTGTCCCCCCATTCCTTGTCCCAGGTCTCTCTCCAGCTCTCCTGGAGCCCCTTTAGGCCCTGCAAGGGGCTCTGAGCTCTCCCTGGAGCCTTCTCCTCTCCAGGTGAACACTCCCAGTTCTCCCAGCCTGGCTCCAGAGCAGAAGCAGCAGATCTGGAAAGCTTCTGCCTTCTCAACTCAGGCCCTGTAAAACTTCTCCTCATGGAAAACAACCCATTTTTACCCGAAGGTTTAAATTGTCTACATGTGTGTGCATGTACACACACACAACACACTCTGCCCTCTTTTTGTGCAATATGATTAACATTGCATGGGATGATTACATCAAAGTTTCAGTGGTTTCCAAATTTTTTCTTCTTTTAAAACCCCAGAATATCTTCCTAGAAATCTAAAAGCTACCAAGAAACACGCTCACCACCTACTTTGCTATGACATTCTAATTCTCTAAATGAAGAGTACCAAACAAAGCAAACTTGCATCAACACCACCAAAATTCAGCTGTTGTACACAAAATGTTTCAAGTAAATATTTTCATCCAGATCCTTCTTTGCATACTTACCATTTACACACGGCATTTATAGCAAACAACAACCACCCTGTCCAACACACGATGCATTTGGCAGCCTGCTCAGACAGATTCACCAGGCCTGAAAAATCTGTATTTATTTACCTACACATCTCAAAATACGTTTTTATTTTCTCTTGTTTGTTATTCCCTACTCCCACCCCAGGATACCTGCCTCTTTCCAATCTCCTCCACTTGATCCTCCCTGCCTGTCCTAAAGAGAAATGAATTACATCACATCCTACCATATTTATCACAGAAATGAGGGAGGATGGATCTGGTTGCTGAGAAAAGACACGACTATAACAGGAGCAGGGAAGAGAAGGAATCAGCAGTGTACTAAGGAGTTACTATTTTAGGCTAATCTTTCCACTGAGGTGCCTCAATTCCTACCAGGATCTTTGGTTCTCTGTACAGGAAAACAACACACCCGTGTGTATTTGTCCAGCATCATGTACCAGATCCCCTCAAGAGCCTGAACTCCACTTTTGGGGAGTAGTCTGCTTCCACAGGAACAGCAAATGTCAGGTTATTTCAGACTTTCAGTTTGCAAAGCTGCCATGTAAAGGACACTCCATGCATGTGGGGCAGCAGAAGGTTAATATCCAGTTAAACATGCACATTTTTACACTACAAAGGTTGCAGTCAGGTCATAATGCATCAATGTAATGAGAGTTGGCCTGTCCCACACTGCAGCAGAGATGGCTGGAACAGACCAAGCAAGGGAAACTGTTAGATGCACAGCTCTCCTAGCAGCAAACCTCCTCTCCTCCTCACACTGAAATATTCACCTTAATTAGTGTGCTGTACACATAACACACTCTCCCCCCCCTACCCAATTACAGTAAATTTCTTTTTTGTTGCATATTTTACTTAAAACACACTAAAGCTACAGTTCAGGCCACGCTGCTGCGCTGCCCCTGCATCCTCCCTCAGCCTGGGCACACACAAAGCCATAAGAAATGCACAAAATGCTGCAGGATCAACCTCTGTGTTCTTTAACAAGCCTCCCTGATGCTGCTGGCCTGTAAGAGATGCAGACAAATAGTTCCCCTCAAATTCTTTTCCTAAGCCAAGGAGTGTCCGAGTTGCATCCGAGAGAGGACACTGGGACACAGCCCTGATCCTGGAACACAGAACAGAGCAGTGAGGGTAGCACCTATCACCTTCCACTCACCTAAATCCTCAAAAAAAGATCAGAATTGACTTGGTCAATGCTTAAAAAATACCCCAAGTATTCTCCTCTAATCTGAATTCAGTAAATCTGGCTTGAAAAACACAATTTATTTCTGCCTGAAGTTATTTTCTGACACCTAACAGGCATGTAACAGTTTTCCCCACGTTGCTGGGTAAGCAAGCAGAATTGGTTTGGCACAAAATATGGAAATCCATGAGGTTGTTATAAACCCCAACAAACAAATAACAAGCAGATGAACAGGCAGACTAAACAAAACAGCTAAATAGTATTACAAATGTTCCTAACAAAATGAAAGGGAAGTTCAAAAACATGAAACTGAAAAGCAGTACACACCTTTAATGCAATTTTGACTCTTTTAATCTTTTTGACCTTTTCAACTGTCTTTGTGCAGAAAATGTAGAAAGCAGATTGAAAGAATGTTAGTATGACAGCTGACAAGATCACCATCAGATTAATAACAGTCAGAATATTCAACTTGAAACTAAAGAATCAGACAGAGAATTTCCCTAGAACTTCTACCAACAGCCAGGGCTTCTCAACCCAGATGCAATTCTACTGCCCAGGATGATTGCATCAAGGTAACACCAAAAATAAGCACTTTACACGTATTTATTTAGCAAAACAAAATGTTTGGTGTGCTACTTACAGGATTGAGTGTATTACACTGGTCTATAGGGTTCTTGTAATCAGTCTTCAGTTCATCAAATGCTATAATCTAGAGGAAAAAAAATGAAAGAGTTTTGATTCCCTGGGAGCAATTACGTATTTTATCCATTAGAAGTAGCACTTTGGCACAGAACTGCTACCTTTGTTCTCAGTAACATTTCACCTAAATTCTGCCTACACTAACTCACAGGTAAGACAGATGGGGAACAGGTTTTGCAAATACAAAAGCAGTAGTTTCATCAGATATTCAAAAGCGTCTAATTACTCTCCAACTTTTTTCTTCCCACCTGCAATGAATTTCCTACATCCCTTTTATCAGTTTTCAACCCCACTCGCTGTACAGAGCCCAAACCTCACTCAGGACTCTCTTGGTGGCCAGCAAGAACCTGGCATGGGGTTCCTTAATCCAGAAAAAGCAAGAGCAAGCTTAAAAGCCAAGAGTTTTTTTTCCTCATTGTCAAAGTAAATGCTGAGCCCACATACATCCCAGAATCACAGAACTGTTAGGACTGGAAGGGATCTCTGGAGACCATCCAGTCCAACTTCCCTGCCAAAGCAGGATCATACAGAGCAGGTTATACCCAGAAAATGTGCATCCGTTAAAAAAGTACACCCGTCTTTTCCTTGACATAAAAGACAAAAATGCAGCATGAAGTACAAGGAGCACTTGTACACAACAAATGTCCTGCCAAGCATCACATCCTCCCTCAGAGCACCTCATCTCAGGCGGGGTCCCGCTGGCTGCTCTCCCTGTGCCAGGCTCGAGGAGCAAATCACACAATCATGGAATGGTTTCGGTTGGAAAAGACCTGAAAGATTATCCAATTCCAGCACCCTGCCAAGGGCAGGGACACCTTCCACCGTCCCAGGCTGCTCCAAGCCCTGTCCAGCCTGGCCTTGGACACTTCCAGGGATCCAGGGGCAGCCACAGCTCCTCTGGGCAACCTGTGCCAG
>VXAX01003840.1:370924-401278 GCA_013399835.1 Leptocoma aspasia
ATGGCCGCGCCCGCAGCGCCCCCTGCCGGCCCCGCCCGCCGCCGCCATTTCGTGAGGGGGGGCGTGAGGGGATGGAACAGAAAACCGGGATTTTCACCTTAAAGTGTGGGAGGAGGGAGTGCGATCGCGCTTTGCGGAGCGCGGTGTGAGAGAGGGTTGGCGGAGAATCATGGAATCACAGAATCTAGTTTGGAAAAGACCTACAAGATCATCGACACCAGTGACTCCTGTGACTGTCACCACCTTGTCAACACACCAGAGCACTGAGTGTCATTTCCAGTCGTTCCCTGAACACCTCGAGGCATGGCGACTCCAGACCTCCTTGGNGGCCGATTCCCGCTCCGAGGGCGGTTCCGGATGCGGTTCCCCCGCTCCCTCGGCGGCTGCCCGGGGACGCCCTGGGGGCTCTCCGGGGCCGTTCCCCGGGCGGTCCCCCACTCCACGGTGCCCGTACTCACATGCCAGATGGCGAAGAAGATGAGGGCGGCCNACACACCAGAGCACTGAGTGTCATTTCCAGTCGTTCCCTGAACACCTCGAGGCATGGGGACTCCAGACCTCCTTGGGCAGCCTATTCCCAATGACTGACCACCCTCTCCATGGACAAATTTTCTATAATATCCAATCCAAACCTCCCCTTGATGCATTCTGATGCATCTGCCTGGCAGTGCATCTCCTTGTCCTGTCCCTGTTCCCTGGGAGCAGAGCCCGACCCCCCCGAATGTCCCCTCCTGTCAGGGAGTTGTGCAGAGCCACAATGTCACCCCTGAGTCTCCTTTTCTCCAGGCTGAGCCCCTTTCCCAGCTCCCCCAGCCTCTCCTGGGGCTCCAGACCCTTCCCCAGTTCCATTCTCTGGACATGCTCCAGCCCCTCAAAGTCCTTCCTAAATTGAGGAACCCAGAACTGGGCACAGCACGTGGTGGCCTCACCAGTGCCCAGCACAGGGGGGCAACCACTGCCCTGGTCCTGCTGCCACACTATTGCTGACACAGGCCAAGGGCCACTGGCCTCCTGCCCACCCGGGCACACCCCAGCTCATGTTTAGCCACTGTCAAACAGCACCCCCAGGTCCTTTCCTACTTTCCAAACCCTCTGCCCCAGCCTGGAACGCTCCATGGGATTGTTGTGGCACAAGTGCAGGACCTGACACTTGGCCTTGCTCAACCTCAGACTGTTGATCCCAGCCCATTGATCCAGCCTGTCCAGGTCCTTCTACAGGGCTTTCCTGCCCTCCAGCAGATCCATACTCCCACACAACTTGGTGTTGTCTACAAATTTGCTAATGGTGGACTCAATTCCCTCAGCCAGATCATCAGTAAAGACATTAAACATGACTGGGCCCTACAGTGATCCCTGGGGGACACCACCAGTGTGCAGCACCATGTCCCATCACTGTTTGGGCCCAGCCATCCAGCCAGTTCTTTACCCAGCCTAGGGTAAATCTGTCCAAGCCATGGACTGACAGCTTTTCCAGGAGTTTGTGTTGAAAGGGAACTTAAAAACCACTGATTTTCAACCCAGTGCCATGGGCAGGTACACCTTCCACTAGACCAGTCCAACCTGGCCTTGAACACTTCCAGGGATGGAGCAGCCACAGCTTTTCTGTGCAACTCATACCAAGGCCTCACCACTCTAAAAGGGAAGAATTTCTTCCTAATACCTCATCTAAATTTTCCTTCTTTTATTTTACATCAATTCCCCTGTGTCCTATCCCTACCTGACCGTGTAAGATTACCTGCTTAGCACAAGCTAAGTCCGGAGAAAAGGGAGATGGTAAATTTAGGAAGAAATGGTGGAGAAGGCTGTGCTGTGTGAGCCCTGGGGAAGGGATGGCTGGTCATACAATCCCAAATCAATCCCATTTGGAGCCTGTCCAAAGGAAACAGCTAAATGAGAAAACAGTTTGAGGAGAAGATGACCCCACTCTGCTTTCAAAAGGTCATGTAAAAATTGTTTCAGTTTAAGCAGCGACACCTTGCAGTAAAGGCAAGCTGGGGTGACATTGCTGCAATCATTTCCTCTGGAGCAGAGTGAGGGATGATTTCCATAAAACCAACAGCTGCCAAACTAAATAATATTTTCCGGTGTTATCTGCTGGAAAGCTTTACACACAATTAATGGAGTGTCACAATGAGAGATGAGCAGAAACTATTTCCTTCACCAAAACACAGGAAAAACTGTTGCAAATGAGCTGTCTTTAGGAAATCAGCTGTTGCAAAGATAAAGTTGATGTTTCAGTATAAAATCACTCATCTCATCCACAAACTACTGCCAATAAAACCACTGTGGTGTCATCATGACCTATGAAACTTTGATGTGAAACCCAGAAAACAGATTTTAAAATAAACTTTAGTGAAAATGAGCCCTGAAAAACCTGTTCTAGTGGAAGGTGTGGCAGGGGGTTGGAACGAGATGGGGTTTGAGGACTCTTCCAACCCAAACCAGTCTATGATTCTGTGACTCTGAGATTAATAAGAAGGTAGGACAACACAAGGCCAGGAGAGTGTGGGGTGGGTACTGCAGCCCAGGAAGCTGCTCTGAGCCATTCCCAACTCTGTCCCAGGAGCCTTCTTGTCACCTTGCAAGAAGGACAGACAAGAAGAGCACCGGGCAGTGAGACCATCAGTAAGGGCTGAGCTTGTTGTGGTTTGCTTCCAGCTCAGGGTGACAGGATGGGTTAGGAAGAGAGGCCCTTGCAGTGCATCACAGCCAATTTCCAACCATTCCTCATCCCTCGCTCCTGAGGAGCCAGAAACAACAATTTCTGCAATCCCTCTGCAATAACATAGCTTTCTTCATATCACTTGATGCTTCTTTAGCCTTATTTATTAGCAAATTGTTTATTTCTTATTTGGAGTACCCTTGGGCTGCACAGGCACACTTATTCCACAGACATTGGACTGGACTGTGCTGGAAAGCCTGATGTCCAGCATTCAAACTCCCTGGTTCAGGCTTTTCCAAAGCCATCCAGGAGGCCAGTTTGCCTCAGAAGAGCTGTGGGAGGTAGACAAACAGAGGATGTGTGCACAGATCCTGTTATACCTTGGCTGGGGAATGCTGGTTTTCCACTGCAGTTTGATCCATTCAAGGTAGATACTTCTGTATTTGATGATTTCTTGTACACGAAAATGTTGTGCAACAGGGATGTGCAGTCTCAGAAGTAAAAAGGTGTGTCAGCCACATACTTGCATTTGCAATTAATCCTGGTTCTGCCTCATGGAATGCAGTGTTTTATTCCCTCAGGTGCTGGCATACCATTCAACTGCAATTATCCTGTCAGGAAAAGCGGAGGGCAGCTGTAATCTTGCACAACAAAGATTTCTGCACTGAAAGATTTCTTGTATTATAGATTTTTTTAAAAAGATAACACAAAAGGAAATGAAAAGCAAATTCTGTAGAAAAGGGTTTAATCAATTCTCATTTCACATCCATTTGGTATCTCAAATCAAACAATGACTGAGTATCTTCTCTGATTAAACTTTGTAAACAATGCCAGGAAGCCACAGAGGAGCTCTGGAGATGGCCCACAGCTCTTAATGCACTTTCCTGTTAGTCTGGACACACTGAGTTTAATCCTGATTGGAATCCCCAGGGAAAATGTCAGTGTCTGTTCACTTCATCTTAAATCCCTCTCAAGTACTTGTCCTTATTGGAAAACAGCCATATAATCAGTCATAATTCAGTGCTGTTCGTGAGGAAGATTTTGGCAGAGAACTGTGAGGAAAGATAATGGAGCAATTTCTCTGAATTATGCACAGGTTAACCACATCCTTCAACATTAAAAATTGTCATTTCAGTTATAGATATCAAGGAGAAATCTAATACTATTGAACTTGGTAATAAAAATCCTGCTGACTTTAATAGACTTGACTTACTGGGTTTTCAGGAGAGGAAAAACTGAGTATATATCTACAGTTTAAGGAGCTCATAAAAAGGAGAGGGAGGGACTTTTTTACAGGCATGGAGTGACAGGACAAGGAGGAATGGCTTCAAATTGATAGAGGGCAGGGTTAGATGGGATATTGGGAAGAAATTCTTCCCTGTGAGGGTGGGGAGGCCCTGGCACAGAGGAGCTGTGGCTGCCCCTGGATCCCTGGAAGTGTTCCAGACCAGGCTGGACAGGGCTTGGAACAACCTGGGATAGGGGAAGGTGTCCCTGTCCGTGGCAGGGGGTAGAATGAAATGAGCTTTAAGGTCCCTCCCAACCCAAACCATCCTATGATTCTGTGAATTTAGCAGAGACTGAGTATCTCTAACAGAGTCCAGCCAAGGTCACCTTCCTGCACACCTGTAAGTACACACCAGGAGCAGCCAGAGCACAGAACTCCTCACCCACTTACCCCCTTTATCCACTAACAGACATCAGTTCAGTCATTGACCAGCAGGATAAGCAGATCCCTGCACTTGTAAGTGCCCCAACCCCCTTTCCACACTGGCAAATACCCTTTCCTATTGCACTGATTAACTCACCTCCAGAATCCCTGCTTAGGCTCTCCCATTTAGTAGTGATCACATAAACAAATTAACATTATAAATTCCATTGCACATGAAAGCCAGTCTCAAGAGAAACAATCACATTTAAAACCCAATTTCAGATCATGGGCACTGCCAGGCATCTCACCACGACTCATTACAGAATCCACCCGTGGCCTCAATCCCTCCAACATTCACAGTCAGATGGCAACAGTTTTCATTTAATAGGCTAAATACTGAATACTCAACCTGTCCTCATAATAACAGGGTTTGTTTTTCTCATGCTGGGTAGAGCTCCTGTTAATGGCTTTCCACACAATTCTGAGCGTGATAACAATGTGTGGACAGGAAAAAGGACCAAGAGTTGTATTTTAAAAAAAAAATTATAATGCATTTCAGGATTTGGCTGCTCATCAACGACGAGAGGGATTTTCCAAAACATTCTGCATTAGCCTAGCTGTAGCAGTGGTGACTCCAAAAATGTCACCCTTAGTCCTTAGCTCTTAGAATCCCAGAATGGCTTGGGTTGGAAGGAACCTTAAAATCGCCCAGTTCCCCTCCTGCCATGGGCAGGGACACGCTCCAGTAGACCAGGTAGCCCCAAGCCCCATCCAGCCCAGCCTGGAACACTTCCAGGGGTTAGCATCCTTATTGTTTCTGCCCAAAATGAGCAAGATACACACAACTTCAGCTTTGTATCAGAAAAAATAAGCTGTGGAGGGCTCTGACTTTGGTCTTCCTGTTCTCCCACAGACATCCCTTGTGGCCCCGAGTATGGCACCTTCAGGCCCTGTGTATATTTACACACTTAAATCACACTAAATAGGATTTCAAAAGCCTCTATCCACATCTAAATTCCTTCACAAATCTTGCTTTTGATCTTTCCAGCTACATCTGTATTATCAAATCAGCCTAAAGCTGTACCAGTGCTAGAAATCCACCCCACTGGTTGTTCTTGATACTTAAAATCCTGCTCTGCTCTATCTGTGTCTGCAGCAGTTCTCCCACCAGTAACCTCAGGCACGGGGAGCTGGGTGGAGTGGCTGACTCACACTCCACATCCACAGCCCGTGTGCATGAGGGCACAGGGCCAGTACCTCCAAGGTTTTAGGATTAAACCACAGGAATGAGGCAGCAGCACTAAAGATGCAGAAGTTCTCTGTAGATGAGAACAGCTTTGTTCACCTCCCAGACAGGGAATGGGGGCTTGTATTAAACTTTACTTACAGACCCTGGAATGGGGCTATCCAAGGAAAGAAGGGCTCTTGAGTGGCTGCTTCTATTTTTTTATTCTCCCAGTAATACAGCTATACCATTGGTTTTGTACTCCTGAACCAAACAATTGCACATTCACAGTTGGAGGTAGGGTATAAATATTGTCTCTGGCTGATCCCTTGATCCTGTCGTCCTTGCTGAATTAATCACACTCACAGATCAATCCAGGATTTGTTGCTGGCAGAGCAGATGGCCAGGCAGGCTGCAGTTGTGAGCAAGGCAGGCACGTTCTCCTTCCAGTTATCCAGCAGCATTTTCCAACAGTGGGTATTTAAAATTAAACATTATTTTGAAGAAATGTTAGAGCTCTCTTGTTACTTCTTCAGCTCCATAGGGACAATGACCCCTGATTTTTGCTGGGTTTCCATCCTCTAAGGCTCAGTGAAAGTACAGGATGCGTGGTGCCCCTTTCCCTTTCAACCAAATATTTTCTGCCCCATTTTCTTCTGTTGTCTTCCCGTTTTCCGCAGAAACGAGGTGACAACACCAGCTGCTGTTTGGCACAGGGATTTCAAGGGTGCATTATATTAATTGCTGAGCGGAGGGCTCCAGGAGAGGGAAGAGAAGCTGCATTTATGGGGCTCATGGCATGGAACAGCAGGAAGGGGGGTGACAGTGTGTGCCTTTCAAACAGCCTGGATAGGACTTCCCTGTTGCAGGAGTAAATTTGCCGTGAAAGACAGACGTGCTGTTTTCCCGGTGTTTACATCTGTTCTGCATTCAGAGTCCCGCTGGATGATAATTGCTCCTGTCTCCCCTCTGTCCCCTGCTGAGGAGCTGTGAGAGCTGTCAGAGGAGCTTCAGCCCAGCTCCATCACGTTCTGTAGGAGACACCTCGCGTTGCTCCAGAGGTGAACAGGGTTAACCCAGAGCGTGTTTGCAGTCCCTGAAGGAATGAAACACGACAGGACAGTCCAGAGGAGACGATCCCCCCCGTGGTGGGACACAATGGGCCACTCTGATCTCTGCAAATGCATCGAATCATCCCCTTTGCCTCACGGCTAGAGAAAAAACAGGGAGGTTGGACAGAGCACGGCAAGGCTGCACAGGATGCTGCACATACAGCAGCCTGTTATCCACGCAGCATCACAGCATCTTAACAGCACCCAAAGGAACAGCAGACATGGAAAAAATCCTACAAGACTGGGAGGAGAACAGTGCCCAAGTTTACACTGATGTGAACTTAGAATCATGGAATCCCAGAACGATTTGGCTTGGAAGGGACCTTAAAGATCATCTGGTTCCAAACCCCCCGTCCTAGGCAGGGACACCTTCCACTATCCCAGATTGTTCCAAGCCCTGTCCAACCTGGCCTTGAACACTTCCAGGGATGGAAGTGTTCCATCCACAGCCTCTCTGGATAATCTGTGCCAGTGCCTCACCACCCCCACAGTCAAAAATATTTTTCAGATATTCAATCTAAACCTATTCTTTCAGTTTGAAGCCATTCCCCCTTGTCCTGGTACTCCAGGCCCCTGTAAATATTCTCTCTCCATCTTTCTTGTAGGCTCCCTTCAGGTGCTGGAAGCCTTCTCTTCTCCAGGCTAAACAATCCCAATTCTCTCAGTCTCTCCTCACAGCAGAGGTGCTCTATCCCTCTGATCAGCTTGGTGGCCTCCTGTGAACTCGCTCCAACAGGTCGATGACATGCCAGCAGTGTCCTAACCACCACCAGAGAATATTCACTGTTTAGTATTTCCCCCTTTGCTGCTTCCCACAAAATGAAAACAGAAGCCTTGAGGTATGCAATTGCTCAGCCTTATGCTCAATCTTTCAATACAGAAACCTGCCAGATACAAATATGTATTAATTTGAAAAGTTAAAAGCTAAAGCCAGGGGTCCTTGTATTTCAGAAATGTATTTATTAAAACAATGCTAGAATTGACATTTCCAATGCCTCGAACACAGCACAAACAAAGCCAGTGCACTCCCTTACTCTGCAGGCCAGAGAGAGGATGCTGATTCCCCAAGATCTCGATCCCAGATACATATTTTGAGACCTACAATCCTTTTCCCTGCTGTACTATAGGAACCTATACACCTGCATGTCTGGCAGTTCAAGGCTGCTCTTCAAGAACACCAGGGCTGCCTCTCATATCCCAGAAAAACTCTCTCTTCCCCAGCAGTTATCATTTAAACTGTGTTCCCAGACCAGCCTCAAGGCCAGCTCAGCACACAGGACCAATTCCCTGGGCTCAGTTCCCTTCTGGAGGAGGTGGGAACAAATGACATCATCTCCACAGCTCTCCCTTTGCTGCAGAGAGAAGCAGTTACCTACCCTAAGGGTAGAGGATGTAACCAAACTGGAGTTACACATGTAGAAGCCAAATCCAACATCTCCAGCATTTATAAACCCCTCTGTGCAGGCTTTCCCACAGGAAGCTGAGCTTAATTTCTTTAGACCTTGCAGTACATCACCAAAATTGCAGCTGACACAACTGTGCCAACAAGTGCAGGCGATGACCCACCTGGCACATCTTCAGTTTTGTTCCAAGGGGTGAGGCCCACTTTAAATCCTCACCCTGCCATACAGGAGCACAGCTGAACAAATTCCAGCAAATTTTCCAGGACAGGAGCACCTCCTGTCCTTCCCATAGCCCCACGAGCCCTCCCTCTCAAGGCTGCTCAATGTCAGTTCTGCCTCACAATGGCACTGTATCAGATCTCACCTGCCTGTGCTTGGCTTCCCACCCTCACCTGCACCTAAACAGGAAATTGCAGGAACTTCACCTGTGAGGAGTTTAGGGGAGCCAGCTTGTATTCCAGTCAATTCAACCCATGGAGCAGTAGGCACAGGCATACTCGCACACACAGACAGCAACTGCCCCAGCTTCCATCCCTGGAAGTGCCCAAGGCCAGGCTGGACAGGGCTTGGAACAGCCTGGGATAGTGGAAGGTGTCCCTGCCCATGGCAGGGGTGGAACTGGGTAGTATTTAAGGTCCCTTCTAACCCAGACCATCCTGATTCCTCTTTCAGCTCCTCCAGAAAAAAATTACATTTCTCCTTCTCTGTGTTATTCCCAGACACCCTGCCAAGCCACAGGATCTCCTTAGCAAACTCCCAGCCTGGGGCAATCCCTCTCTTCACACACCTGGAAGGGAAAGCACCAGCTGTGAGAAGCTCAGGCTGCAGGTACACTGCAGGCTTGTCCTGCTGTGCAGAGGTTTCCCATTGATTCCTACCCCCTCTCTTGCTTTGGCTTTAATCACCACTCAACTGACTTTTTCATCATAACTATTAGAAGCCAATGACCTTTCCTGAATGGAAGCAGCTGCCCTTCACTTAATCTCCCTGGATCTCCTTGCAATTCTCTTTATTCTGCTGTTGTTTTTACCCCCTGTGATGGGCAGTACCACTAAACTATTGCCCATGTCCTAGGGGGGCACAGTCAGTGACCAGCAGAGAATGCCACAGGGCCCCACAGGTGACCTTCTCCCATAGCAGAGCTCTTTATTCCTTTTTTTTTCTTCTTTTCTGGATAACCATTCTCCCTTAGCAGCTTTTTCTTCCCCGAGCTTTTGGTAACAGATTTTGCCTTTCAGTGACTGAGATGCCATTCAGGAGCCAGATGTGCTGAAGCAGCTGTGCATTTTCTCCTTCACAGAGTTCTCTCACCTGGGAGCAAAGGGGTTTATTTCTGTCATGTCTGATCTGTGGGCTATTAATGCTGTTCTTTGGAGTTGGCAGAAACCATCTATGTCAGGTACCAAAGCTGAAGTCCTTGGATTATACTTGGCAGTTTTTTCAACAATAGAGGAATCAAAGTCTTCAAAGATCATGATAGGATGAAACAGCAAGAATGCAGAAAAGGAGGGCTTAAATCAAATGCAGTGGTCTCTTGGGCAGGAAAGAGATGAGCCAACAACTGTGAGAAGGTAAAAATACTAAGTTCCTCTGTCTCCTTCAAGCTTTGGGGTTTCCTTGACAGCTACTCTGATATTGTTTAGGGGGCACCTGCACTGTGTTGTATTCCACAGCTCCAGGTTCTGCCAGAAGCCTTGTGGGAGAGGTGGAACAGGGAAGTTTATGTGACATTCCAGGCTGACACTGAGCCCCACGCTGCCTTGCACCTCATCTGGAGGCAGTGGGAGGTCTGTGACACAAAGGTGCAAAGCAGCAGAGCACAGCAGCTCCCTGCAGTATTCCAACAGCTCCTCTCCTCCCCATCACAGCAGATGGAAACAGGAATTATTTTAGGTACAACAGCAAATGAGGGAGCAGTCAAGACTGAAGACATGCTACAAGTCCAACACAAACTCCAGGAAGCTGAGAAAAGGAGGAAGGTCATACCAAGCATTACCAGATTTTCCCTGTCACACAGGGACCACTTTGCAATTAAAACAGGGCAACACAACCTCTTAATGAAACATTTTATTTAAACCAATACAAGCACCATGCTTAGCAAAAAAAGATTTGGTTTAAAGTAAACATGCAATGTGAAGTAGCAGAGACTAAACAGCATATGGAAGTTGTACTGGTTACTGGTATTTTCATGGAACTGCCAAATTCTCAAATCTGGCCATGAACCTCTCACACCTTTTAAGTCTGGACCACAGAACAAACACAAGAGTTTCACTGAGCCCCTTCTCATGTCCCACCACGGCTCCATTTCACAGTCACTACATGTATGTATAAAAAAATGTTCATGATGTTTATTTTTGGAATGCACTGAAGTAAGGAATTGAATTCTCTTGCTTCTGCCTGTTCGAGTCAGACCCCTGTCATCAGTTTAACATTGTTTCTGGACCAGCTATTTTACGGTTAAAGATACAGAAATGGAATCCTGGTACAAAGGCAAAAGATGCTCCTTTGGAGAAGTGAAAAAGGTGTCAACACCTGCATTATTGCCTCCTTTAATAGATCAGAACAGTATTCATGATACTAGAAATACATTTAAACCATTAAATACCAGCATTTACATTTTCTTGTTAAAAATATTCAAAACACTACAAGTCTATTTCATGGGCTGACATGCACACTCATGCTTTAATTCAGCTTACCATCAATGAATAGGATTACAAGAGCTGTATCCCAGCCATCTAGTCAATATTTAAAGCAAACCTGATTAATTGTGGCAGAAGTCTCCCTTGGAGAAACCTTTAACTCCAGACCAAGGATTTTATGGCCAACTTACTAACTCCTGAAAAATAGGAGGTCCCAATGGAAAAGGCTGACTCTCAGACCTTTAGCTACAAAGGCTCCCTTAGGCTAATTTATGTTGTCCTTTAGATGTCTCTAAGGTCTGAAAATTCAAGAGAAATGTGTGATTACAGATGGGCAGCTCACCAGCAAAGCCCAGCTGGAACATACTGGCCTGAACATGGACTCATCTGCCTCCCACTGAGCCTAAGGGGGCAGCAGCACAGAACACACAGTTCTACAGATAAGGTGGGGAAAGGATGTTATGAAAACAAGGATTATTTGTGCAGGAAAGACCTGCACAAAATGATGTCTTTGTTTAATCATGTGTTAGCACTACCTGCATCTCAAGAGCCCAGGACAATTAGCAGCAGCCAGTTGTGCCAAAACACTGCATTAAGACCAAGGAGAACACAGACAAGGCTGGAACAGCAAACACCCTCTGCACACTCATCCTCCCAGAACCTACAGCTGCTTCCACAGCTCAGCCAGGGGAGGGAGGAACAGCTGCCAGGCAGAGCTGGCTGAAGAGTAATACTGGTGGGCTGAGCAGCATCAACAGCACCTTTCAGGAGAAACTGGGCTTTAACACTCTCACGAGGACCTGTTTGCTCCCTGCAAGGCAGCACCCAAGGCAGAAAGTGCTTAAGTGAGGCACGAGAACATGTGAAATGGAAGAACTCGGCTGAAGATTCAGCTGCAAAGAGTAATGTTTTCTTGGCAGAAGGTGGAGCAATCCAGAAATGAAAGGTCAAATTCCATCATTTCATGCAGCAGCTCCTCCCTTCCCTCCTGATACAGGCCTCTTGTACAGTTTTTTTGTGCAGACCTGTGCAGTTGGCTGCTGGCAGCCCACCAGTGTACAAAGTACAACAGACACAATTAATCCAGTTTTTCCCCACTGCAAATCAAGCTGAACATTCCAAGCAGCAGCTTTCCTCTCGCCCACACTGTACTTTGACATGCCTCACCTTTAATACAATCCCAAAAAAACCTCAAAAGAGATTCTTGCTGTTTCCAGACTGATGCTTGGAATGACACTATTGTTTAAGCCAAAGTCTTATTTATACAATGTTTGTCACAAAAGACATTGCTTTTATTTATCTGCAGTACAGAATGATCAAGCGACAGTTTCATAATCAAGATTTTTTCATCCAGGGAAATGAAATTGTTTTTCCAGTTCAGTACGTTAACACAGAAATTTAATTACAAGCACTTCTTTCCCACACCAAAGATCAATTTAATTGGATCATTCCAACATGTACTTGGAAAAGCTCCTCTCAAGTCAGATTTATATACAAATAAATGAGCAATAACATCAAACTAGGAAGAGATTTACCAACACTGAAGACCTTTGCAAATGAATTCCTTGTGATCTTGCAGGAATTAGTGTTTTAACACTAACACAGCCTATGTTGACAAATGAAAAATAACCCCACTTTCAGCAAAGGTTTCACAGCATAAAATACCGGCCTCCAAATGTAACACTGCATTCCTTCCCAGCGAGCAGATTGGTTGGGGCAGCTGTATTTTAAGGTATGTTATCAACAGGAAGCTGCTCTTACGCAGACACTTGTTCAGTAGCACAACAAACACTCACGAGCAAGATAGGGAGAGACTGTCCCATGAGTGCTCCTCCTGCCACAGCACGGGCTGAACGTGTCCCACACCAGACAACTACTCTATTCAATATAAAACAGACCTGTAAAAAGACTGGTCATTTATAAAAGTTAAATACTATTTTCACATTAGATTTGCTGTTTCAAAGAGATGAACTGTTAAGTAGATGAAAATCAAATGATCGCTTATGCAAAAGCTTCATCTGGAATGTAATTTTGACCAAAAAGCCATTAAGAAAGTTAGAGGCTGTAATTAAAGTACTCAAAAGCTACGTGTGGCCAACTTCTGTAACAAAAGAGATATAAATCGTTCATTATCATGAAAAGCTTTAACCTCCTGACTCCTACAAATGGAGCAGATGATTGGAATTTCAAAGAAAATGAGGTTGGCTTTTTGTTTTAACAGATGTCAACTGCAGCACGAGGCACTAGGAACAAATATTACTTGGATTCTTTAACAAAGTTTTTACCAAATTTGTAAGAAGTGGCAGTGTAAAATTCTCAAGTCCTTTTAAAGCTAACAAATGAAAGGCACACAGTATTACCAGGTGTTCAGATAACAGGAGATGAGCAGAGGTAAACTTCTCAACAGTGTCAGAATAGAGATGCAGGAAGAAATCTGGTACAAGAGGAACCAGAGTTGTAGTTCAGCCCTTAGTTATCATCTAGTTCCTGTGAGACTGCATTAGCATGAGAACTGGACAGTCAAAGCTTTGCCCTGAAATTTACTGAGGAATTACTGGAATGACAAAAATTAGTTCCAAAAATTTGAGACAGTTCACATGGACTCAAAAGATAAATGGATGGATTTGCTGTACAAGGATTTTGACTTTTTAATACCAAACAAATGCTTCCAGGGAGTTGTTTCCAAAATTGAGAATACATTAAGTCAAAAGATCTGGTAAGTGACAGTACATAAATTCTGTGTATAAATGACTAATGTGTGTCATAAGGATGCATTTGTAGCTCAGAAAAAGTTAGCGTCAGCTTCCAAATGATGTTTGTACACGGTTATAAATCCAGAACTGAACTATTTTAGTTACAGAAATATTAGTCACAGGAGTGCAAAAGGAGTCCCTGCAGAGGAATATTCCCTTTTAGCAGGTACAAATAAGGAAACACCTGCAAAGATTTGTTACTTCAAGGAGACAGACCTGCTATTCTTTGCACAAACTCTGCACAAGAGAGATACTGCAGGAGACAGCTGTGAATACAGTGCATTGCTTGGATGTAAGTATTCATGTCTGGTTCCAGTATCACCAGGATGGTACATAAATACTTAGAACAGAGGTTTCCCTTAGTGGAAAAAGCCCAGTTTCTCACGCAGCCATTCTTCAGTTAGGTCTTCTGTATTTCTGATTTCGAATACCTAAACAAAATGGAATTGCATCAGTTCCTGAGGGATGGGACTGGAAAGGGACAAGCACACAATGCAAGCAGCACCTTTCCACACACATTGTCTGAGCTGCAATAAACCACTCACCAACCTACAATTTTCAGGTGCTTTCTTGAAAGCACCAGATCAGAGGAAAATACACAAGACTAAGTGGCAAAAAACATCACTAACACAAACAAGAATCTTGTAACTGCTATTTCTAGGCTTCACTCATGTCCCTTAAGAATATGAGAAAAGCACATGTACTACATTTCAAAATAACCCTGAAGTGGCCCCATCTCACATGCACTAGCTCAGCAAAATGGTATTTTTAAGAATACAAATTGATTTAATATCTGGGTTGGTTTAAGCCTAAAGTTTAATATCTGGGTTGGTTTAAGCCTAAAGTTTAGGCTTAAACAGCATTTTGCTCAGTCCAACACACAGTTATTTCTTCTTTCAACTGAAAAAAACTCATAATATCCAGTAGCATATTGTTTTAGCTGTAAAATATCTCAAAACAGAAAACTTGGGGGAAAAAACCCAACAAAATCCTAAAAGCATAGAATGGTCTGGGTTGCAAGGGACTTTAAAGCCCATCCAGTTCCAATCCCATGCCACAGGCAGGGACACCTTCCACTATCCCAGGCTGCTCCAAGCCCTGTCAAACCTGGCCTTGAACATTTCCAGGGATGGGGCAGCCACAGCATCTCTGAGCAAAACCTCCAAAACAACCTAAAAACTACTAACCCAAAGCTTTGTGAAATCTTTAATGAACCTTTAATGCAGCCTTGAAGCAGAAAACAAGGTCCAAAACACCAGTATACTCTTTACATTCCATGTGGGCAAGTAAGTGGTTAGGGTTTGGGTTTGGTTGGTTTTTTTTTAATAGCCTGAAGAGACACTATGTTAATTATGCATTGATTACTGGAGTCCATGAGACGCCCAAAGACAAAAGTCAGGTAACTTAACAAATACACAGGCCTTCAAAAATGGAGAAACCCCAAAAATTAGTGTTACAAGAACAGAAGAGCTTAACAGAAGCTAAGCTAATATGCAAGTCACTGGAGACTGACGAGAGAACTCAGCTGAGTCATGAGCAAAAATCACACCAGAAGGAAGTCACAGCGTGAGTTAAAATGAAACACAGCTCAGCAAGTGGCAAGAATAAAGCACATTTGAAGAGCAAGCAGGCAATCCCAACTGGAGACAGCCTGTGTTCTCTGCCTTCAGGAGGAAAATGAATGATCACAAACCTCTATACCCAGCCTGGACTTGCATTCAAAAGACATTCAGGCTGAATTTCTCACATTTCAGAAGCAATAGGAACTCCAACTGAGCTACTTCTCAGGCTTTCACCTTCTCACCAAACCTTTCTTCTTGCTTACTGAAAACTGTCTTCCTCCTTTCTATCAGTTATCAGGCCTCCAAGATGCAGTTTCAACAGATCTAAAAGAAAATTTCTTTGGGCTGTGCTGATTGTTTCCACAATCTTCTGCTGCCTTCCTATTGATTCCTGTCAACTTGAGGTCTCATTTAAAACAGAGGTGTCTTTTCTTACAAGGTACAGCTGGAAGATGCAGAAGTTGGATGGAGCTTGGAGCAACCTGGTCTAGTGGGAGGTGTTTGAACAAAAGAACATGAAGGTCCCTTCCAACCCAAGCCATTCTATGATTCATAGTTCTCTTACTGGCCTAACAGACGTTTTTACTAGAATGTTAAAGGACTCAGCAAGATAAGGAAGACCTAAAAGGAACAGTGCTGTGGGAAGTGCAGAAGTCATTTCACATGGTATGAAAAACCTGAAGCAGCTACTGACTCTATTAAGCTTTATGCTTGAGGCAAAAAGGAGTCTAGGTAACAATTAGGCAAAGATTTCAAAGATCTCCAAAATGAAAACCAGGTGACATTTCTTTTCTAAAATATACACACAGCCAGGCCTAGTGAATGCAGTGATTTCTTCTGGTGTCAGTACTGGAAGAACCCAACACAGGAAGAAATTGTTCATCACTTGGCACATGTTACTTACTCTGCAGGCTGTTCTGAAGCATCCAGCCCCAGGAACCAGCTAAACTGATCTGTTCCACACCACACTGAGGCTGCAGTCTATTCTTCCCAGCAGTAAATTCCTCCCCCACAGCAAAGATGTCCATCCTACTGAGGGATATTTTTGTTTTAGAGAACACTGTTCCTCCTGGTGTTTTAGGGTACAGAAATCTCCACACATACTCCTTCAGTCTTCCTAAACCAGACTCTGTTCACTGTAATCACAAACTCTCACAAAACCCTTCTTGCCATCGATTCAAGCAAGACACAAAACAATCTGCAGTGAAGGGGGAGAGAGTTATTTCAAAAGCCAGTTATACCTTAGTGAGTTCAGCTGTCTGTACAAGCTTATTCTTGCTTCCAGCATACATCATCTGCTGCTCAGGCTTACATCCTGAAATTATGGGGAAAAAAAAAAAAGAGTTTGTTTAATAATTTTGACTGCAATACTTCAAATTAAGGTTGGGATTTTTTTTAAGAATTCAAACTGAAAGCTAAAGACATCCACAGGAAGATTCTCAGGTAACTACAGAAGAATATGCTCAGTAGTTGCTGAAGTCTTTTATATACCTAGTTACTCTAGCTCTGAGAAATGAAGGGTAAAACAATGCAATCAGTTTATCTTCTTCCAGGGGATAACAAGGATAATCCAGTAATACCAGCAAGTTACACTACTACAGTACAGAACACAGACAGAAGCCCAGGAGCAATTCAGCTCTGTAAGCCCAAACCAAGACCCAGGTTACTTGGCTTCTATTAAAATTACACAGTGCCCTGTCCAGGTAAGTTGATGCTGAGGGCTGCTGTGACACAAGCAGAGGATGCTCTACACTGCTGTCTACAAACTTGGGATGATCCAGGATTAGAGTGTGTTCCCCCAGCACTTTTACATGCCCAGATCTGGGTTAGGGAGCCCTCTTTTCCTCCTTTTCACCCACAGCTGTGACAGCACTTCAGACTGTCCCCTCACAGCATCCTCTACTGCTGCCCATTACATCCAGGCCCCCTGAAAACTCTCCTCTCAAATCCCATCCTAACCCTCTTGAAGTCCTGCTCCTTTCATGGGTAGAATGAAAGGAATAGGATTCTAAGATCCTCAGAAAGAAATGGGCTCCCATGTCCTTCTGAGAGGAATTTCTTCCCTCCCAGTCACTGATGTCTGAATAGCAAGAGAGGTGAGCAGAATCACTCAGCAACAGAGGTAGTGTCTTCCAGCCCTCTCTCCACTCATTTCCTGAGGTTTACAGAGTCATGTTTTGAGGATTCCTCAAGATCTGAGGAGTAAACAGGTTAAATTAGGTTAAACCTCCATGAGTAGATGCAGAGTGCTCCAGGCCCTGCCCTTCAGAGGAGGGCAGCTGAGCACACTGAGAACAGGCACATTTAGGCAGACACACCTTTTGGCCAGCTAAGCAGGAAACCAACACTGCAGTTCAGCCTTCAGAAGTGGAAAAGAGAAAATCTCTTCTATCATACATCTGAAGTACCCTAAATATGAACCTCAAAGGCAGGAAAACCTCCTTGAGAGCACTAAGTACTCAGTTTTATCTTCCCTAGAAAAGAATGTTCCCAAATTTACAACACTCAGTAGCTACCAATCACAGAGTTCACTCACCAACTGGACTGGAGAAGATAAAGCACAGTGGATAGGAAACTCTTCCATCTTCATGCTGGTACTTGTAACTATACACAATAAATGTTTTTTCTGAGGTTAAAGAAACTAAGAAATCAATTATTTTAGTAGGATATAATCCTCAATTATCAGAGCTTGATGCAGGCACAAGTGTTGCATTTTAGATGATGCTCTAATTTGGCAATAATAACCTCACTGTTTTGTTTTCACTTCCACATCTGACTTTCAGAACTGGCCCCAGCTCAATGTGAGGGCTGTCTCTGTAGTAATGTTTCACATCAGAGCTAAAAATCACCCTCTCATCACAAATATTCCTCTCCCAACTTTGTAAAAAGACTTCCCACACCCACCAGTGTGGTTCTGGCTTAATGAAAGCCAAATTCTTTCTTTGCTGACCAAGAGCTTCGTTGTTTCAGGTGTTCTGCTGAATTTGAACTGCAGTTTCAGCCAGGACTTCTGTTTTACAGCCTCCCACTGCACTGTGGGCATGAAAGGGAAGATTGAGAAAGGCACAGGGAATGGTGCCAGCCAGCTCTTGAGGCTAATAGAGCAGGTATTTTCTTCACATATAACTTAAGTGCCCCTTTTATTTCATTAGTTAGAGTAATTTACTTGACCCTCTTTTGTTCCTTTTTTTTCAAAACAGGGATTCCTCCCTGGATCACATGCCCACAGCAATTCCAGAATCAGTAACTGCAGCAAAACAACAACAACAGCCACATCCTGACAAAGTACCAAAACAGATCCAGAGTTACACAGGCAGATTCCTATATTTAGAAGTAGCCACCAACTGGTACATTTTACTCACTTCTTTACGTTACCAGCAGCATGGCTTTGCTTTACTTCCCCAAACATTATATAGTCTAAAAGGAAATAAAATGTCAGGAAAGGCTTAAATGAGTCATTGTTTCAACAAGTGGTACAACAGTTCAGTGCAGCCTGAGAACTGATCCCTGGGTTATTTCACAAGTAAAAGATCAGCAAGATCACACTACAGCAATTATTGGCCTAAAAAGGTGAAGTCCAACATTTTGAACAGCTTCCAGGAGTGAGTAAGTCCAAATGGCAGCAGCATAGGAAGGATATCGAGGTTGTCTCTCGGGCAGCTCATCCTTTAGCTCATCAGGAGAAATACCCTGGTGACATTAAACACAAGCAATATTTGAGCAAGTACCTCACACTGCAAGGTTAAAGCAGGGTAATGGGCAGTGAAACACCTGTAAGGCAGATGTTGATCTACAGGTAAACTGATAAGGACCTCCCAAATTACTACAGCAGTTTAGAAGACTTGTGTGCCAATAGACTCCTATGACTAAACACAGAATTAATGTTAGCATGAATAATCATCCCTATTTTAGGCATAATAAGTTTAGCAAACACTTCTGGCTCTAGTTGGCTATGCTGGCAGTTACCATGCTTTGCCAACCCTAGTGCTAAACAGAAATAAGTAAGCACACACCATAAAGTCAGTTAAAATCAGCTACATAAATCTGAAGTTTGAAAAATTCAGTCCTTACTCCTTCAGCAAACAAAAAAGATTCCCCACTACATTTGAGTGTTATATTAACATCTACATTCTAAGGAACAAGAGCTATGGTTAATGCTCAAATCCCTGGGAAGGATTTAATTTTGCCCTATGGACCATTAAGAAACACCACACACTGGGCTGACCTTATTATGCCACCCATCAAATTTAGAGTCTGCAGGGGATTAGCAATCCTGCTTCTAATTGATGGCAGACCAGTTCAGAGGCAAATGTGCAGATCTACGTGGAAACACAGCAGAAATATCTTCAAAAAGCCAGCAGGTGCCAAAGACGCTTTTTACATCGTTAGAACAGCTTTAAAATAACTTTTTTTTTGGTGCAATTAATTAGTCAACTCAATTGCTTCTGCATAGTTTCACTATTAATGGTGCTGTGCTTTACATGCAGAGTGACCATGCATTTAAATAAGATCATGACCCAAATTAGATTAAGAGTTTGATAACAATTTGAAACTAAGGCAGTACCTTAGAGACAACAATACATTGCAGGCTGAAGATACTCTTATTTACAATTCATTTAACAAACCTCATGCTCCTCATCCAGCACCACCAACTGCTTATCCTTGTCGATTTTCACTACAAATCAAAATAAAACACAGATCAATGTTTTTTTCAATCGATTTATACAATGGATGCATGAAGCTTTTTAGCACTCAACAATTACAGCCCTTGTCGTTCTGTTTTTCTTCTTCAGTGTATCCCATGACTTCCCAAAATCACTTTACAAACAGTGGTAGACTCTGAGCCATAATTAAATATAAATACTCTTCTAAGAGCAGATGGAGACTTGTATCCTAAGAACAGCACTGTTTTATTGTTAAAATTACAGGCAGAATTGGAAGTGCTGCAGCTCAGAGAACAAACACCCCCCTGGCTCATGTTTACCTGACACAGCAGCGATGTTACACAGGGAAGAAAGGAGGAGAGAGGATTTGCTGACAATTTTTGTCAGGCGTGTTTGGAACTTACTTATAATGGCAGCATTGTTGGTCTCTTTGCGAAATCGGAATTTTCTCAGTTTCTCCACCAGGTCTTCGGCAACATCACAAACCACCAGAGATTCACTCTGCAAAAAGGAAATGGCAGAGGGGAGGAAGGGAGAGATAAATCCTTCTAGAAAGTGAAACAGACAAAAAAATCCCTGTGTCACACCTATCTGTGCATAAATACTGAAGAGGGCCTGCATGCAGCTTGTCCAAAGCTTCCGAGCATCTCATAAAACAGAAAAAACGTGTGTGAAAGCAAATCGTTTTTTTTAAAAAAAAACACATTAACAGAACATTTATCCATTTTAACTTCCCTCTTCAAAGCCACACAGCTAACTAGGAGTATTTCATTAACTACTCCTGAAGTGAGATCATTCTCAGAGCTCTTAGCAGTAAACTTTACACTTCAGAAGTAGATTTTACACTTCTACACTTAGAAAGTAAATTTTACACTTCATATTCCAAGCCCTGAAATAAGGGAGTCCCTTAGAGTGACAGCAAATGGGATCAAGTAATTTAAGTGTTTAACATAGTAAGAGCTACTGTTAGTATTTAAGAACAGCATTGTCCTTGTTTATTTTTACCCACAAAAACATTAATTGGACTTCTGAGATTCACACACAGAGAAAATTTCAGACATTTTAACCCAAAAACATGCAGCCATTTCCCCCTATGCACACCAAGCTCTCAGAGATGCTCAAATAACATATTAGTCATCCCACTGAAGATGAGGAAGGAAATTCTTGTTTCACAAGCAGCCTTGCAGGTTATCTTCCCTTACACAAGCAATTTCTGAACTGCACCAAGCCAACCACTGCCATTTCCTGAGCAACATTTTATACACACAACCTCCATCGCCAAGGGGTTCATGCCAGCTTGATAAAGAAGTTACTTAAAATCTGCAGCTTATACTGTATTGGTGAACTCCCAAAGCATCAAGAACTTTGTACCAAAGTAACTGTATTTCAAGGTTTCCTTTAAAAAAATCTTCAGATAAAAAAATGTGCAAGATTACCAATCAAAAGCACTAATAAAGAGCTCTTGCAAAGAAACAAATCACTGCTTTTAAACCAGAATGTCACTATTTAAGCTCTCAGTTCTGTCTCCTCGTGTTCAACATTGTGAGATTTCCCCTAAGAAGCAGACGGGGTGGCTCTGCTTCCCCACTTCCAATACCCCACATTTGTTGTTGCTCCTGAAAAGATTTCCACCTTAACCAAATTCTGGCACAAAGTCTTGTCCCTCTGCTTCCTCTGGACAGCTGGAGAGGAAATCAGGCTCTGCTGTGACAGCACAGCTCAGGCACTGCCTGTACAGCATCCCTGATTTTGCTTGTTTTCCCTAAAGGTCAAAGATTGCCCTTGGCTCCCCCTGATCAGCGAGTGGGTCCCTCTGACCCAAACAGGTTGAACTCTATGATCTCAGAAGTCTTTTCCAACCTAACTCGTTCTGGATTCTGTGAAATATCCCTAGTATCCACTCTCACTCTTTCAGGAAAAAAACCCTAAAAAGTATTTAAAAACAGCAGAATTTATGGCTGCATTTCATAGTTGAAGTTGTATTTCATATAAAATGTCACTAATACCCACTCTCACTAACCCAGGAGGTCTCGATTAAAAACCCAAGAGGAGTCAGGGCTGCATTTCAAAGCTGAGGTTACATTTTATATGAAATGCTCTTTTGTGAGGGAAGCTTCTCTCCCAATCCTCTGGGCTCACCAGCTTCTCCCAGCAGACAAGCCATACTCTTGGCTTACACCTGTGCAGCTACACAAACACAAACCCCCGAGGGGATCTGAGTGGAAACACTTGGTAACATCAGATTCAGACTGTTTATCGGGGCTAAGCCGGCTCACCAACGCTTGGCTTAACAAAAACTGAAGAAAGCCAAGGCAGGATTGCTGCACAGACACGGACACACCTGCCAACACCACCGAGGGGGTGAGCTGCTCCCTGGACCCTCCTGTGCAGCTCCCCCTCGGGACACCCGCTCCCCTCACCATCACACTGACAAGTAAACATCAATCTCCCGAAGTGCCTCAAGCACGACTCTCACTAGAAAGGCACACAGCAAAACAGCCCAAGATTTGATCAAATTTGCTTTGCAACTGCTCCTTCCACAGGAGGGTTCACAGACATAATCAGTTCCTCAGAGGTCAGATCACGCGTTTTCCTGATGATTATTCTATCATTTCCCTACCGAATCTTTCTGAATCCGCTAACTATGCATCATCTCAGCGGGGTGAGCCCCCTCCCGGCCGGACCCCCCCTCACGACCCCCCCGGGTGCCCCCTGAGGGAGCGGCGCGCGCTCTCCCCCTCACCATCTTGGCGCGCGCACCAAACGCCGCCGCTCGCGCGCCGCCGCCTCCACACTGGCTTGCAGCCCCCCCTTCACCGCGCCTGCGTGGCTCAAGCCCCGCCCCCTCCCTCGCCCTCCGACCAACCAACAGCGCCCTCCCGGGGTGGGCGGGGCGGCGTCACGCGCCTACGGGCAGCGGGGAGGTTCAAGGCCCGCCGGGTACGGCTGGGGAGGGAGGGCGGGAAAACGCAGGGTCACGTGATCCCGCAGCACCACGCCCCTCCCTGTTGCCACGCAGCCCTGGCTCCGCCCCTTCCCCGTTGCCATGGCAACTCGCGGGCTCGCCCTCAGGCGCCATTTCGCTCTGAGGGGATCTGGGGGAAGCGCGGCGGGACGGGGTGGGTTCGGCTTCACCGCTCTTAATGTGCCTTAAAAAGGGCAAACACTGGAAGTTTAAACCCTGGAACTGAAGCATGAGGCGAATCAGAAGTTGTGCTGCTCGCGGTGCTTGCTGTGTCTACAAGTAGAGTGTAACTCTGAAGGTCATTCGAGGTCTCCAGCACACAAGTCACAAATGGGAGCAGCCAGAGCTGGGACACACTCCTTGTCCTTGATGGAGTCTTGGTGTGAGGCTCTCCTAATGCTGGAGTGAATATTTGGCATTTTCTGTGCTGCTCACAATTTTAGGTGCTGTTAGGGCAGAGGAAAATGCACTTTCAAGAATTCCGTAACTGATTTAAGAATATAATTGCTTTCCTCACTCAGAATGAAAGTACAGATGCAGGCTTCATATCTCAGACTCAATTTCTGGTTAATTATACTAATGATTTAAACACCAAGTTTATAAGATAAAACTGCAGATTTTCACCAAGGGCTTCAGCAAACACCACAGAAATGTGAGATTGCTGAGCAGTTATTGAAGCCTCACACAAAACCACAGAATATCCTGGGGTGGGAGAGACCCATGGGGATCATTAAGCCCAACTCCTGGCCCTGCACAGAAAACCCCAAAAATCCCACACTGTGCCTGAGAGCATTGACCAAACTCTCATTGAGATCTGTCAGCCTTGGGGCCATGACCATTCGCTCAGGAGCCTGTTCAGTGCCTGACCATCCTCTGGGGGAAGAACCTTTTCCTGATATCCCACCTAATCACAGAATCACAGTCTGGTTTGGGTTGGAATGTACTCCAGAGATTATCCAGTTCTTACCCCACTGCTGTGAGCTGGAACACCTTCCACTAGGCCAGGATGCTCCAAATCCCACCTAATGTGGCCTTGAACACTTGCAGGGGATGGGGCAGCCACAGCTTTTCAGGGCAGCCTGTGCCAGGGCCTCACAGCCCTCACAGCCAACAATTCCTTGCCAATAGCCCATCTGACCCCCATTCCAGCACAAGGAGGAAGCAAAGCACAACCATGTGCTGCCAGGGAGGTGGCTTTGGGTCACCTCACAGCCACTGCCACTGCAACTGTGACTGGCAGCTGCCGGGGACAAAGTTGAAGCACACTGAGCTTTCCAGCCTTTGGCAGGGTGGCAAAGCTGAACCTGCCCCGAGTGCCACCACTGTGACTCCAAGAGCTCTCTGTGCAAGCACACAAGAGCAACAGCACTCCTGGTGCTCTACAGACTTGAAAGGGCACCTGTAGCCTGAGTGCATTGCCAGGAGCCAGCACGTCTGCCAAGGGCCCAGGAGCGACAAGGGCCAATTTCCTCCAGAGGCATAAAGGCTCTGCCCAGGGACAGGGCTCTGGGAGCAGGGTTGTGGGCCAGCAGGGCTGAGGGGTCCGGGGACTGGAATCACAGCCAGACTGCCCTGGGACAGGCCCAACAGGCACACAGGGCACAGGGCAGGCAGGAGTCCCCATCCTCTCTGTGCCCACCTGATCACAAGGGACTCAAGGCACAGGGGGTATGGTGGCAGAGCAGGCCCCTCTCCTCTGGGTTTTACAGAATTCTTGAAAGGGTTAGGATACAGAAAAGGTAGTCTGGGATTGGAGAATGCAGAGGACATAGGCACAATAATCCTCTTCTTGCTTTATAAAGCCTTATCCAGTCCCTGCAGCTGGTGGAGTGTAGTTTGTATGGATATCACATTTCAGTGCATGGAGCAGCGCTTTGGTTACCTGGAGCGGGAGGTGACTCAGCTGCCTCAGGAGCTGGTGCAGGACAGCCTGGGTCAGAGTGCCAGGGCTTGGGGAGCCCTGCTCTGGGCTGACTTGTGACAGTGGCACTTGTGGGCTGCTGCTCAAGCTCTGCTCCTGCTCTTGGGGCTGTAGTGTAGCCACAGCAAAAGGAGCTGTGAGGCACAGAGCAGTGACCGGGTGAAGATCTCCAGCAGCAGCTTGGAGGAGGAGGAGGAGGCTGTTGTGATGCACCTCCTGAACACCCCTGCCACAGTGGCTCAGGAGGGATTTCCTGTTGGATGTCTTGGAGCACCTGCAGACAGGTGTATTTGACCCAGGTCTTTTGTAATCAAATACCTAATATGGTTTGTACCATCACAATGCCTTGAGCAAGTCCCTTGCAGATAAAGGTCAGTGGGATGATTGACACAGGGGCAGACGTCACCATCATCTCTGCCAACAACTGGCCTCCATCGTGGCCCGCCACAGCTGTGGGATCTGCCGTTGCTGGCCTTGGAAGGAGCACACAGAGCTGCTTGAGTAGCAAACCTGTGTTGGTCAAAAATCTGGAGGGTCAGACAGCCACGATTCAGCTGTATATCACTGCTGCACCACTGAACCTGTGGGGGACGGATGTTCTATCAGCTGGGGAGTCCAAGTGGGGACGTATTTTTAACAGGGGCCACTATATTGAAGGGCTAAAATATTCCACATTAGCCCAAAAATGGCTTACTATTCGACCTGTGTGGGTACCACAGTGGTCCCTTGAGAAAGAGAAACTGCACGCCCTAAAATCTCTAGTGCAAGAACAACTAGCTCAAGGGCACATAGAACCACCCACCAGCCTTTGGAACACCCCGGTATTTGTTATAAAAAAGAAGTCTGGTAAATGGAGGTTACTTCATGACTTCAGAAAAATCAATGCAGTCATGGAAAGCTCTCCAGCTTTGCAACCTGGTTTGCCATCTCCTGCTATGATATCTGCCACCTGGGACATTTTAATTGTGGACTTAAAAGATTGCTTTTTTACTATCCCATTACACCCTGAAGATACCCCAAAGTTCATTTTCATAGTGCCATGAAAGCACTATTAATGGATAGTGCCATCCATTAATAACGCTGCACAAGTCAAGTGTTATCAATGGAAAGTTTTACGCACAAGAAATGAAAAACAGCCCCACAATTTGTCAGTGGTATGTTGCACAGGCACTTTCATCAGTAAGAGAACAATTTCCAGGTACTGCTATCACTACATGGATAATATCTTGATAGCAACCCCAACCAAAAAAGACCTTTCAGAGATTTGGCCAAGCCTGATAAAAGCATTAAAAACATTTGGGCTACAGGTAGCACCAGAAAAAGTGCAACGGCAACCACCCTGGAAGTACCTTGGTCTCAAAAGAATAGATCAGACCATACAGCCGCAAACAATTTGACTCTCAACAAAAATTCAAACTCTAAATGATGTGCAAAAACTTTTGGGTGTCATAAACTGTGCTAGACCCAATCTGGGATTGACCATCCCACAATTGGCACCATTATTTAACATCCTAAAAAGTGATCCTGATCTAAATTCTCCTAGAACATTAACCCCAGAGGCAAAAGCTGCTCTTGAAATAGTAGAGCGGGCTATCACAAACAGACAAGTCCACCAGATATGCCCAGAGGTGTGCATTACTTTATTTATTTTCATCATTGATTTTCATCCTATTGGGATTATCAGACAGTGGGATACTCAGTAGTCCAACCCTTTGCGTGTTTTAGAGTGGATGTTCCTACCTCACCAGCCTAAAAAGACAGCCCCTACCATCTTTGAGTTAATTGCACAATTAATCATGAAATGCCATCAGAGATGCTTACAATTAAGTGCAAGAGACCCTTCCAAAATTATTATACCTGTGCCACAAGAACAACTTGAACGGTGCTTTGCCAACAACACAGCCTTGCAATGTGCCTTGCAAAATTTCTCAGGACAAATTAGACAAAACTATTACCATCTACCAAGCCATAACTTCCTGCAGTTGAGTGGGACCAGTGCATTATCTCTAAAGCCTCTGAATAGTCGCACACCCCTAAAAGGTGTTACAGTATTTCCCAGATTGTTCTGGGAAAATGGGAGAAGCCATTGTAATGTGGAAAGAGAAGAGTGAATGGCAAACATTACAAGGTTGTGAGAGTGGATCGCCTCAGTTGGTGGAGCTACGTGCTGTAGCTATGACTTTGCAACGTTTTCCAAACAATTCCTGTTCTGCAGCCCTTGGAAGAGATCCTGAGGCACAGAGGTGTCTGATGGCAGCTGAGCTGCCTGATAATAGTGTATATATGAACTGTATATAAGTTACCTGTATCTGTATCTATCTTTAACCAGCTTCGCTATACACTATCATATATGTATATATATAAAACGTATATATGTAAAACTTCATGTTATATATATATATAGTCTTACAGTATTAGGCAAAAATCTTTACACACAGATGGATGAAGATGTGTGGCAGCAGCATGTGGAGGACTTGGAGCAGGGCACCCATGAGCCAATTGAGCCTGGCTGGGGAGCTCTGCTCACAGCTGCCTTGGGGCAGCCCCTTCTGGACTGCTGTTGAGCTGCTGTTCCTGCCTTTGTGCCTCTGGTTCAGGCGCAGAAGGGCAGCCATGAGGCAGAGAGCAGCGGCCAACAGAGCTGAAGCAGAGGCGAGAAGGCGCAGGATAGGAATCAAGCAGGGAAGGCTTTGCTTTAAGAAGGGCTTCAAGGAGATAAAGGAAATGTGGAGGACAATTAAAGTAATGCAGAAGAAAATGGGCACTGAAGTTTAAGTCATCAAATATAACATTTCAGTCTCTGACACGTGCCAAGCACAACATGTGCTTAGACAACACCATGGCAGAGACCGAGTTCTGCAGGCATGTGGCAGGGCATGGACAGCAGCACAGCTGGCACTGCAAATGCAGGAGCTCCTCACCCTCATCCTGGTGGGCGTAGGCTTTTCCGCCTGCACCTTAGAGATGGTTGTGATGCACCTCCTGAACACCCCTGCCATGGTGGCTCAGGAGGGATCCTGAGGCACACATGCCTCTGATGATAGTATGTATCAGTATATATGAACAGTATATAAATTAACTGCATCTATATTTAGCTGTATATATATAGCTACATATATTAACATTGCGTTTAGGGAATTTATACTTCAATAACACCCTACTGTTCCAAAATCTGGATCTTGCCCGTTCTTCTTGCACCCAACGCACTGCAGGCAGCAGTGGCCAGGAGAGCTCAAGCAGCAACTTGGAGGAGGAGGAGAAGGAGGAAAGAGGAAGAAATGAGACAATGTTGTTACAAAGGCAGAAGTGGAATGTGATGGTGCAAATGTGGAGAGAAACAACATTGCTGGCAATGAAGAAGGCGGTAGCAATATTGATGCAAACAAAAAAGAATGATGTTGGAAATGAAAGAAAAGAAGGCAATGAGAATGCAAGTGAAGAAATAAAGTATGATATGAATGTGGAGGAGTACAACGATGTTGGGAATGAAGAAGGTGGCAGGGTTGTTTCATATGTTGGAAAGGAAGGAAAGGAAGGCAGTGATGATGCAAATGTAGAAGATGAAGAAGGCTCTTATGTTGAAAGTAAGCTCAGAAGGCTTTTAGAGAAGCACATGCTGTGGCCTGTTCTGCACCAGAGGTTGGACCGTGATAATTGACCTGATGGACAACTTGACACATGTATTTGGACTCAGCTTGTCAAACAGTTTCTGTCTGCTGCCAAACAAGCCATCGGGGTGGGCAGTGCCTTCCAAGGCTGGAGTGGGGCAGATGTTGTGTACCACATGCTCATCCCCCTGAATCATCTGCCAGGGCACACCTTCTTCCTGGAAGCTGGATACCACAGGGCAGATGCCTGGGAGGAAGCTCTGCATCTGTGTGGAAATGGCACGTGCATGAGGGAACAGCTCAGGGGAGAATGTGCTGTGCTCCCTCCACCACCCTAATCTCCAGTGATCTTGCAGGCAAAGGGGTCAGAGTCTTGGGAAGGAGAACACGAACTGAACAGCTGAATGCCTGGCTACTCAGGGGATACTCAAGGTTTTGCATTCCATGTCTGTGCATCTGACTTGGAGCAGCTGGGTCAGTTGGGAGCAGATGGCATCCACCTGACCTCAGACGAGAGGCAAAAAGATGGGCAGATGTGGGACTCAGCAAGGCAAGGGACATCCCTGCACAGCAGCCCTCTGCAAGAGCAGCAGTGACCTCCTCTCAGTGGCCTCCCCGGTGCAGCAGCTGCTGAAGACCACGGTGGCTACACAGATGCTCTTTGTTCTGAAATCCCTTTGTACTCAAAGACCATGCTGGGCATTTCACCTGGGCTGGCAGGTCTGCCCGGGGAGGGAGCAGGCAAGAGGCACTGCTGTTGTGACCTCCCTGCGTTCACTGGGGATACATTGAAAATTCTGCTCATCCCAGCCACTGCTCAGGGCCTTGGCACTGCAAACTTCAACTTGTTGGACATGCAAGGAGAATCTGTTGGCTGCCTGTCAGCTGTCTGAGGCCCACTGCTTCCTGCCCTCACATCCCTGCGCCTACAGGCCTCGCTTCAGCCACCACAAGCTCCCTTGGTAGCCCCACTGAAAGCCTTGTGTCTCTCCTGCTGCAGACCATGGCGGACAAATCAGTCCTGGCTGTGATTGTGCTGCTCATCTTCCCATTCCCACTGGCCCTGAGGAATGCATGGCGCGA
This sequence comes from Leptocoma aspasia, assembly GCA_013399835.1. NCBI lineage: Eukaryota > Metazoa > Chordata > Aves > Passeriformes > Nectariniidae > Leptocoma > Leptocoma aspasia. The sequence goes on from VXAX01003840.1 coordinate 400,173, forward strand.
GGATGGGCAGCACCCCGTGGCAGAGCCAAAACAGGCCCTCCCAGAGCCACCTGAGCCTGGCTGGAGACGCCTGCTCCAGGCTGCCCTGGACCTTCGGCCCTACTGGTCTGTGGCTGAGCTGCTGTTCCTGCCTTTGGGGCTGTGGTTCAGGCGCAGAAGGGCAGCCATGAGGCAGAGAGCAGCGGCCCGCCAAGCTGAAGAAGAGGCCAGAAAGAGGAAGATGGAAATCCTGCGGAGAAGGCTGTTGCTCAAGAAGAGAAACAAAGACATGGAGCAAATGCGCAGGACCATCAAAAAAATGGAAAAGCAACTGGCCAGGCTGATTCGGATGAACAGGAAGACGAGCAGGATGGTGAGGGTAAGCTGGGCAGGCTTTTGCAGCAGCACAGCCAGTGGCCTGTGTGAAGAAAAGCTTCCTGCCGGAGATGCTCTCTGGGCTGGCCAAGGCCAGCCGCACATCTTTGTGAGCAGCCAGCGCTCAGAGCTGCGCTTGCTGCCGAGCACAGAGCTGCGCCGGGGCAGAGGCTCAGGGCTCCTGCCAGACCCTGCCCCTCTTCACTCCATCTCTCTCTTGTATCTGTATTAACTGTGTCTATTTTGACCCTTTTCCATGCAGAGGGCCTGGCACCTGCCCAAGGATGGAGCCATTTCAAGGTGGATCGGGCCGAATGACAGAAGATTAATTCCACTTCTTAAATAGTTCAGAAATATTTTAAGTATTTAAATATTTTCTTTAAAAATACATATATTTGGGATTATTTTCCAAAACATGGATAACTCTAATATAGAATAATACTTTCGTAAAATCTTATTATAATAATAATGATATGTAGTAATTAAGTAGCAGTAGTTATTCCTTGTATTATATAATAACTATAATTCATAAAAATTAATATGAATTGTGCTAATTAAGCACAATTGAAATATGCTATATTTTTATCCTAAACAGTTAATTTTACATAATCTTAATGATAAACTAAATATTTATTGTATTCATTAATTTCAATGCATAACTTATTAGATTGATGCTAAGATGACGATAATCATAATTTGTTTATATAAATATTTAAAGTATGTTCTTGGTATTTGAAAAGGACACTGGCTGC
>VXAX01003841.1:0-74001 GCA_013399835.1 Leptocoma aspasia
GTTTTATTAATATTTTTATTTCATTTTTTAAACTCACATCAATAATCTCCATTTTAAATTTTCTTTTATACACCGTGGATATATTTGGTTAAAATATAAGCTGAGAAGGAAAGAAAACTATGAGATGGAATCAAATGGGAAAAATACATTCTTGCAGAATTTTCAAGGGTTTTTTTGCTAATAACTCATTCTAATGAAGAATTAAGAACACTAAATTTAATATGCCAAAACGTGCTGTTTCAAGCAGCAGTGATTCATTTTGACTTGTATCCTGTATTCCATAGAAATCAAAACAACATGTTTTGACAGCATTCTGTCAAGATTATTAGCAGTAATTAATCAATTCCCACAAAACATTTCAATTTCAGCAGGAAACTAGAACTGCCAAGATTCTTGATGGCTCTGGTAGAAGCACAGCAGCAAAACCTGTTCTGCCTCAGAGATCTCAGGTAACAATTTCTACAGGTTTATACAGAATATACTTATCTGTCTGCATCAAAACATTTGTTACAGGCGTTAGTTGTGGTCACATTTTATTTGCCACATCCCTGGAAGCACTCAAGGCCAGGTTGGACAGGGCTCTGAGCAACCTGATCTACTTCAAGATGTCCCTGCTCGTTGCAGGAGGTTTGAACAAGAAGAGCTAGGCTTTAAAGGTCCCTTCCAACCCAAACTGTTCTATGATTTTATTATTCTATTCCCAAAGACTCTATTTTTCTCCAGTTTTATGACTCTCTTTTCAGGCTCATACTACAGTGTCTGTCTGGCCACACAGATTTTCAACACAAATGCAGAAGACAGACATTTGGCATAAATTGGAGAGATCACTTCATATTAACTGGGACAAAGCATCGTGGAAGCTTAGAAGTTTCATTCAGTAGGCAGTGCAGGTTCTTAAAAAAAGATATTTTCTTTATTTCCATTGATGCTCACAAGTGGCAGAAGTAAAGAGCTGAGGCCCTGGAGATGGAGCAGCCCCAGGGAGGAAGCTGTGTTTAAACCTCTACAGGAGGATGCTGGATGTGGGGTTTTTTGGCTCTTGCTTACCCATTTTCCTGTATTTGCTCCTTACCCTGCTGGCTTCACCTGCATTCTCTGCCCCAGCACCTCTGCTTTATACCCTCATCCCATGAATTCCCCCATACAGACCCTCTGCAGTTCCCACAGCTGCACCCTCACGGGTAGAGAACAAGAAAAAGACACCCTCAGAACAGCCACAGACTCAGGAGAGGGAAGTAATATTTTTCTATTTTGGGTTGCTCTGCTGGCAACCCTAGAAAAGCCTGAGTTGGAAGGGATCTTAAAATCATCTAGTTCCAAGCCCATGGCATGGGCAAACAAGTTTACTCAAAGCCCCATCCAACCTGTCCTTGAACACTTCCAGGGATGGGGCAGCCTAAACTTCTCTGGGCAACCTGTGCCAGAGCTTCAGCACTCTCACAGCAAAGAATTTCTTCCTGGTATCTAATCTAAGTCTCTCCTCTTTTAATTTAAAACCATTTCCACTTCTCCTATCACTACCAGCCCACGTAAAAAGTCACTCTCCCTCTTTTTTATAATTCTCAAGAGTATGACAGCACAGTCATGGCTCAGGCCCAGCTGATGGCAAATCATCTCCCTTGTCTGTGCTGGACCTTACAAAAGGCTGCTCTGCCCAGCACAGAAATTTTAACAGATGGGAAAGAGTTTGACATTTTATATCATTGAGTGAAATGCCAGACATCTGCAGGGCACAAGAGAGCACCCGGTGTTCCCACTCCACCTTCTGCATCCTCCCGAGGGGACCTGGAGTCCCTGAGCAGGAATCAGATAAGACCTCTTTCTCTCAGTTTTTTCAGATTGCAACTTGAGAAGCTGATAAAGGCTTCAGGAATTCAGTTGTTTTCTCCTTATTGGCAGACATGCAGGGATCTCTGCTGAGTTCTGCTTTAGTCATGCAACTTTATTCCCTTTATGTGATATTTAGCTCAGTGTTGGGACCTCATTTCCATTTTTGGCAGATCAAGATTACACTCTCCTCTGTTGCTTTTTTGTGGAGATACAATTGAGATGAGCCAGGAGAGACTGCAGCAGTGTAAAGAGTGTGGTACCTTCTGGGGCAGCTTCTAATGTTGGGCCCTTTTGGATGATGCTTTCACTGGCATTGCCTAAAAGTGCCAAGTTCAGGTATTCAAGGAGTTCAGTCAGGCTATGTGGCAGAGGAGAAAGTCATGCTATGTCAGACACATGCTGCTCTCTGCAGCAGGAGATGTGCCAGTCCTTGCTGATGCCACACCCCCTTCATGCCCTCGGACTGCATCTTTACAGAGCACACCTGTAAAAACTAAGGTTTAGGAGAGCCCTAAGTGTTGATGAGGCCACCCTTGGAGAGCTCACACTGTTAAGATTCTGGTTTTTAACTCCTGGTTTTCCAGCTGAAGGCAGTTGCCTAGACAACAAGGGTGATTCAGCAGCAGTTAATTGTCAGGGCAACAATCTCTGGCCATACCTGGGATGTGCTAAACAGCACTATCGTCATGGTCCACACATAGAAGAAAGGACTCTTGACAATAAATTCAGAAGGCTAACATGATTTATTAAAATGACTCCATAATTCTAATATTTTTCTATATCTGCTCAGCAGAGAGCATTCTCCACGCTCCTGCTGCTGCTTCGTCCAGGGAATGTGTCCGAATAGTTTACAATATTAGAAAGATAAAGTAATTTCAGCTCCTTCTCCTCATAGGTAGGAGGAGGCCAACCAATTCCATGTCCTTGAAGAACAGACACAGATATTTTGTTTACAGAAAGCTTACACAGAGTAAAAGACAGCAAAAGGATGTTCTCTCATGGGAAAATGATCAGAAGGCTTACACACAGAGAAACTTATAATATGTTCATAGCAACACAGCACAACCAGCCAGCAGACATGGAAGGCCACACTCCAAAAATTACAAGTTAAACGGGTAAAATCTTCCACTAGGATATGTGGAAAGCCAAAGTGACACTGCACATGCCCACCTCAAAAAGCTGGGTACAGTTATTCCACACAGAGAAAGAAAAAGATTTTTAATAATTTGGCAAAAGAAATAATCCTGCCTCAGTGTGATAGGAATCCATAAAACATGACTATGTACAGCCCTTCCGTGGTTTGTACACAGCATCCTGTGTTTACACTGTCACCATCTTTTGGGGGATAGCACTGATGTGACGTGGGAGGAAGTTTACTGTGTTGCTCATGTAGAATTTGCTCTCCATTTCCTGATGGAGCAAGGCATTTGTGTTTCTTTCCAATTTTAAACATTTCTTCCACTGTGTTTTCTTTTAGAATAGTTGCACTTTAAGAAAATACATGCCCAAAATGCATTGAATGAGTGGGGAGAGGAAGGAAAATCACAGTAGTATGTAGTCATGCTTTACTTAAACTAATTTATAGGCCTTTGAAAATATTTGAACTTTTTTCCCCCTCTAAATTTAGCTAATATTATGAGATATGAATTATTCATTTCCCCAATGTATTTCAAGCAGTGCAATCATAATTAAATAAAATTAAATCAAAATTAAATAAAATTAAATCCCATTTATTTTGCTTGACCATGTCTCTGCATTTTAAAGTGTATTTTAACTGTTTTAAGGTTGTAGATGATTTGGGTTGGAGCTGGGGTGAAGGCTTTGGGTTTATTCTGCTCTCTCACAAACTCTGACAAATTTTGCTAAATTCCAGCATGATCCCTGTTAAAAGTGCCCTAAAGAAAAGTTATTTTGTTCTTTCATATCGATCTATCCTGCTCCAATGGAGATTTTGGATTGAAATTTTCTTATTTATTGAGGGATTGCACAAACTCACTGAAGCTTCTTGTGTTAAAGCCTCTGTGTTTTTAAGGTGAGCAAGAGGTTGCTTTGTGAAGCATTTTCCTATGGAATTAGGAAATGCTGTTACATTCTAGTTTAGTTTCACCTGCCACAATTTTTCTTATCGCTCGTCATTATTTGGGTGTAAGGAACCAGTTTAAGTCACTTTTAGTTGCCTCAAAGTCCATCACAAGTTGACCAGCAGGGCTGTCAGGGCTCAGCCATTCCCTTACAAGGAGCTGGTGGTCCTTAATGAATAATTTTCCTGTTTTGTTGTCCAGTGGGGTACAAGAGCCAGGTAAAAAGCCATCTCACCAACCAACCTCAGGCTCCACGGGCCACCAAGCACAGCATCAGCCATGTCACTTGTCCTGCATGTCACAGACCAGAGGAACTGTTATGTTTTCAATTCTCATGAGGACTTGTGCCTATTTTCATATTTCTCCTTTCCAACTTGTGTGTGCAAGTATCAGGCTTACCTTTTCTTTATCAGAGGGTCAGGAATGACACAGGGATGAGGAGCTGCATGCAGTATTTTCAGGAGACCAAGGGATTTCAGTGCTTCTCTAAAGAGACTGGGATTTTTTTTCAGCCTTCAGCCAAAGTGTTACCAATTTCCTACACCTTTAAAATTCTAGGTCTCTTGTTAACTTAGGTTTTGGAGGTTTTTTATTCCTAAACATGCTTTTATATCAAAAATTATAGAAGACTGATCAACTAAGCTCACTCACAATATGCCACAGTTAGAATTTGAAAAACATACTTGGATTTGTTTAGCAGACTGATGCTCTGCCTAAACCACAAGTCAATCATAACAGGACAGGAAATTTGTCATAAAAAATTCCAATAGTAGGACCAATACTTGCAAACTTGTTAATGCAACCATGGTTTAAAAAAGTCAACTCAAGTGACCTGGGTTTAAAGTTAACTCACCTGAAAAATCAAGCATCTGAAAAATAAGCAACACATCTCCCAGATGAAGCAATTACCTAATTAGTGACAGTAAAGCAATGAGCATCTCACCAGTTTGCTGTTAAACACCAAAGAAAGCATTATTGTGTATACCTGCCAAACAGCTCTAGGTGACTTGACAGACATATTTATGATAAAAGATAACTGCTAATAAAAAAAGCCATTTCACATTCCACACAGGAGAGACTAGGAGGTGAAAAAATATTTCAGAAGCACCTCAATGATTTTGTGATGATAACAGTAGCATTTTTGTTAATGCCACCAAGCCTTGAATTCAATGCCATGCTCCTTCTGTCTGCTTCAAGTTTTCTGCCTTTTGCATTTACAAAATCAAAAGGGTTTACAAGGTGAATGTGAGTTATCCTCCAACTCTTCACAATGACTTAGTAACAAACAACTTTAATGCAGCCAGTGCTGAACTGGAGTTCAAGGAGCATTTATTGGAAATCTGAAATATACTGAAACCTCAACAAAGAAAATGGTACTCTATTAAATCTGCATCCTGTGGAGGGCTAATAAAAAAACTCTGTTGGGTCACAGTTATGGTCAGAGTGGTAATAAACCCATGAAAAATTGTTGTTTTAGCTATTTTTTCTGTCCAGATCTTTAGTGCAGGGTGTAGGAAAGGAATGGCATTTTACCAACATCAGTCAGCCAAATCTGATGCATTTACACACAGTGACAGGTGTATGAAACTGCTTATCCAAATCCCATCTGCAATTCACTGGACAAAACCCTAGATTATGTAACAACATTTTAAAAAACATGTTTAAAAAATCAAAGTTTGTGCTGGGGCCACTATGCCACACTAAGATGGAGCATCATCCACCTGCACAGTTGCTGCCCTGTGCTTAAAAAACAGAAAGGCAAATCTCCATGACCACTAAGGATAACAGGCATAGCTCAAACTGAAGGAGGCAACCCAGTGTCCACCATCACCTCCTCTGCCTTGCAGTTTAAGTGGTGGAGATTTGCCTTGTTTTTGTAAAAAAACCTGCAGCTGGCTGGAAAGGACTGGATAGGGTTACTAAAAATGTTGTCTGTTCTAGCAAGGGGGATGAGCAGGCTCAGAATAAGTTAAATTACGTACACTTCTGCACCATTCTCACTTTTCAATGTGATAGTCTCAATTACAGGTGACAGTTTCTATTATTGGGAAAAAAAAGCACCAAGTGAGAAAAAAAAAAGTTTCTGGATCTGGCAGGTCTCAGGAAGAAATCCCAGCCCCATGTTAGCAGCCTCCTTATTCTTTTTTGGAAAGGCTTGACCTGCAGGGAGGGAGGAAAGCCTGCTCTGTCATTTATCACTGTGACTTCCAGCTATCTTGTTTTTGGAGACAGACAATGCATCTGGAGGCCTCTGGAAAGCAGGAGCAGTGCACCTCAGCATGACTGCATGAGTATGACACAGTTGGACAAAAAAGCCTTTTCATTCCCCCTCCTACAAGAGCCTCAGGGGATTCAGCTTCCTCTCAGTACCTCCTGCAATCTACATAAAGCTATTTTTTGCCACAGGGGCTCAGTGCTGAGTGACTGAGCACTCTGGAGTAACACTTCTTGGGAACACTTATTCTTGGTAACCAAACAGCCACTCGGGGGCTTGCTCATGAAACAAGCCCAAAACTGGGGGAAATGTTGCAGGAAAAGTGCCCAAGACTGGATTCCTCACAGCTTCAGAGCAGCTGGAGCATGAAGGATAGTCCATTTTCTGTAGACATGTTTCCTAAGTCTCCAGGTAGCTCTAATCCACCAACACTATTGTCAGGACCCCAAAATTTGGGAGGTCAGGATCTGAAAATTCAGGATTCAAGAGCCCAAATTTGGGATTTGGGGGGGTTTGGACCCCAAAATTGGGGGTTGGGGCGGCTGGGATCCAAAACTGGGGGGCTCTGGGGGTGGCAGAAAATTGGAGGAATCAGAACCCCAAAATTTGGGGTCAGGATCCCAAAATCTGGGGGGTTTGGGAGGTTCAGGGCCCTACAAAACCACCCAATTTTGGCATCCTGGACTCTAAATCAGGCATTCAAGACACTAAATGTGAGGATATGAGGGTGTGAANAGCACCCCAAAATTTGGGGTCAGGACCCCAAAACTTGGGGGTCAATGCCCAAAATTCAGGGTTTCAGAGCTCAAATTTGGGCATCTGGGGGGTACTGGACCTGAAATGTGGGGGTTTCAGGATGCAAACTCCAGGTGAGAGACCTCACTTTGAGATGAAAATATTGTTTCTGATGAGTGTCTTAAACCAGCATATAGAAGAAAGGTGTATTTATCCCATTAATTAGAGCTTTGGAATTGATGTAATTAAAAATGGAAAGGAATTATGTCTTGCAACACTGAGCAAAGCAGGTGAATATGACATAATTTAGGCAGGTAGAGGGAAAAAAGGAGTTCATGTGCGGGATTTGAGGCAGGGAAGCTACATGAGCTTAGCACAGCTGAACTCATGAGGAGGAGTTGGATGCATGTCTGGGAGGAAGATTCCCCATTCCCTCTACCCCTTTGGTAACAGGTATTTTGAGAGTGGGGTAGAGGAAAGGCAGGACATCAACACCTCTGCCCACGTCATTTCCTGTATGGGAAATCACAGAAGAAATGGAATGGGTTGGGTTGGAAAGGACCTTAAAAATCACCTCGTTCTGACCCCCCTGCCATGGGCAGGAACAGCTTCCTCTAGACCAGGCTGCTCAGTGCCCCACCCAACCCGACCTTGGGCAACCTGACCTTCCAGGGATGGGGCACCCACAACTTCTTTGGGCAACCTCTGCCAGTGCCTCAGCACCCTCACAGTAAAAATGTTTTTCCAAATATCTGTTCTAAAACAACTCTTTCATTTTTAAGCTATCCCCATTGTCCTGCCACTACATGGCCTTGTGAGAAGTCCCTGTCCATCTTTGTTACAGACTCCCTTCAGGCACTGGAAGGCTACAAGGAGGTCACTCAAAGCCTTCTCTTTTCCAGACTGAACAATCCAAATTTTCTCAGCCTTTTCTGATACAAGAGGTATCATCCCTCTGATCATCTTGGTGGTCTCCTCTGGACTCTCCCCAGCAGCTCCCTGTCCCTCCTGTGCTGGGACCCCAGAGCTGGGTGCAGCCCTGCAGGTGGGGTCTCACCAGAGCACAGGGGCAGGACCCCTCCCTGCCCTGCTGCCAGGGGCTCTGGCTGCAGCCCAGGATCTGGGTAATTTCTGGGATGCAAGTGCACATTTACACATTGCCAAGTCATGTCCAGCCTCTCATCCATCGTTACCGCCAAGCCCTTCTGGGCAGGGCTCCTCTCCATCTGCTCCTCTGGGCTTTCCTGTGCCGCAGGGGTGCCTGGCTGCTCCCCTACCTCTGCACATGCAAGGCTTCCAGCTCTGCAAAGCCATGCTCTCCCTGCACAACCACCACACCACAATCACATTGCAGAATGTGATTAAATGCCTCAAAATAGCAGCTCGTATTTCTCTGGCCAACTGTCAGAGAATGCACCACTGAGACAGCACAGATCTAATACAGGAGGCAGGTGAATCCTGCATGAAACAGCTAAGGGAAGTGAAAAGCTGTGAAGAACCTCCCTCATTTTCTCTAGCCTTGTCCGCTGCTAAGGTGAATCAAAAATAATACCCATCTGGGTTTTTTTAATTATGTTCCATCACCAGGGATGGAACTCCAGTAAAACTAGAAAAAAAAAGACAAGACAGTAAAGTAGCAGAAAAAAAGAATACAAAGGAGAGGAGTTGAAAGAGATGGAAATAAACAAACTGTCTTTCTAAACTTCCTGTATTGTTAAAGGGGTATTTCCAGACCAAGGGACAAGAATATGGATTTGGTTAGGAAAAAAAGCTCATCTAGTGGCCCTAAAAGTCTCCTAGAATATCCAGAGGGTGTCTGAAAAGCATCAAAGAAAAGGTGAAGTTCCCAGTCACAGAACAAACAAGATGGCAGAGCAAGGAGCACGCTGGCGGCTCTCAGGGAGTGTCATAGAGTGAACTTCACTCTAAACATCTAATTCTAGAGACTTTCCCTCTTCCAACATCCAATAAGGAACATCCCTCCTACACAGGGGTGAGCAAAAGATGGAGGGTGGCTGGTTGATATCAGCAATCCAATTCCCTAAGACATGCTAGACAAAACTTCTTCTTTCCTCAGCCATGTTCTGTGTCTTCTATTATAAATTATTTTTCTTTTTACATCCATAGACCAGAGTACTCATAAGCCCATCTAGGGCCAGGGCAGAGAGCACGAGGCTGTAGTTAAAAGTCAGCCCACAAGGCTGTAGCTAAAACAAAGCTGAACTCAAATTTAAACAGTCAGTACCTCTACAGTGAGACCTTCCCCTGGCACCCATGCTCTTTTTCTTTCATTTAGCAAAGCCTCATGCACAGCATCCAGGCAAAGGTGAACTTTAAGTCAGACTAACAAGCATTTAAGAAGAAACTCCCCATATCACAGACAGCAGGATCTGAGCATATATTTGAATAGTTCATTGCACAGGGATGGGGTTTTCAGCTGTCTCCCCTCAAAAAAAAAAAATATAACTTACAAATCTGCTGTACTTTATGCACAGAAAAACTTGACAGTGCCTAAGTTATAATGGTGCCTAAGTTATAATTTATAGACCTCTGGTAACTTATGCATGAAAAACGTTGACAATACTTGTGGACACAATTCAAGTATCATTAGAAAACTTTTTGCATAATTTCTGCACCATATTAAAAGACTCAATCTGAGATATTTCAGAAGAGACTCATTAAAGGGCTCTAGTATTGTTCTCTGCTAAATAATCTGTTTTATTACTCCCTCTCTCCGTGCCTATTCTTATCCAAGTCATCTACCCTGACTTGCCAACTACCTACACAAGAGTGGTGAAAAAAAACTTAATTTAAAAAAAAAATATCTATATATTTCCAGCATTGACGTTGAAACGTTTATACTTCATCTACTGCACACAGAATTCAGAATTTTTGTACAGCAGCACTGTGACTGAGATGGCATCAAAAAGATAAACTTGGACATTTAAACTGTAGAAAAAAAGCAGTTGTTGGTAAAGAAACCAGAATTTCAAATATACTCAGAGCCTCACACCACCGCTGGAGCATCACACTGCTTCTGCAGGCACAAGCACTTTTATGCTGCACAGTACATCAGAAGAATATATGCATAAAAATACCAGCAGCTTCTCTTTGTGACAAAGTCTGAACCAAATAACCAGCCAGGAAGGTAAAGGATAAGATGCAAATCAATATTCTTTGCAATGTTGTTCTTGGCATGATTCATAAGAACCACAGGAAAGGGATTTAGGCACATACTTCATAGCATGGAGATGATCCCACAGTTCAGTAGGGGCAAGGTGAAAGCAAAGAGAGACTTTTAGCAGGAAGATAATCATCAATACCAAAAAAATCAGTTTGAGTCAAAGATAAATGCATAGCTTCCCCAGGCTGGGTGGGAATGCTCCATGTGGGATGGCCAGAGAAGCACTGCAGGGCACTCACACTTGTTAATTAACAATGAAATCCTGCACCTAAACAAGTGCATTTTTGTGTACCGAGATGGGAACAGATCCTTGTCTCCCACCCTTAGAGGAAGGTTTCTTTCAGCTCTTAACTCAGCATCTCATTGCCTTATGTTAACAAATCTACAGCTCAGCCAAGACAACAGGAAAACCTCACTGCAAGGGATAAGCAAAACAAATGCTTCTGCCTTTGCAGGTATTTTACTTGAATTACATTTTAAAACAACCTATTAGTCCATGGAGATTTCCCAGTGAATGAATCAAATGCATATAAGGTATCATAAAGATATTACAGCGAACAAAACAAGAGTTTGATCACCACAATTGAATTTCGGTTTCCTTCAGAGGCACATTTGAGATGCCTGCAGTCCCAGCCCATCCAGGAGGATGCCTGGTGGACAGATCCTGGCTTCACTTCCCCAGGAGCACAAGAGTGGGGCTGCAGGCAGCACGGCCTTTTGCCTTATTGGCAGCCAAGACCTGATGCAGGAGAGACAGTAAATATCAGGAAAATATCACCTCCTTCCTTCCCAGTCTCAGGGGCAAAAAGCAGTGTGTTTGCACTTAATGATGCCATGTTTGAGATGATATTTTTTATAATCCCTGTAGTCAGACTGAAGCTCAACTCCAGGAGCTCCGAAAATTATGAACATAAATAGCTTTGGCTTAGGCTCAGCTCTCTTGCAAAGAGCAGCCCACCTGCACCTGGAGCTGATGGGAGGAGTGCACCTTCACCTTAGGTATTATTCAGGCATCAAAAAAAGCAGTATAATATTGTGTGGCTGCTCATTTTTTCATAAGAGAGAGCAAACAACATTTGTGTAATGCAACTACCAAACACAAGTGGTGAGTGGAAACAAAATCTCTGGTTTTCAACAAGTCTGGAACATTAATTCTCAGCTCTGATTTTAAACTAGTTCTTATTTTTTAGTTCAAAGCTCCTTTCCCTGCTATCCACACACCTGCATTCCAAGCACAAGTAAATTGCCTTGGATCTCAGTACATCCATTGCTTCAGGAATCATTTTACATTTGCAAAAGGATGAATGAAAATAGCCCAGAGTCTGATATGAACATCTTTGGCTGTAGTATCCAACATCCCATACTCCTGGAGTTAATCCTCTTACTGTGATTAGCAGAAGAACAGAAGGGTTGTAAGGAGGGACTTAAGTGGGCTTTGGCCTCAGCCGGGGTTCATAGCCCAGGCTGGCTCCTCTGCTTCTTGCGTGAGTGGCCCACACTGAATTTCAAAATCCTCACTAATTGAATACGTGCAAGAGGTTTCTAGGAAGGCAAGAAGAAAAATGAAGCGTGCCAGAGAGAAACAAAAGTGTGTATGGCACATGCTGAAGGGGAAAAGAGAAGTGAAATTTGAGGTGGTGGTGATGTGGGTAGCGCAGCTCCTGGGAAAATGTGGCAGTGCACACTGAAGAATGCGGGTGGGGAGAAAACCACAGCAGGCAATGTCACAGCTTCCAAGAGAAGGGGACACCTATCCACCAGTGTCTGGGTTTTAGGCCTGCTGAAGCACAGAATGCCATGGAAGGAAAGCTACTGCCAAGACCTTCAAGTCTTCTGTTCACACAACACGCTGGAGTCCCGCTCCAATCCCACTGATTCCCATCTCCTTCTCGGCATTTTCCTGCTACTCACTTGTTGCTAGTAAGACAAGGCTACAAACTATTCATTATTTAGAAAGCTGCTTTTTTTTTCCCCTCCAGAAATCTGCACTGTGTAGCTCCTCTGAGATTTACTCAGACCCACCTAAATAAACCAAACCAATCCACTGACCATATACATCATTCTTGGTCACAGCACTGCCTCACATGTACATAAGAATCAGCTCACCTGCTCTGCAGTGTTTAATAATGAACAGCTCCCAGTTTCCCTAGTGTTTCCCCTCTCTTCATTTCCTGCTTCTGATTAATCTGCACCTTCCTACCAAAAACACCTTTTCTAGTCTGTATGCACTCTTTCACAATCCAGATAACTTCATTCTACTAGACCTCGTTACGAAGCCCGAGTTTCATTATTCTTCCTAAAACTAGCCAAATTATACTAAAAAGCAGAGCACTTTTATTTATTCCACCTAAGATGAAAAGAAATATGATGGAGGGATAAACTAACATTAAGCAGAAACTTCCATTTGGGAAAGCCCATTCAGCTGTACTTCAATAGCATTGTGTTAAAAAAACAAAAAAATTCAAGTGAGGAATGAAGCAAAAATGGAGTTATATTCTTAGAAACCAGAGCATCCTGCAGACAGGCAAGAGAGTCTGTGTGGAGCCAGCCTCTCCTGGACTGACATCCCCTGCCGAGCCCTTCCAGACCTGTTCCTTACACATCATTCCTCGGAAAGCTCTCTCAGAGCATCTTTCACCAACCAAGCAAATTCCCTGGCTTTCAGCAGGATTTTAGGTTACAACCTAAAACAACGTACAAACAACCTGTGAGAGCATATCTAGAAAAGCCACGTTAAGGAATTTGCTTTCATACTCCAGGAGTCCCAGCAGAAGATGTTTGAGCAGGATTTGCAAGCAGGATTTTCAAGTTGGAAAAGTTTCACTTTGAGAAATATGTTTTAAAGGATTGCCAGCAAACTCTGAGAAGACAAGAGTGGATCTAGGTGAGCTCGCACACAATTCCTCAAGAACAGATCAATAGTTTAACATTAATATCATTTACATCAGTGCCTGGAGGGGCCATGAAGAGCTGTTCCACCCTCTAAGCAGCCCTTTGTGTTCACAGGCAGCAGAAATGCACAGCGTGGAGCAGGAGAATGCTGGGGGTGCATGAAACAGTGAAACTTCAAAACAAACTGGACTGTTTCCAAAACAGAAGAGCACTGCCTCTGGAATTACATCTAGGCATGATCTTGTCTCCCTAAGGACCCACAAATTGGTGGAGGAATTGGAGCTGGCACATTGACCTGACAGGCAAGTAAGTAATTGGATGTTTGACACAGTGTGGCACTTCGTCACAGTAACAGGAACCTAACACACCACGGCACCACTAGGATAAAGGGGATCAAACACACAATACAGCAAGCTCATAAAAATAGGGAAATCATATTTTTTTCAAGCAAGGTGACTTACCTGTCTGATCACCTATGTAGTATACTTCTAGAGACAAATTACAACTTAAGAATTACTTTTGAAATTGATTTTGAGCTGGTTTGTTGACAATTTTCTCTTCAAGGACCTGTACTCCTCTGGGAGCATCTTTGGATGCTCCTGGAAGCTCCTGGAATCTTCCCCTGATCTTGTCCTCAGCATTCAAGCATTTCAGGTATATCCAAGCACTGGCTAGCATCCCTCTTCTACAAATACAGGTGGCTGCTGGCTGAGCTCAGCCTGGTCATCTCAATGGACATCCCCCTGTGTCAACAGCTGGGATGGCTCTTCTCTCCATTTCTGAAGGGGAAAACCATCTCTGTTGGTGTTCAGTCCTGAACATTATTCCTCAGACTTCCATTAGTAGTGGCATTTACACAAATTACATACTGTAGAGAGAAAAGGTTTTCTTTTTATGATAATGCAGACCATGAGCAGCGTGGTTGATTTTTCTTTAAGATATAATCTAATGCTGAGAGCTGCAGCGAGCACACAAAGAGTATCTGATAGCTCAGAGCTGCAGTGTTCTATCTTCCCTGCGCTGTGCATGGATTCAGGCACAGCACAGAGTGACAATTCTGTGCTCCAGCACTTAATGTGTCTCTTAGACACGGTAACAAAAGGCATTCACACGGAGCAGATAAGGCCACAGAGCAAGGAAAGAGAAAAGTGCTAAAAGGAGACTCAGAGCAGCATTTCTTGTGGTACTTCACATGCCATTTCTTGTGGTACATCACTCTTCACAGACAGTTTTGTTGGTCTCCTATTCCTCCTTCTATCCTGAAGAAATTCTTGAGTTGTCTTTATGGTTCAAGAGACAACCTGAAGGCAGGACTTAAGCACAAAGCTTTGCAGAGACCTTGGAACTTTTACAGAGGTCTGTAACCACACTGACAAAAGATGTGTGTATTTTGTGTCGATTTTTATTGCAAGCTAAGACTCAAGTGATTCTCTCCTTCTTACTGAAAATTCCTAGCTTATGCTGCCTGGATGTATAACGTTACTATGGATAAACCGAAGACTAGCTGTAACACTGACTTTCCTTTAAAAACTCAACCTTCACTCTCACTACTGAGCTGCTGGCTGTGATTTTTACTGCTCCAAGCACCAACCACAGAATCATTTATGTTGGAAATGTCCATGGAGATCAAATTCAACCATTAAACCAGCACTGCCAAGTCCACCACTAAACCATGTCCCCAAGTGTCACATCAACAGGGCTTTAAAATATCTCCAGGGATGGAGACTCAGCCAGTTCCCTGGGCAGCCTGTTCCAGTGCTTGCATCTCTTTCAGTGAAGGAATTCTTACATTTGTTAGGATTGTCATGCTGCACATGAGCCCAGTAGGTTTAAATTATATTCTCAGGCTACTTTTGTTTAAGAAGCTTTAAAATTTCTTCTTCAGGGGAGTGGGAGCTGAAGTTTCCTCTCCCACACCTCTCTGCAAGGTCACGAGTCTCTGGAGAATTCACACACTCCAAGGATGTGCTGCCAACCAATGCAAAACATTCATGGGAGGCTGCACATGAACTCACCTCAGGTCATTCCTGGTGCCTTGGCTTAAGGAAAGAAACATCCTTCCCAAACTCCAGTTTTTCCTAAGTCATTGAAATTAGGATGCTTTATTATGAAAGAAAATCAAAGAACCTAATTCCAGCAAAATAAATGCACAACACTGATAAACTTATAAAGATTTCTGTATCTGTTACAGGAATGTTTTATTCTGGCTTCACTTCAGGGTTGATTCTACATCTTCTTTTGAACCACAGAACAACTTTCTCTTCTTGTCCTCCCAGATCCTTTGTCCAGTGACCACAGCTTTAAAGGTAAAGGAGGAAACACCTGAAGACACAAGAAGGCAGAGGAGAGAAGGGTGGCTTGGCTGCAAATAGAGAGGAGATGCTCTTTGGTGTAGTTGAAGTGCACTCACTGCAGCAAACCTGTACGTGTTTCAGGATTTCACAGATCCTACTTCAAAGAAGAGAAGGAAAAAGAAAGTTAAGTTTCTCTAAGACAACTTTTTTGGATGAAGTTTTGAGGACAGCCCCTATTTACTCATTGATGAAAGCACGTCCCAGAAAAATCAAGGCAGAGGAGTCTAAAAACCTTCAAAAACAAAGATCTAAGATCGAAACCCTCCAACTCCATGACCCAGATGCACTGTCACAGCTTTTCAACACAGGTTAAAAAAGGCAAAACCAGAAATAGCAGCTTCAAAAGGAAGTAAAAAATATCACTGATATCCAGAATAGAACAAAGATACAGATCAATAGAAAAAAGTTTCGAGCTGTCTCCAAGAGTTGAAACATCCTGAGAGTAGGTTTCCCAAAATATACTTCCAAATGCTGGTGGATGAAACCTTTATCATTCGTAGTGTGGTAATTACTGAGGTTGGGATGGCTGCACTGAAGCCCTCCAGGAAAGAAATAGAAAGTAAGTCTGGAGACAAAACAAAAAGAGAAAAGGGCGGAAAAACTATGGATGTACTAGTGTCAGGAAGAGATGTGAGGAAGGAGGGACAACTTCACATCCGGCATTTTGCTGTGGCTTGTTGGTTTGTCGGTTTTTTTGTAAACAACATCTTTGTTCATGCATAGGTATGACACAAAGGTTACCCATCCTTCTACAAAACTTCTGCTGCTCCTGAAGAAATCCTTCTGGACTAGCCATGAGAGCTAAGCACAGTCCACTGATTCATGAAAAAACCTTGCAAAATCTTGGAGAACCACTGATTCCTTGCAGTTTTTCCAAATTCTGGACTGCAGATTCCCATTCTGCAGTACTTGCCCATATATTTGATTTCAAACTGGTCTTCTGTGCCCATGGATTGACTAAATTCTGCACGCTGTCCTAAATTGTGCCTTCAATTGAATTCAACTACATGAATGGTATCAGAGCTCCCTCAAGCCTTCATGAGCACCATTTTGACCTTCAGTGGCCAAATTTGTGTGGTGATGTTGAGGTTTAAGCATTTGACAATCTGGTCACCAGCTGCTGTGAGTGCTAGGAAGGACTGAGGTGTTCCAGCTCATGAGAATGGCTCTTCAGTCTTTTAGCAGCCAAAGACTATTCCCCATTTCCACCTTCCTATCATATTAATGTCTCTTCTCTCTGAGCTTTCATTTCCACCTGGGAAGGATGAGAAGCACTGGGTAAAACCTCCACTTGCCACCTCTATTTGCAGATAGCACCAACACAAGGACGTTTCAAGCATCTCCAAGAGCAAGGGCCTGCACAGTTCCCAAAGCAAGCTGGGGGGAGGCAGCAAGAGTGCTGATGGGCACCAGCCCAGCTGCCAAAACCTGCACCAGCACTGAACACTGAATGCATGGAAGAGAACAAGTTTCACTCTGCCCTGGAAGATGAGCATTTCTGCACACCCAGGGACCGCAGGCATGATGAGCAGGTAGTGTGATGCTCAAGAGGAAAAGAAGCCAAACAGAAACTGAATATACACTGTCCAATAAACAGCTTGTCACCAAGGACAGAAGGTGAAAGAGAAGACTTTTTACTCTAGAAGTTAGCCATCTGAACTCAGAGTTCCTGAGTGTTTGTAGGATCATCAAAATATCCCCAGTTTTTGTTTAAATTGCTGCCTGTCCTGTGCTTTCAGCTGGCAATGTTCAGAGTGACCAGGGAATGACAACAGCACTAAAATGGGAGGAAGGCAAAGATGTGCACAAGATAAGGTCAGGTTTTTGGAGCCAGGTGTAGAAATGCCAAACATGATCATTAAGAGCCTTTTCCAATTGTACCTGCTTCCTTTTCATAGACACACTGGCTTAGGCTGGGGGAGGGAGGGGGAGAAGCTTCCCCTTGGCTGGGAGAGCAGCTGAGGGGAGCTGTGCTCAACAGGGGTCCCTCACCTCCAGTTTCTCAGTCAAGGACTCGCTCCTGCTTGCACAAGTGATCTGCAGGAACAACCTGTGGATATCCTGGGCAGCAAGCCTAAGGGAATATCACAATCACAGGGCCAAATGCTAAGACACACAACAAATATCAAATAAACCCCATTAGAGAAATACCTGCAAGCTGCACACAAGTGTGGCCATTTAGAAGGGACACAGCAAAAAAAATCCATGCATGCATCTTACAGAATCCAAAGGCCAAACCCTTAGTTTAATTAGTTATTTCAGAGATGATACCTGGTTTCTTTTTTAATTATGGATGCAATCGTGTTTATGGGAGGCAGCACCTGCTCCATTGCCCCTGTCCCTCTATTCCTGCAGTGGTGATTCATGGATGCCATCACAAGAGGAGTACCTGGGTGTTCTTTTTCCCAAGGAAAAGACATTGTGCTTGGCTGCTCACAGGGCTGTCCCATATGTCTCTACCACAGAGCTGCCACCCCAAGACCTTCTGGGACTTCTGTGGCCTCTGGTGAGCGAGACCAAAGCTGGGACATGATCCAAAAGCAAACATCAGCCACCAGGGTTTGGGATAAAAGAGAGTTAGCTCCTTCTCCTGCCAGGAACCTGGGCACAAGATGGGTGTGGAAAGGCAGGCTCAGCCTGAGAGCTGGTTTTCAGAAGAAGACTGTGAGTAAAAGCCATGATTCANTTTACTAGGAAAAATCCCCAAATCTGAAAACTGGCCACCAAAAAACCAGCCTGGGCACTGAAATGTTGTATTTATCCCCACAGATGATGTAGGAGAGCCAAGCAGGGTGGACACACAAGTGCAGAATGCTCCCAGGTGAAGGCTGATGAACACTCAATCTGTCAGGGTCAGGAAGACTGAAAACTGGAGAAACAGATTGCAAGTAATTCATAAGGTTAGATCACAGTGGGATAGCACTGGAAGAAATCCTCCAGGAGGAGTTTGTGTGAAATGTTTGGATTGTTTACTGTAGGGTAAGAATACTGAAGCTGCTGTAAACTTGGGCTGCATGGGACAGACTGAGCTCTTCAGGGTGTCACAGCTGCTCTCTGAGGACGTGGCATCAGATGGAAAGGATCCTCTGCATGGGACAATGCATGCATAAAACCACAGCTTGTTGTGTGACTCGGTTTTATGTACACATAAACACATACACCTTTTTCTTAAAGAAGATACTGTTCCATTGGCACCACTGTATCTGTATTTTTACTGCTGAGGCAGTGGGAATGCACCAAAAATGAATGAAGCTCTCTAGATGCACATATAAAACACACATACCCACGCATCCAGGGAGCGTGGGCAATGCTGAATACCTGCTTAACCACTGAAAACCACTTCCAAGGGCTATTCCTCCAGAATATCATGGTGGCTTGTGGTAGTGATTCAGTGAGAAGCTAACACTGCTTATGCTTATCATTTCAGGTGTAACATTTATGCAGACAAAACAAAACAAAAAAATAGAAAGAAAATGAAGAGTATGAAGGTTGTACTTTTTTTTTTTTTTTTTTTTTTTTTTTTTTGATCCAGGCTTGAAGAACCTGTCAGTCACAGCTGTGAATCACATAAAACAAAACTAATGCTACAATAAATTTCTCTTTCCGGGAAGAGGAAAAGCACGCATGCTGGTATGAAACACAGTGGGAATATTTCAAATTCAAATTTGAAATATTCCCAAACTCAGCCCTCTCAGCTCTGTGGTACCCGGGCTGCACACAGCGCTTACTTGAAAACATCACTCTTTAGCCACAACCTGGCTCCCTGCCACCTCCATTTCCCAAGCTTTAGTTTATATTTGTTGAAAGCTTTGAGCAGCAGTTCCTACAGAGCACCTTTCAGAAGTCTGGGTGTCTGCTGAGGTGATCAGTGCATCTCAGAGCCCTGCTCAGGGGACAGAGCCGGGGAAACATTTGCATTCAGGGCTAGAAGCACCCCCAGGCTGGCCACCCCAGGGTGAAACTCCCACCCTGGTTTCCAGACAAACACCCGCTAAACATCATCAAACGCTGCTGCTGGAGTTACTGGGAGCACAGGGTGTCCCAAGACTGGAAAAGCAGCATCAGTAAAGGGTTTTGCTTCCCCGAAGAGGGCTCCCCATCTCGCTTTACATAAACAGCGTGATGGTTTTACAGCATCAGGAAGGAAAAAAGAAAACAACAAACGAAAACAAGACAGACGGTACCTGTTGTAACTCCATCTACTGTAAGACATGTTCCTGTTGCTGCTGACACCATCCATCTCCGGCTGGGCTACAGCGCTGCCGGCATGGCCGTGCGGGCCGGGTGGCGGTCACAGCCCTGCCTGGGGACAGAGCCGCCCGGGGCTGGGGCCCTGCGCGGCACCGCCGGCACTCACCGCCCGGCAGCGGCTCCGCATCAGCCCCGGTGCCCGGAGCGAACCACTGCCCCTGCCGGGGAGGGAGGAGGAGGAGGAGGAGGAGGGAGGGATGAAGAGAGGGGGAGGCTCCCGGGGTCTAGATGCTGTGAGCCAGCCGGCGGACGCGGAGACGCGCAGGTAATAAAGCGGAGCGCGGGTTTAAGCCGCTTAAGGGATATCCAGCGGGGCTGTGCCGAGCAGCGCGGCGGCTTGTGCGCCTCCTGCTCCGGCACAGCGCCTTATTTATTTATTTATCCTGGTTGCCACAGATACGGGTCCATTGCGCTGACATCAGCCGCCTCCCACCCACCGCCGGCCCCGGGTCTCGCCGGCCCGATCTTCCAGGCGCACACGGATCCCGCGGCGCCGGGAGCATCCCCCGGGGACACGGGCTCATGCCCCGGGGACACGGGCTCATCCCCCGGGGACACGGGCTCATGCCCCGGGGACAAGGGCTCATGCCCCGGGGACACGGGCTCATCCCCCGGGGACACGGGCTCATCCCCCGGGGACACGGGCTCATGCCCCGGGGACAAGGGCTCATGCCCCGGGGACACGGGCTCATGCCCCGGGGACAAGGCACGGGCTCATGCCCCGGGGATACGGGCTCATGCCCCAGGGATACGGGCTCATCCCCCGGGGACACGGGCTCATCCCCCGGGGACACGGGCTCATGCCCCGGGGACAAGGGCTCATCCCCCGGGGACACGGGCTCATGCCCCGGGGACACGGGCTCATCCCCCGGGGACAAGGGCTCATGCCCCGGGGACACGGGCTCATCCCCCGGGGACACGGGCTCATGCCCCGGGGACACGGGCTCATCCCCCGGGGACACGGGCTCATGCCCCGGGGACACGGGCTCGCCGCTCTCCTCCCGCTGCAGCCCGGTGGGCAGGGGGCTCTCAGAGTGCGGAAAAAACGCTTTGCACTCCCAGTTTCGGTTTGGTCCCCGTTCACCCCAGGGCAGGGATGTGAGCCCTCTGGCCTCAAGGCGGCTCCTCCTGAGCTGAGGCTGAAGGCCAAACCACCCTTGATGGCTCCTGCACACGTGTCCCTGGTGGGGACAGCAGTGTCCAGTGCCAGGGCCCGTACTGAGCAGCTGTGTGGCTCTGTTTGTCACCTCTGCCAGCTGAAGGCAGCACAGGGCCTGCCTGTGGTGCTCCCAGGTGCTCACACCTGCCTGGTGGTGGGGAATCAGGGCTGCTTCCCTTGTCCCACGATCGTGAGGCTTGGCTGCGTGGCTGTGCAGGGCCAGGCACAGACACAGCAGGACTGTGACCCCATCTCCTGCAACACCACAGCCCACGGGGCTGCCCAGAGGGCCTGGCCATCCCTAGGCCACGGGAGATGCCACCAGAGGCAGTCCCAGGTCAGCACAGTCAGCCCCCAGGGCAGTGCAGGATATCTACAGACACACAGAGAGGTGGGGGGACTGCTCTCAAACCTTTCCCAGACAGTCCCAACTCTTTGGCCTGTGCTAGGATCTTCTGGCTCCTTCTTTCACTGCTTGGCCAGCCAGGTGCCCAGCCCTGCTCTTATTGTAAGATCTCTCATTAGAAATGTATATAAATCCCAAGGATACTTAAAAAAGGACTGGAAGGGACTTGGGTCAGTCAGGCCCGGTTGCTCAGCTCATAAACCACTGTATCTGATGAGGGTTTGAAGCTCCAGAAGCTGCTAGTGAAGAGGTCCTAGAGCTCCAGAAAGCAGCTGAAAGTCCTGGAGTTCCACCCTGCTGACAGAGACTTCCCATTCCTAGCCCAAAGGTATTCATGGACATCAGCTAGCCAGTCGTTCTTGCACCATTCAGTTCCTTTAGTTCAAGTAAATGAATGCCTGCCATCACCCTTTAAATTTCCAGTCTTTATTTTCAAAGGGTGAATAGACCAAACCCTCAATCCCTTTGCATCAGGACAGGCAGAACAACCCCAAGAGCTTTTTCCATGTGCCAGTTCTAACCCAAATCAAACCCTTCCTGAATATGGGTGGTATTTGGCCATACTTCTTTCAAACATGGAAAACATCAAACAGGGTTCCTTGGAATGGCAATTAAAGTGCCCAGACCTGAGCCCTGCTCCTTGTAACTGCATATACCCTGTTGCTGATGTGATGTATTCCCGTTTATCTCATTTATAATCCACATTGAGTGGCCTGGATGAATTGGACCATCTGGAAAGCAGAGTTACTCACAGCCCATCTCCTCCACCTACCTGCTCTGCTCAAACTGAGACCATTTACTTGTCTGTGGGATTACTCAGGCCAACATTTTCCACATGGGAGCAGCTGAAAATCATCCTGATGAGCCCCTGCAGCCCAGAGAAGCCTCTGTCAGAAACAAACCCCTCAAGGTACATCAATAGAACAAGGAGCAGAGGTTGGCTGCCCTCCTCTTCACATCCTCATTCAAAGTGTAGCTCAGCGACTCCTAGGGTTCCTTCTTTTGTGAGTTTCCTGCTCACTCATCCTGGACCAAAGCACTGAGCAGGAGAATGTCAACCAGGTGGTTCATTCTGACAGTGCAAACACAGCCATACACCCAGAGCTGTCTTGTCCCAGCATGCTGAGGCAGGTGGGATGCAAAGATTTGGGGTTGACCCTGCTGAAACTCAGGGCAAGCACAGCCTCTCTACACAGGTAACACAGCAAAACCAAACCCCCCCTCCCAAAATTTTGGCAAAGTAGTGCTTGGAGAACTCGCCTGTGCCTGCCTCAGGGGACCCCTTCACACACATCCTCACAGAAGAGGTGCTCCAGAGTAGAACCAAGTATGGGCTCCACTGCTCTGCTGCAGGCAAAAAACATCCTCAGAAAAAACTCTGGGCAGCAGGCTTAGCCTCCTGGGCCACAGGCGTCTCCCTGCTGCCTGCACGTGGCTGACAGCTCCCTGAACGCAGTCTCCAATTCTAGTTTCACTAATTCAAAACAAGTGCTAATGACTGACATTAGCACCGTGATCGATTGTGAGCACCTCCAGGTCCTGCTGCTGGGCAGGGACTTCCCTCTGCAAGTGTCCCAGCTCTGCTCCTGCCCCCACAGCCTGCGTTGCCGACAATATTACTTCAAAGCTGAAGTTTTCAAAAAGGTTGTGATGGTGAAGCTGGGGCACTGTGCAAGGGGCAGTGACACCAGTGAGATCCATGCTGGAATTCAGTCGGAGAGAGAAATGGTTCTCTTGCCTTTTGCTCTGCTCCCAGTGCTGCAGGGCACGTGTCACCATGTGTTTGAGCATGGCCTGCATCCACACACATCTGAAACGAGTCACATCTGCTCCCTGCTTCCAGAGATTCCCTCTGGCCGCTGCAGATGCAGGGACATCTCAAAGCAAGGATGCTTAATCCAGGGGGAGCGAGGGGCTGAGCTTCTGGGTTACAGCCTGTGAATGCTGGAGCTGTAATAACATTTCAGTTCTTCTTAAAAGCATTGAGAAGCTGCCCCACAGACTCCCCACCCCAGTGCCAGCTGGGAGAAAGACGGGAACTGAGCACTGAAAAGACACAAAATCTTCCTTCTTTCAGGTGTTCAGGATACGGCAAATGGCTGTATCACCCAAATAAATGTGATCAGGAATACTGGCCTGGGCTGTTGAAATATCACAGAAATTAAACGGGCAGCAGGGCTGGAGCAAACAGGCTGTTGCTGCATTTCCCTGCAGACAAATGGCAAAGCACCTGCTGAGTCACTGGATGGAGCCTAACAGGCTTAACAGTGGAAAGTCAGGAACACAGCCTAGACTCCAGATCAGATATTCTAGAAACACTCTGAGTTTTAGGCGTGCATTTTGGGCATGCCCACTGTGATTATGTATATGTATTGCACCAACAGGACCGACGCTGCCCCCGCCACCCAAAGAGTTGCTCAATGAGATTACCTTCAGCAGCGCTAATGAGCGCTGACAAGCAGGGATTTCTCCAAGCCTGGGGCTGCTGCCTGCAGGTGAGGATGCTCCCGGGTCTGCAGGCACTGCCCTGCCACAGGTTCGAGCATTAATGTCCCTGCCCTGCTGCTGCGACAAACAAGTTCCTCCCTTTGTCCTCCCGAGGGGCTGCCCGGGTTCGGACGGGGTTCTGCAGGTGAGGGGGAGGCGGGGGAGCAAGGACAGGGGAGATCTGGTCTCCTAAGCACCATTGTAAGGGCGTTTTTCAGAGCCCATCATGTGAGACACCCACTGCCTCCAGCTGGGGACAGTGCCAAGGTGACATTCGGGAGACACCAGCAGGAGACTGGTGCCTCCTTTGTTCAGCCCAGCCTGCCTGGCAGCTCCAGAGGGAGTCAAGCTGGCTTGAACAAAACACTTCAGTTCTCATTCCATAACCAGACAGGTTCTAAGACAGCTCCAGGAAAACCTCCAGGAAAACCGGTTACAAACCCTTCCACGCCTGGACAGCACATTCTTCTGCAGAACAAACATCTGGGCCTTCCTTAGGTGGAGATTTGGGCCCACAGACACAGGAACAGCACTGCAGAGCCTGCATCCCCACAGGAGCTCTGCTGCCTTACAAGAAGCATGAGATGCCTGTGAAAAAAACACTACATAACCGTAAAAATTAAAAAAAAAAAAAAAAAAAAGATGAAGAAGAAAACAGCACAAAAGGCTTGTGGAGCTGCTGATTAAAATGAGGAGAAACATGCAGCAATGGGCCTCCAGGACACCCAGCATCCATGCTAGGGACTCCATAAGCCAGTGCCTTGGATGACATAATGCTTTATGCAGGGGAATTTGGGAAGGAGGAATGTGCCTGTCTGCTTTTCCATCTTCCCTCACAGTACCCTGCCAAGGTAAAGCTTGTGAAAGTTGGGCCTAACGATTTTGCCTGAAAAGAGGTTATTTACATCCTTAAGAGCATCTGGCATAATTCTGTATTTAATCTTCCTTTCAAAGGATAATGCAGCTTCTAAAAATTCCCTCCAAGAGCCATTCTGATTTTATTCTGCTCCTGATGCAATAAACAACTTCACTCGTAGGCTCCAAGCATTTTGCAAAGAAGCCAGCATGACAATTTAGATCTTGCAGAAAGGAACCTGAAGCAGCACAGCTTTCCTAGCAGCAACCAAGAAACCCTGGGAGACACCCACACCGGCCCTGCAGCCTCCACACTGCAATGCCCCCATTCCTACACAGCCACAGGATGACCCAACCCTCTGGTAATCTTCTGGAACTGTACAGAAACCTGAGTATGCCATCCATGGTGGTTTTGAAGTCCCAGTCTTCACAAGTGTAAGGAACAGGCACTGTGTTCATGAGAGCTCAGCTTCTTCCTTAAGAGCTAGAAAATACTATATTTACTATATGTGTGTATATATATATATATATATGATGTGTATGCTATACTTGCTTTATAGAAAATACCATAATTACTAAAGCAGAGGAAGTTCACAGCAGCGTGGGTGCTGATCTGTGTTTTGTAGCAGGCTCAGTCTCTCTCAGGGACCATATTGCTGAAAGGACAGTGTGGTGGTTTCATCCATCTGTACAGTGTGAACTGCTAAGGCAATCTCTTAGTAATTCATTAGCTCTTTTCATCCCCTGCTCCTTTCTGAAATATATCCTAATTTCCCACATGTACAGAAATGGTGGGACATAAAACATAAGACTGTGCCAATGGATGAGTACAGTGGCCTTCTGTGAGGTATTGCTTTGTTAATCAATAAAAACAAAAAGCTGAAATATAAAAATTACTCTGACAATTTGGAATTTCCCTTGTGTTAAAGAAGGCACAAAGCAGCTCTGGACAATGATGCTCCAATCCAGCACGTTCCCCTCCTCTGGGACACCAGCAAGCTCCCAGGGTTTCCCTCAAGGCTGCAGCAGGTTGTGTCAGCCCTGAAGCCCCTCAGGAGCCAGCTGGCAGTGCCACTCTTAGGGAAATTCCAGTCTCCATCTGCTGGGGATTTTTATACTGCATTCATCCCTCTGGACTGGCATCCTCCTATTTGTGAATGAAGTCCTGAGGTTTACCAACTGGAATTCAGGTTCAACAAAACCACAATAGTTGGGTTTTTTTTCCCAATTTATGCTGCAGGAGCAATGACATCAGCCCCTGTGCAGAACCAGGTGTTAATAAAGGTGTTTTAAATCCCTGCACTGCACATGTAGTTCCCATTCCTGTTCCTCCACGGCTCCTGCTGGGTCCAGCATTCAGAAGGAAACTGTGGATGCCTCATTTGGTTGTGTTCTCAAACATTCCAAGATTTCTGCAGCTACCACAGACAGTGGATAAGTAGCCAGCCAGGCTGCCCTGTCCTGAGCAAGGACTGACACTGACTGGCTTCTAATACAGAGATTTTAAACCACAGAATGGTTTGGGTTGGAAGGGAAATCAAAGAGCATCTCATTCCAAGCCCCTGCCATAGGCAGTGACACCTCCCACTAGACCAGGTTGCTCAAGGCCAGCCTGGCTTTGAACACTTCCAGGGAAGAGGCATCCACAACTTCCCTGGGCAACCTGTTCCAGTGCCTCAACACCCTCACAGTAAAGAATTTCTTCCATAAGGCATTTTGATAGAGAAGGAATTCAGTACCAGGAGCATTAAAAAAAGTCTCCTCAGGCTTTATAAATCAGAATCAGGAAGAGGGGCTGGAAATAGGAAAACAAATAAAAATTCAATCAATTTACTCTTTTAAAAATTAATTTTTAACGCCTACAAAATACATTATTGTTGTTTAAATGTCAGAGAAGTTTGGATTACGTCAGGCAAGCAGAATATGAAAATATCAAAAAGTGAATTTGAAATCCAGAGACATGCCCACATGGATCAGGCTGTCCCCTCTACTGGAAAGTGGGAACTTTGTCACCTCAGTGTAGTGACAAAAGCCAAAAATGAGGTGGTGACCACATTTCAAAAGGCACAAAACCCTGTCATTTTCAGTAGAGCAGGCGAAAAAGTGCCAACAAATCTCCCTGCAGCCATCAGCCCTTTCACATCTCAGGTTTGTGATAAACAGTGACAGATTCCACCCTGGAACACAGCAATTACGCTTTCCAGGTTTTTAATGTTGTTCTGAAATTAATAATGTAATTTCCAGATATGGAAAAAAAAGTCACTTAATCCTGCCCAGGTTGAGAAGAGTTTTGAATTACACAATCCTTCACTAGACCATAAAACCACAGTAGAGGCCTGCTCTTGTGCAGGGCATTATTTCAGAGGATCCATGTATGGATATAAAACTAGCAGAATCTTCTGGCAGGTGACCAGCTGGAAACCAAACTGCAAAAGCCTTGTAATGTATTTATTCTTCATTCATAGGCAGCAGCCCATAATTAAAGACCAAAGCCCCTTGTCCTTCTGCACACAAGGTACAATACCTGTTTCATGGTTCACTTAAAATATCTGAGCCTGAGCTGCAACACTTCACCATTTGTCTCCTTGACATGCCACTCAACAAGCAACTTCTCTGCAATGGGAAGCAGCATTTCACACATTCAAAAATGTAACAGAGCTATCTGATTAACCCCCTAAAACACATCAGCTGCACAAGCCACTGCTCCTGTTTCTTCTTTCTGGATCTCTGATAAGCTGGAGCCAGCAATGCAAGCCCGGCATGCTCTGGGCAGCCACCATGGCCCAGTGCAACTTTCCTGGCATGCAAGAGTGCAAACCTGACCCCCAGGTAAGTCACAGAGCTCTGCTGGAGTTCTAAGCTGCTTTAAAGAAAACTTCTAATTTTAAAAAGGTCTTTGCCTTCGTCCTTGTAAAATTCCATGGGCTCCCACTGACCTGCTCCTCCAGCAGCCCCATGCCAAGTTCACCAGCTGGTTCTCCCCAACATGGTGTCACTTGCAAACATGTTAAGAGTGCACTGAGTTGTCTCCTTCAGGTCACTGCCAAAATGTTCAAGATGCCAGGGGAGATCCCTGCGGCCTTTCTCTTGTCACCAGACTCTGCCTGGAGGTCAGCCTGTAACACCCTGAGGACCACCACTCCCTCTGAGCCCAGTCCATCAATCAGTGCTTTACCCAGCCCACAACACCCTGAACCTTGATATCAAAACAGGGTGGGAAACAGCGTTGAAAAGCCTGCTGAACTGAGGTAAAAACATATACTGCTCTCTCCTCATCCACCAATTCAGTCACTTTATCACAGAGGGCAATCCTGGTGGTCAGGTGTGACTGACTCCAGTAAATTCATAATTTATATAGACAATTCCCAACCACTTCTCCTTTATGTGCCCAGAAACATGTTCCTGGAGGACTCATTGCATGACTTTCCACACACAGAAGCACGGGTGGCTCCCTGCACTTCCCTCTGTTGTTTCCCAGGCCTTGCTTGAAGAGGGGGGCAACACTTGCTTTCCTCCAGCCACCAGGCATTTCCCTGCTCTCCATTAAAGATGGTCATGGAAGGTGTCCCAGCAGCCTTGTGAGGGCATCAGCAGGTTCTCTCTGCATCTTGGATGGGCTCCATCAGGTCCCTGGGAATTTGTATGGGTCCAGCCCTCCAAAATAACCCCTGCCTTGATCCTCACCCACTGCTCCTGCCTCTGCTCTTCATTCTACCTCCTCACATGCACCTTGGAGATCAGGCTGGTCAAGAGGCAGTGGAGGCTCCGGGTACTGTGTCTACTGTCACTGAACCACCCAGCCACAGCTCCCCATTTTCCTTGTCCAGCACCTAACTCCTGACAGACAAACAAACAGAGGGGAATGGTCTGGAACAGCCTGAGGAACACGTCACATTCAGTCCTAGCAATATGAAGAAGTCAAACAGGAGTTCTAAGGGATTGCTCTGGTGCTGCAAGTGGGAAACAGGTGTGTATTTTCTATTTTCACTCCACAGGCCTTCAAGGACATTCATTGCAAGTAATACTGCTGGAAAGGAGTTATCACAAAGCAGCTCCTGGCAGCAATGGAAGAGCCCAAACCTTAGAACCTGGCAGTGACAGATGGCTTCCCAGATACCCTACAAACACAACAAAATTTGGTTTCAGCAATCGTCATGGATGTATTATTTAGCTGAACACAAAATGTTTATACATAACTCGCTGACTGCAAGTTGTATGTTGTTTATTGTTACTGTTACTAACTATACACAAATATCACTCATTTTTGCTGTTTCTGATATTCCTGACACAGCTGGCAACTATAAAAATTGGCAAACTCTGAAGAAATTAAGAATTTGTACAATGTTTTAATTAACACACATCTAATGTTTTAGACTTGCAAGCATCCTTCCTGCTTTTCACAGCAATTTCTTCAGAACCACTATTTATAAACCACTGTTTTTCCCCCAGCTACTGACCATCCGGATTTTATTTTTTTTTAATGGAAAATAATTACTCTGAAATAGACACACAGCCCCGTTTAATTACAGATCAACAGCTCTGCATTCCTACCCTGCCTGTAAGAGCA
This sequence comes from Leptocoma aspasia, assembly GCA_013399835.1. Taxonomy (NCBI): domain Eukaryota; kingdom Metazoa; phylum Chordata; class Aves; order Passeriformes; family Nectariniidae; genus Leptocoma; species Leptocoma aspasia. Next base: position 29,017 of record VXAX01003841.1, read on the forward strand.
GGCCCTTGAACTCTGCACAGGGATTCCAGGGAAAGCAGCACTTCCCAGCTGCACGTAGGGCTGCCCCTGGTGCCATCTCGTGGTGCTCTGCAGGAGATCCCAGGGCATTCAGACAAGCAATCGTGCTCCACTGCTCTCCAGTCCAGTTTAACTGGTGTGAATACTGGGTTTACTACACCCTAGTCCACGCCTTGGACTAAGAGATAGGGAATTATGAGGTTTAATCACTGCCCCTACTTGCATTTTTGGTGTTTGCAGGTTGCTTGCTAATTTCTCCCTCTACAATGTCAGAAGCATTTTTTTAAAAATGTAGTAATTTAAGAAGTGCTAATGTCACTACAAATAAGTGTCTCTCAAACCCATAATAACTGAAGTCCTAAAAGTCTAGAACAGCAAGAAAGAAACAGAAGAGTCTAGAACAGAAAGCAACCCCAGCACATATTCACAATGTTGTTCCTGAGTATTAAGTTCCTTGTGGTTTAATCTCTTGCCTTTTCTACATCTATGGTTTCTCATTTAAAGGTCTTTCTCTTCCCAGCTAAAGGCTACTCTACCACCCATCCTCATTTCTGCACCTGACCTGTTGCATGCAAGTGTTCCCATGGTCAGAGCTCTACAAGAATATTTAAGAATTTTCTAAGGTTTTCAACATGTATACACATTAGGACTGAGATCTCTACTTAGCACCGTGCAAAACCCAGAATTTGCTTCAAGCCTGCGATTTTATCTTGACTTCACAACAGAGCCAGGTAAGAAGGCAGAAAAAGCCACACTTACAAAGTGGTGAGCAGTGCATTTACCATCCAGGATGCTCTGAGCAAGAGCTCATCTTGACAATTTTAAGCCTTCATGTTTCGGCAGACTGTTGCCCTGCTGTGGGTCAGTGCAGCAACAAAGGAAACACTCCCATGCCCCCCACCCTATTTCCAGCTTGGTTCTTTTCCTAAATTCTAGTTGAGTGTTTCTTTTATCATGGTTTTGGTATGTGAGGGTAACCAACTTCAAAATCTATGCCTAAATCAGGTGCAAATGCATTCTGCTCAGCCTGACCCTTTCCCAGCCATGAACTTCTAAAGAATAAGTGCAGATAATTTTTGGCAGTGCTGGGCTTGTGGCGACTGACTTCAAAAGTCTCCTGTTTGGAGCAAGTTCATCAAAGTCTTGTAACAAGATGTGGCAAGGCCAGTCGGCAACTACAAACCACCAGGGGTGAAATCTTGTCACATAAATGATGTCAGAAGAATGCTAGCCAATGTTTTTTTTATAATCCAGACTTGAACTTTATCAATGATGACTAACCACAAGGCCATGCATTAAAGTCAGAGTTTTCCTTGGCATTAGTGGGAGTTAACACCTTCCAAATATATTTTGCTTTATTAACCCTTTCAGAACAGCTCATCTCATGCTCCCATGCATAAAAAGGCTTTTGCCTACGAGCACGTCAACCCCACTCCTGATCCAGTGGAGCAGCAGGGCCAGCAGCGTGAGATGCCAGAAAGAGGTGTTATTTTGTGCTTTGAAACACAGATCCAGACCCTACCCTGTGCTTTAGGAAGAACAGGAGAACATTTCTGGGTACATTTTAAGCACTCTAGGTTCCTGAACTGCAAGTTTAATGGCTGTACATCTATGGATGTAGCCTTGAACTGAAGTAACTACAAACATAAGTGACAAATCTTAAAGTATTTCTTCTGCCAGGAAAAGTTGTAAGAATCTCTCTTGGCCTGTCAGCTGAACTCTATCCTACAGAAAGGTGGCAATGTTGTAAATTCACAACCAATGCAAGGTATATGGATCAGGGCTACTACTTTTTAAAAGACTGACAAGGTCCCTATTATATTTTCTCAGGCACCACACCAGGGCCAGAAGCATCATTTTTCACCATTACTTTCAGCTACAACAATTAGAAAAGCAAATCATTGAAATACCTTCAGCTGTTTTGAACTCACAACCACCTAGATCACAATTACAGACCAAAAATCTCTATTACTTTTCTAAATATTTACTTCATGTCTGAGGAGTAGGATCCAAATGCCTACATTTAACATCTCCTTAAAGTGCCACAGTCTTGAAAAGAGATGACAACATCACACAGAGATTTCTCTGCACATTCTCTCCAACAGAAGCCTTAAAAAGCACATGCATATGTCTTAGTTAATAAACTTTGCACAGCAGCTGCTGGTGGTCCCAGGGTTATTTTGTTTGTAAGGTTCACCAAGTTTACAATGTGGTTTAGCAGGTGCCTTAGCATCAACCTCCTCAAAGTTATCCATCTCTCCACATGGAGCTCTAACCACCTTCTCTACCAGTTAAGAGGAGCTGCACATTAAAAAAACTCATCTTTGTAACACTCTACTATTTAAAGCCATTCTACCATGAGTGAAAGGTTAAAAAATAAAGGAAAAAAGTTATAAAAGCTAGAGGTACGTCCACCTCACAAGTTCAGTCTCAGCACACATGCTGTAATCTGTTGTCTTAACTCATTCTGCCACATCTTCAGTGATTTAACTCCGGAGAGCTTTACATAGTTAAGAAAACATGTGGTGTTTGCTACAGGCTGTAATTTCTTACATTTGACTTGAAAAATGCAATGCATCTCCCAAATGTGTTTCCACTGTAACTCCTTGTTTGAATCTTCCACACATTCCTCCTAAGCAGCCTTTCATCAACCAGTAAATCCACCAGGGAGGGGAAGCTACCCACTCTCTCTAAACTGCATTATACCAGCTCATCTAAGTTACATTAAGAAAAAACCAAAATTCCTCTGCAATGCCTGGCAGGAGCTTGAATTCAAGGTTTAATGCCTTGCTGTAAAGGTACCTGGAACTTGTTTCAGCCCTGTTTTCTCAGGAGACACTTCCAGATTTATGGCAGAGCACCTGACAGCGAGCATAGCCTGAAAACACAAGGATTGTTGATTGGACCACTGACTACACGCTTCAAGCCAAAGCAAACATCAGCTTTTGTCATCTGTCATGACTTCAGCTGAAATGTTTCTTGGAAGTAAAGTTTCTTTACTTCCAAGCTTGAGGAAACGCTGTTGCAGACATATGTTGCTATTCCCTAGCCAGGTTCCATCACTCCCTCCTCCCCCCTACCCCCCAAAAAATGCAGGCTTTGGAAGAGAGTCAGAAAGAGGCAGTGTGTTTACCCCCCAAAAATGGTTAGATCATCTTTAATTCTAGCACCTGAAGTTATACAAGGGTTTGCTTAATAATCAAGTTTCAAAGAACTGTTGGACACATTCAGTTAAGGTGACAACTGTGCAATACCACTCAGTATTTCAATATCAGGGACCATACTCTTGAATTGTTTAAACACAATCCACAGAACTCAAAATTAAACAACCATCCACAATTTAACTAAACAATCAGTTAAAAGTCTTACAGTTTAATAATTCACATAATGGTCAGTCTTTAGTAAGGGATACTGAAATTCATTAAAACACAACACTAGGTTTTACTCTGTGGGTGTGCTGGGCAGGCACATAATTGGCCATTCTTGGGTAGAACCGGGAGAGTAAGGAGAAATTTACCACAGTTTGGCAAATCCCACATTTTGTCAGTTAAAAGTGAACTGTGAGAATTAAATACTCATCTTTACATATACACAAGTTATGCTGTGAAAGCATATTTGCTTACAAACATATAAAAATACTTGTTAACTAGTTTGATAAGAAAATAATGTATAAAAGTATATAGCAAAAACATTTAATCATCTCTGACAATGGAAAGATCAAATTCGTTTTTATATCACATGAAACAAAAACAGCTACAATTTTAGTTTTCCTTAATCCTTTACCCAGAAATACAAAGGAAGACACAATTTGTTTTCAAACATAATGTGAAATTTCTTAATAAGCTGAAATGCCTCGATCCAGAAGGAGCTCAGGTATTTGGCCATATCCTAATAGTAGTAGTAATCATCCTGTAGCTGTTCTGGATTCAAAGAATAAATACAGTAGAATGTTTTGGCCACCAAAATAAAACTGCAGCATAAATGAGAGATGAAAATTTTTGCTGACAATGAAATTCAGTGTAGGTTTCTTAAGGCTAGCTGAATACTCAAGTGTAATTTAACTGAGGGCAGAAATTAAAAAAAAAAAAGCCAATCCACCCCTTTTTTAAAAAGTATTCTCTATACTCCAATATAGGTCTCTGTAATAGCTACTGAAATGTCAGAAGTAAAAATAAATTAATTCACAAGAGACAACTTATGCATGACTTCAACACCTCGTCCTACACGGTTTTGTTTCATCTCCTTTGCGAATAAAACTCCACAAGGTGCAAGCTCTGAAGGGAGAGAAGGAAGGAACTGTGGTATTAGAGAAGCAGCCTTAGTGTTTTGGTTTGAAGTCTGCCCCAGGATGACCGAGTCTTCTTCAAGAACTATTCTGCCAGCTTCTTGGACTAAGGCTATTCTGGTGACCACTTTTAGGACATGCACATATAAGGCTAGACCAATACCAGAAGTGATGTAAAATGATGGAAAGAAAAAAAATGATCTGGCAGTTGATAGCTTGGTTCTTGGGATTCTCAGAAAATAACACAATGGCAGCCTTTCTTGTCTTTTTCTTTCCGTGTTGGCTCTGGTGAAGGAGGGCACTCTTGTTCCTGAAATTTCCTGGAAATAGGTATTTCAAATTAAATTCATAGAATAATTTTCAGGTAAATAAACACAACTATGGTATTCTACACTTTCTTTTTATACTTTCAAAGGGAATGCACTTCCTTTTTACATTCAAATTATTGATAAAATAAGTGATAGTTTTTAAGTTCACCCTTTGGTGTTTGTTTTTTTTTTCTTTAAGAAAACAAGTTTTTTACAGAAGGCCAGTCTCAGATGCAGTTTATCACATTTACTGACTAGGTGATCAATAAAATCTGAAAGACTAAGATGACAAAATTCTCTTTCAAATACATATTACATTCATGTAAGCATTTTTCCTAACGCACCTGAGTGTTCTACAATGGAGATCATTGGCTAAAGCTTAGAGGCAACAGCAGGCAGAACCTTCCCAGCAATTTCCCTCTGCATTTCAACACCTTTGCTGCAGCTATCCATTAATACGTGGACACGACTTATCTGGTCTCAGTTACCATACCTTATAACTCTGACAAGTTCATGGAAAGCTTGGTCTACATTCAATCTGATTTTTGCTGAGGCCTCCATGTACGTTACTTTAAGTTGCCGTGCCAGCTGCTGGCCTTCCTCTTGTGTCACCTGTAACAGACAGCAGTCATTAAGTGATGTCAAGGGTTCTGCAAGCTGTACCAGGACACACTTCATGTACATGTTAAGGATCCAGCTCCCTCAAACAATAATGGTTATTTGGGCACAGCACAGTTTTCACCCTGTCCACATTATACAGCTGGGAAACAGACTTTTTTTTAAAGGAAGTTTCTGCAATAGACAAAGACCGACTTTCCAAGAAATTCCCCTCACTCCAGGTGCCTCCAGTTCTGCATAAGACCAAGTTTTCCTTCACAGGCAGACATTAGTCCCTTGCTCCTCCTCAAAGCAAATGCTTCAGTCAGCATCTGTTGGATTACTAACAGAATTCTGAATATTATTACTAAATTCACCTTTGCATTGTACCAGCTAAATCTAGAGAAAAAAAAAAAAAAAAAAATCAGACTACTATTAAAGCAACAACTGCTGTTTAGCTTCTAGGTCTTTATAAAAGTCATTTATAAAATTATTATATTAAAAAATCTATTAATGACACAGCAAAATACTAACACAGCCAGTTTTAAACATAGCTCAGATTACCAGAGTTCTAAAAATCCATCAGGCCTTCAGGTAATCCAGAAATATTAAATGACTCCTTGAGACAACAGTGGAAAAAGGAGATGAATGGAAAACAACGAGCATCATGAGAAGTTGGTCCAAAATTTAAAGCCATGAGGCAGAAGACAGGAAGCCAGTGGACCATTCTAGGAAGGAGGAGTAAGTCAGGCACAAGACAAAAGCAAAGGAGACCACTGAGTATTTTTGGGTGAGGTGCAAAGCAGTGAGGTCAGAGAGCAGAGGCCAGCCTGAGTGGTGCAAGGCATGCGAGGCTCCAACGGGAAGGTCACCCACAGGGCCAGGGAGGAAAGGGCAGCTGTCAGTGATAAAAGGAAGCACAACAGATCTTGCCAAGACAATGCCTAATGGAAGAAATGTCAAAGATTACACTGCTTTCACAGAAAAACATTAAACCAGCACGTAGAGGACTGATATAAGAACAAAAACAAGGAGGGTTTATTTTTAAATGAGTTTTGAAAAGGAACTCAGAATATTCATTAGATTAAGAAGCTACACAGAAATAGAAATAGATGGGAATAGGAAAGTAGTGCCAGCATTCACCACAGTGCATGGTCTAGAAGTACTTTTCAGCTTGCAAAATAGTTTCTTAACAGCTACACAGTGGTTTAAGAGCCTTCATGCATGGCATCTCCATATGTTTGATTCCTCTGTCCTTAGCCTCCCACTGGTACTATATCCATACACTTCCTGCTGAAATCAGGGCTGCTTCCACCAAACCCTCGTGAAGCTCTACAAAATGCTCCCAGCAGCCTGTGCCGTTAGCTGGAGTAATTCAGGATGCATCTGCTGATCTCAAACACTCACAGCAACTCTGCATTCATTTCAGTGTTTCCATCACCAGCTGAAGCCAAAAAAGAAGCCCTCAGAACCAACTCAACCCCAAGATCAACTACTGGAGCTGCCTTTTTAACTGCAGGGCACATAAGGAGAACTGGAAACCTTCAATTCTCCACTGCTGTTTGAAAACTGAAAAATAATGAAGACTCCTGCTCCCCTAGCTAGAACAATTCCACTTCAACCCTCCACTCTAATCTCAGATGTTGAAACATTCCAATTGCAAAGCTTATGAAGGCTGCACTTGGATGAGTATTTGTAGCTGTTTTCTGGCACATCAGTGACTGTAGAATCTCCTGAAGTTTGCACCAGACCTTCCAGAAGTTTCTGTACATCTCTACCTCAGACTAATAAGTTATATCGATAACAGTTCTAGCAAAACGAACTCCTTTTACTTTCCTGCATCCCTGCATAGTTTATTGCAGCCCTAGAAAGTGAGAGGCTAAAGTTCAACAAAAAATAAATAATTGGCAAGGAATGTATAAATCTGAGGAGAAACTGAATCCAATCTTTAGACATATGTTTAAAGAATTTCTTTGCTGTTGTACATAAAGCACGTTACAGGTACAAGTCAAACTAACACTGTAACAAAGTTAAGCTACACTTCCACAATATCTTGCATCTAAAACATTATAAATACACTAAAATTCTTGTTGTATTTACTAGAATATCTGTAACTGTTAAATTCCAAAATAGTCTTTTATGTCATTCTTACAAGTATATTGTCAAGTTACTTGTGGTCCATTTTGGTGACCTCAAAAGTCAGTTTTAAAAAAATATTTGGTTTGGAAACACTATGGAAACGTGCAGTGCCCAGGATGTAAATTAGAGGCCAGAACATACCAGTTCCATCTTCAAAGCTGAGGGAAATGTAAGTACAAACATAGAAATACTTGTAAATAAAAACATGAATTGTTACCTTTTTGTTGTCCCTTCTTAATTATGACAACCCTGTAACATGACAGGTTTTCCAGGAAACGTGATGGAACAGCTTATTTAACATCACCACCAAAGTAAAAACTAAATGCTTTTTCTTCAAAGAAGACTGGATGTTATTTTGAAGAGAACTAAAGAGAACCACAGATTTGATGGTAGTGACTGTGTGTACACCTGTGTGTGCTGGTTCTGCAGTTTTGGTGAGCTTAAGGTCAGATACAAATGAGAATCACTCATAATGCTCACACTTTTTGTTACAGGATATTTTACTGTTTGTTTCTGGATATCACTCATTCATGCTGTTCTGACAGGTAGTAAAAGTTTCTCAAATGAAAACTCATTACAGAAGATGTGAGCCAGTCAAACATGGAACAGCTTATTCCCCACCTCCCTAAGTTAACATTCTTCTTTTGAAATAGTTTCCATTTGAGTAGCTGCACAATAATCCTGTGAACATATGTCCTTCTCTCTTCACCATTCTGTCTGGTATCTGTCAGAAATACATTCATTTCTAAGTTTCCATGCTTTCCTCCACTTAAAGCAACTCTACAAGCCTGCCTAACCTAACACTGCACCTGTATTTTGCCTGGACACTTACACAAGACTAAGGGACACATCATATAGGTAACAATTAAATGTTTCCTCAAGTTTAGAGAGGAATCCATTCCCACCACTCTGGTCACCCTGCAGTGCTCCCAGCACAAAAACATTGCCCATTTCTGCCAAGAGTTCCATCACTCCCTAAGAGTGCATCTGTTATCCCAATTTCCCTGCAGGGGTAGTTCACTATCCCCTAATTCCAGTTTGTCCACACTCTCCTGTCAGAGGTTGCTTTGGCACATGCAGACTGTGGTTGTGAGCACTGACACACATCCACACTGGCTCACTGTATGCAGAACTGCAGCAGATGATGCCCAACTGACCATCCTCTACAAAGCCCCAGATCACACAAGCCATGGGAGGACCAGAAGGTACAAACCTGTCTGTGGGCAGAGGTGTCCCTGGACACAGTCCCAACATCTACCACTGCAAGAAGCTATTGTCACACTTTCATACAAGAAAGTGGTAGTTAAGTCACATGGACTTCTCTTTAAAACCTTGCTTTAAAGGTAACTGGCAGCAGAGATGGTTTCAGCACTAGGTCCTTGTGTTAGTTCAGTCATGATGCAAAAGCAAGAACTAGCATTTAATGAAACCCAAGCACTTTCCTGTTGCAACTTGGATTTTCCTTGAAACCCTGCCATCTGGGGAATGATCAGACTTGACCCAGTTTAAGCTAGCAGTTATCTACAGAAAGTCACACATATCCTGCACTGACAAGTCTACTCCCTCATCACTAATGGCTATTAAAACACCTGGTGCTCTACTGAATTATCTTACAGTAGAAACATCCAGTGTTGAGTTCTAAGGAATTAACCCATTTAACAGAAAGGCTGCTACACAGCATTTACTTTAGGAAAGAGCAGTGAGAGATGGTGCTTCAATTCTGGTTTCAGAGCCAGCTATTTGTGACTGGGGAATTTGGAAACACCAGCAGCTTCATTTCTTATCATACATTCTAAAGATTAATGCTTGCTTGTCCTCTAAAGACTCATTTTTCTTTGTCAGTGTAACCTGTGGATATTGAGAGACAAAAATCACAAGAAAGCTGCTTAACTCTATTTATCTATACAGCTATTACCAAGATAAATTGCTATTTCAAACTTACTCTTTCACGTCCCTCCCAAAACCACTTGTGAGTCGGCCTCTGGTACATAAGAGCCCCACTAATTTACACCACAGCTTTGTGAGCCCCAACAATTCATCAAGATCATACCATTGTTTGTGCACTTCTGCTGTACCACCCAGTTCATGTATTTCCTGAGAAACAGTTGCCACCACACGAGGATGATTAGTTATGCATCATTAGCCTCCAGATTTATGGTGTCACAATGATAGTACTCTGTACTCTGTTCAGCCTCAACACATATTTACTTGGATAAAGGTGTGGCCAGACCCTTGAGACAACCAGAACTCTTCCACATGTTTAACTCTTTTGGGTTGTGGGAAGATTTGTTGAGTATCATTTGCTGACCCAAACACACACTAAATTACTTTCTTTAACTTAGTTTAAGTCTTTCAGAGATTGCATGTGTTTCACTGGTCTGCCTTTTGGAAAAAGCAGGCAGATGCCCAGTACAAGCAGTTTTGCTCTAAAAACTGATACCCAGCTTCCTGACTTTCTAATAATGTTATGTTAATTCTGAAGCTAAAAAATGTACAGTTGGGATTAAACAAGTTAAGAGAGAAAGAATCAGATAAGTGAAAGATAGGTGTGACACCAGTGTGGCCTAGCAGGTTTTTGGTGGTGCCCAATGAGGCCTGACACATCAGCAGGCAAAGAGTAAAACTGCAGAGGATTTGCCCACAAGTGACAGCCTGGGGTACCCCACACTTCCCATCCCCCCAGCACTCCCAGCCAAGGTGAGGGAGCACTCTCTCCTTTGACCCCACAGCTGCCTGTGCAAGAAACCTGCAGCCAGAGCAGGTCAGGCTGAAGCTTTTCCTCACTTTTGGACTAGTTGGTTTAGCTGGTGGCAGGGCTAGTCGACAAGTTTTCAGCCAGATGAACAAGCTGGCCCCCCCTCAGTGACAGGGTGGCTGTACTGGGAGCTCAGTGGTGCAGCAGGAACAACCCCCTGATAACATCTCACTGCTTGCTGCTGCCAAAAGGCGAGGGCTCATTTGCTTCCCCCCACCCCAGCTCCTCCCTGCTCTGCTCCAAGCCACAGTCCCACCCCTCCCCAAGCTTCCAGCACTGGCACTCAAATCTTTCTGCAAGCTGATTTAGCTCACACAGGTCCCAGGAAGGCATTCCTGCTCCTCCCCATCCAGAGAGATGATTCAACTCCAAAAGTGCTTCAAGTGAGATCTGGGAAAGAGTGGGAATGTGAAGTCAAGAGGGAGGGGAGCCTCTCCCTTGTGGGAACCAATTATGTCAGCTCAGCATCCCATAACCATTCCATTCCTTCACACTGACTGAAGGCCAAGTGAAACACACCATGTGATGGGGAAGGGGCAGGGAAGAGTTAAGAACCTGTAGTAGCTGTTTCAGCAAACCCAGAAGAATTTTCTCAGCTACATCTGTCTAAGCCCCAGCTTGTGATGGGAGTGACAAGTCCACCAATTGATATATAAATGGTGAGTGAGAGCACCAAAAAGTTATGCCCATCAGCATCTAGTCAATTAAAGCAACTAATATAGCCATAAAAAACAAAAGGGACCAGCAGAACAGGTGACAGGCACCTCTCTGCCTTTTAGGGAGACACAGAGGCAGTGTAATAACATGAGGAGGGTGGAGGAGAGAGAACAAAGTTCACAGCTGTTTCTAGAAATGGATGCTCAGGATTGCCAAGTACAATTGCAGGTATCCTGAGAGCTGGGGCTGACAGCCATGATATCATTTCCCTCCCAAAGCATCTGGGGGTTTGTCCTTCAGCAATTACAATTAGCAGAATAGCTGTTTCACCTCCATAATTTCCATGCCAACATTTGTGCAGGAGGTGAAGTACACATGTTCCAGGACCTGCAAGGTTAAATCTAGGCTTTTTCATGGAAGGCATGATGGTAACTTGAAGAATGAAAGAGTTTTGCTTCTGTCTCAGGGACAGGCTGTCCTGTGAATGCGTGAGTACTCAAAATTACTTCAGAGGAATTTGTGAGCTACTTCTGTGAAAACTTCTTTCAAGGCAGCATCTTTCAAGCATAGCTTTTAATTTTGTCATGATCTTTCTACACAGCTTCTGGGATGAAGATGCTGTGACAGTCAAGGGACCATGTTAAACAGGAACATTTTTGTACTGTAACTGCAATTCAACATTGCACAAACTATCTCACTGAGCTCTTTAAGCTGTATTTTTCTCTTGTGAAACTCTTAAAACAATTACAGCCATTTTAGTAGTATTTACCTTATTTTCAGAAAATCATGCCTTTGCCACCAAGCTTTCAATGTCATCTCACTGTCTCAAGAGAAAACATTAAGCTTCTTAAATTAGTTGCTGAAGAAAATACAAGTTTGACATCTGCTCCTTTACTGCTGCTATAGTAAGATTATTTTCATTTCAGCTCAAATTAGTTTGGTTCATTAAAGCTCAACAGCAACTAAGGAAAACATATTTGAAAGATTTTAAGTTGTCTTGCAACAAGACATTAAAAACCATCAGTTTCAAAACTTTAAGGTACGTAAATATAAGAGAAATTGTGTTGCTGTATTTCCAACTTTTAAAGCTTTAAGTCAATTATGCAGAAGATGAGTGGCCAAAGAGAAAACAGTGAATAACTACTAATTTATACATAACAGCAGTGAAAGGTAAAAGCAAGAGCACTGAAGACTAAGGATTGTTGGAGTTAGTGTTGGAATGCACTCTGCTGGCACAGTGCAGTGTGAGTAACAGAACTGAGGAATTAGACACGTTCATGCCTGAGTAACCAAGTCATGACAGAAAGCTCTCTGTGAATAGACTTGGTCTCAACATAACCCCACTGAGTCAGACAGAAGATGTGCTGTGTATGGAATGCCATCACGCTCTTAAAGTTCTTCAAGTACAAAAACTGAGTGGAGTTTCTTGCAGTGGAATTAGTTTGTATGGTATGACTTTTTTCATTTGTTTGTTCCATTCTGGGAGGAAGTTTAGTTTTGGGAGGAAAACTGAATTTTCTGGAGGAAAGTGAGCAGTAACCAACAGCAAATGAATTACCTGTCTTTGGTGGTCCAGATCTGCTTTATTACCGACGAGAATCATTGGAAACTCATCGCGATCTTTCACTCTAAGAATCTGTCGCTGAAACTTATAGATTTCTTCAAAGCTGTGAAGGAACACAAGTAGAGCATCAGTGCACTAATTCACAGATTCTCAGGTTCTGAAAAAGTTCAGAAATGATGAGTCACCTATTGGGACTTGCCCTGCCATGACACAGAAGCACAGACAGCTGCAGGCACTCCAGAATCACAGCATGACCAGTTAGAGAACCATTCAACACTCAAACTAAAAAAATCCCCAAGTGAGAGTGTCCTCTGCACTGGGCTGAGGTGGGGCTGCAGGGTGAGCAAAACACTGACTGTGCCTCAATCCACAGGGACCCAGGGCCAATGTGCTGCAGAGAATCAAGCAACTGCAGTCTATTGTACAAATACTGACTCTGGAGCTCTATTCCATCTGGAATATTCGAACTACAGCAGAGAGAGCCTGGTGATCAATATTTCAGCTGGCAACCTCCAGAGCTACTTCTAAGAATTTTGGGGGAAGCTATCGAAGCTGGAAAGTTTTGTTTCATCAATGACAGAAAAAAGGCAGGGCTAAATGATCAGAAAGCTTTGCAGTTACCAGCTAAGTTATACCAGGTACTGGTGCTGTTCAAGCATAAGGAATATTCCAGCAGTGTTTAAGAAAAGGTGAGCAGAGCAGAAAACTTCTTCCAGAATAGTATACTAAACAAGCTAATTCTGGCCTAAGCAAGGATTTTTGGAGAATGAATAAATAAATAAATAAAGCACTGCTTTCAAGTAAATACTGTTAAAGCTACTACATAAGGACCTTCAGCACAGACATTTACAGACAATCACAAACCCTTTGTAGCCTTCCAGACGTAGTCTGAAGGCATTTACACCTAATTCACCAGCTAAAATTTAAAAGCAAGATGATCATCAGTAAAGAAGTCACATTAAAAAGAATTAGGTAGCCAGGCACCTCGTGCAAAGGTAAACTAGAAGGGATGTATGCCACTAAGCATAGCTCTCCATGAGCTTCTAAGAAGATGTTTCATCTCCCTTCTGCAGCCATTCAGTCAGTGCATAGGAGTAAGCAGAGGGACCTCTGCCTGCAAAAGAGTGCAGGCACAAACCCTAAACCCAGTCAGAAACCCAGAGCCAGTTACTTGTTGCTGCACATGGCAAAGGGATATTCCTAAGAACTGACTGAATACCAGTCACTTCCAGGGAAATGGTGTACTGGACTGTAATAAAGTTCTTGAATGGAGCTGTCATTTTCTTGTGTATGCTTTCAAGTCATCTATTGAAACAGACACTTTCACAAAGTGATTGGTTCAGAATTGGTCTTCTTCAGTGCTGAAAGAGCATCACACCCTGAACCCAAGAGTGAACACACACTTAATGTTTTGTTTGAGATTATTTCAGTTAAGGATAAGGTGCAATTGAAGAATAATTAAAACTTGTTTGTTTTAATAACTTGACCTCAGGCTTACCTTCCTCTATCTGTGACTGAGAAAACAAGCAGAAAACCCTCCCCTGTCCTCATGTACTGTTCACGCATGGCTCCGAATTCTTCTTGTCCTGCTGTATCCAGAACTGAACATAAGAAAAAAAATATGGATTACTACATTTCATGTTCTGATAGGCTGAAAGAAAAAAAAAATTATTCCTGATAAGATATTGTGAGAGTCTCTCCTGTGCATCATAGCCAAGCACAAACCACTTTTCTCAGATACTACTGGATATTTTTCTAATATTCCCAACAAGTTCTTGCACTGACTGAACAATTCAAGACCTACCAAACAAACTGAACTACAAAACACTTGAGGACTTTTGCTAATTCCTGACCATCTGAAACAGATGGAAAATGCTCAGAGATATGCGGGGATGAGGGTTGTTTGTTTATTCTTAAAGAAATTCACCAACATGCAAGAACCGAAATTTTTAAAGCAAAGCGTTTATATTGCACTCGGGAGAGGCAGCACAGAGGTGTGTTTTTCATGCCACCAGGTTACCCAGGTAAGTCCTGGGAAGAATACAAATTCCTAATCCCAGTTTCGTGGGCAACTTACTGTCCAAGCGCGCGGCTCTCTCGTCTATCACACATTGCTTGGTGTAGGAGTCCTCAATGGTTGGGTCATAATCCGTAACAAAGTAGGACTGCAGAGAAGAAAACAAGTTTGTGTCTTAGACAAGCACACCCAGGACACCCACTGAGGGAGATGCTAAAACTGGACACCTGGCAGCACAAGGAAGGTGAGTGTGTTTGTCCATGTACAACCATTTGACGGTTCATCCAAAGACAACCAGTAATGGTTTTCCTGTTCCTAGGAAATGCTCATAAATTGTAGAGATTGCCAGCAGAGTCACTGAGTTAGCTGGATTCCCATAGCCTTTCTGGCATTTTCTAGACACTACTGGTAACTCCTAGGATTTCTCAGAAATCCCTAGAAACTTTCAGTTTCTAGGGGCTTCTAAGGTCTCCTTTAAGTTCTCTGAACTTCTGGTAGGGTTTAGAAGTTCTTGAAATTCTCAGGTTTACAGGACTTCCTTTCCCTATTCCAGAGCCAGCAATTTCTAGGAAGTACCAGGACTTTCTCAACTGTTTCTAGAATTCCTAGCAGTTTTAGAACAATTTCTAGCAACAGCTCCACACAGCACAAGTGGCATTTAGTTTGTTAGCTGAATGAAGTTTGGTGGAACATCCCTGTTCCCAGGATTTCTCTCCTGGTTTTAATGACTTAAAGCACTCACATCCTCCAGAAAGACAACCCCTGAAAGCAGAATAAGCCATGAAATGCCTGTGGCACCCATGGCCTAAGCACAAGGCTCCACCAGACACTGCCAGGCTGCTGCTTATCACCCAGACTGCAGAGCAAAGCATGTGCTGGCACATTTCTCTAGAGACTGGGTGATCTGGTATTGAATTCTGGGTTAACAACACCATCAGAAGACAAGTTTAGAATTCAAAGGATGAAGTTTTAGCTTGCATGCAGTCATAGTAAAGTTAACTTCACCTAAACCAAAAGCAATCACATTGCCATAAAAAAATCTGAGCCCTGATCCCATTCCTTCCAATCTACACTCCCAGCAGGCACTCAGTGCACAATTTGTGCTGAACTGCAGGAGTACCACCTGTGTCCATTATTCAGTTCTGTAAACCAGTAAGGAATTAGGAATGTTTTGAAACCACATATTGGCTCCTAGGAAGAAAAAAAAAAGAAGAGAGCTTTGCTGAAGCACTTTTCCCACCACAGAAACTTAAAGATACCAACAAGACAACACTCTGCTCCTCTAAACTTACCAAAATCAAGTTAGCAGATGTCACGGTTGGGAAAACAAAACAAAAAAAAAAGGGAAAAAAAAAAAAACTGAAATCACAGCACTAGTCCACTAACCTTCTCCAGACACACCATTGTCAGTGCAGAACACAGTTAACTCTGTTCCTTGCAGATAATTTATGTGGCTGTATTGGCCCTTATCCAGTTCTGTATTGGCCCTTATCCAGTTCAGGTTAGGAGCTGCTCGTGAGGGCAGCTTGCAGGATGCTGTCCTGACTGCACCCAACTGACCCCACCACTTGGACATGTCCATGCCAGGCTCCTGGTTTAGCAGCATGGACAGGGGTTCCCCAGCAGAGCTCATGGACTGAGCTGCAGCTGCTTTCCTGGGAGAAACACATCACCAGTTGCAGCACACTCAACCAGCTGTGGATGCTATATATAACCTGTGCTCATACCCCACAACCATCGTGCACTTGGCTGCAGGAGGAGTTTGTACAGGTTGCTGTTGATCTGTTCATTTAGATCTGGCACCACACTAAAAAACTGCTGCCCCCAGAGCAGAGACCCTGAGCAGCTCCTCTGCATTTTAAGTAGACATCAGTGTCCTCTCAGGATACACCTACACAGCAGTCCCAGCCGCTCTGCATCGATGACACCCAGGCTGAACAGTCTCCCTGCTTCAAGCCCACCCACACCAATCAAAACAACAACAACAACAAAACCCAACCCTAACAAACCCTCTACCACTAAAAAAATTCCAGTAAACCAACAGGCACGAGATCCTAAATGCAGCACACAGCCAAAGTGCCTGTCTATAGGCAGCAGAACACTCACTTCAGAACAAGAAGCTCTTTCAAACTACAAGTCATCCCTTTACCTTGCTTCCCTTTAAGATTTAAAGAGGAAAAAATTCAGCCTTCAAAACTGTTCTCATCTTTTCTTTTGCCTGTATCCATGGCTCAAAACGTGCTATCCAGGAGCTTAAGGAGACACTTTGAGGAATGAATTTACATGAACTGTAAATAAGGTCTCCATTCTTCTGTGGCCTTTAACAAACCTTGAAAGATGGATGAGTAATTTATGTGAACATACAGATGTATAAATAAAATAATTTACGGAACCTGACTTTAAAGGGATGATCACAAGGAAGGGAATGTAAGTCCTATGCTTCATTAAGGAAACAGAAAGTGGTATTTATAAAAAAGGTGACTAAACCATGGAAGATAAAGCCTGCACTCTGAAATTACTCCCTATCCCTCTCCAGCTTTCATTCCTCCATCCTGCAGAATTCAAAGTTACTGTCTGAACCTTTACATCTACAAAATGGTAAAGGATAGCAGCTTTTAAATAAAAGGGAGAATTTGGAATCAATTTATTTTACTCTCATGAATCAGTGTTAGTAGAACACCTAAAGCAGCAAGTTTATATCCAGCAAGGGCAATACTTTTCACTAAGAGTTCAGAAAAAGAAATCCATAATGATCTCATACGGATTCTTCTTATTTTCCTCATTATCTGTCCAAGGGCCAACAACTACAGCATGTTCTGTAATCTGCAGGGCATTTCTGTGATTCCCTCCACCCTTTTTAGTTTGGTTTTTTTTTAATTAAACAAACCGAAATATACACAAAGCGAGAGTGCAAAACTCGGTCTAGAGACATGGAACATGGTTCTTCCCTCAAAAAGGGAAACAAGATTAAGTCATCCTGATCCAGCATCAGCCACATGTCAAATTCAGAACGAGCAGATGCCACAGCTCCCCCGTGTAACAATTGCTCTTACAAGTATTTTCTTCCCTCCCGTGGAGCTGCACTGCCAAATCTGCTGTCACAGCCACCACAGGAGAGGTTTGCAAGGCAATTAGTGCTGTGGTTTACCTCCAGGCACTGGGCAAGGCTTATGTGCCTGAAACAGCTGCTGGTTTTGAAGGAGTCTTCCCAAATTGCACTGGGACTATGTGCTGCAGGAAACACAACCACCACAGCTTGCAGGCCTTATTCAGTCTGGGTTGATTTACAAAAATTAGATATAGCAGACACAGTATTTATCAATTTGAGCAGAAATAGACCTTCCTGTTGCTGTTCAGCCAGTGTTTAAAGAATTAAGGCATGGCAGAGCATATCCTGAAATGTTCCATGAGGCCATCCCTTCGCTCCTGAATGCCGGCTGGGCAAGGTGCCTGCACACCCAGCTAGCCCAAGACCCTACACCAGCATAAATAACTTTGTAGAGGTCAAGGAGTTTGTGGCAGAACTGCTTAAAAGCCCAACAGGAGCACAATTCCAGCAGACAGAAACCACCGACAACCTACTGGTTTCAAACTGATGCCAAGTCTAGACGGATTAGAGGAGCAAGCACATCCCAGAGTGCTGGGACAGCCAGGCCTGCCTAGTGCTGTCTGTTTTATGGAGGCTGTCTGTGCAAGCCCTAACAGGTCAGAGCAGCCACCCTGGCAGGCTGCAGCAGCCCCAGGAAGTTCCAGCAGGAGCTTGGGATGAGAGCTGGCAGGGAACACAGGGCACGGCTCCCTAGGGTGGCCTGACACCGCCCAGGGTGTCAGATCCGCTCTTCCAGGAGCCCTTGAGTTCCTCTGACAAATCCAAAGAGCCACGACTCGTTCAGCTGGCTCCACTGCAGTTGGCCACTGCCTGCAGGAAATAATTAGAAGCAGTTAAATTTCTTCTAAGGAGATAGTAACTTGAACACGATCTCCTGTTACACCACTCCTTTAATCACCAGCAAAATCAAAGCTCTTTCCACCTATCTCCTAGAAGGGAAATGAGAAGTTGAGCCCAGTAGTCTCATCAACCATTCAATTTACCCAGAGTATTATGCAAGAGGTTTTCTAGGTTTTCTCTTTCTAAGACTGCTGAGGCAATCAAGTCCAGAGGCAGGAAAGCCTGCTGCCAAGGACTTATGCAAAGGGGAAAAAAACCAAAAGACCATAAAAATTCCCAATCCCACACTACCTACATCACTTATAGCTGGGCAACCCACCACTGAAATCCCTTCTTATATACACACTCATCATCTTAAAATGCATTTCAAACCATCTCATGACCTTCACAGGAGTTTCTACTTGCAGTGCATGGAAACAATGACACTATACAGAATACTGCTCTAGCAGTCTTTGTTTTAGGCAATAGCAATCCCTAAATCATTGTTTCAATCACTCAAGTCTTTTGGTAAGGAAAAGAGATGAAAACCTGCTCTTAAGTTTATCATCTTCCTCCATTTATATGTTGCCTTTAATATAGAGAAATTCCTCCATTAGTTTACAAGCTTGAGTCTCACTCCATAAATTAATAAAAATGACTAAGCAAAGACACCTGTGATGGAAAACCCCAGTGCCAATTCATGGCTCTTATGCAGCTTTCCACATTTAGCCTTCATAAAGTAAGAAACAGTCCACAACCTGAAAAGTCAGGAGATAACTTTCTTTTGCACTTTCAGGGTGGGAGAGAAGTAGGATGTTGCTGACAGGAAGCTGCAGTCCAGAGGCTGGCTGCAGAACATTCTTCCCTTTCTCTCTGCACCAAGCTCAAAGGCCATGAAAGGCAGCCCAGCACAGTGAGAGCACATCACTACGAGTAAGTTAAAGGAGAGGTACATGCCAAAATATATATTCATCCTTGCTGTCTCTATAATCTCCATCTGTATTTACTAAACATACACATAATGTTTCAAAGAGCCACTGGTTGCTTATTTAAATTTTTTCCACATGTTTTAAGTTTTTGGTTTGAACCCAGTAAAGGCAAGGAAATAGAAGGGTTTCCACCCTGCAGCTACAGTTACAGACCAGCTCTGGATTTAAATAAGCATCTGCAATTTGAGCATTGCAAACAGCCCAAAAATCCTCCCTAGCTATAATTTTTATGCTAGAACTTAAGACAAACATGTGTAGCATCCACCAACACCAAAGCTTCAACTTTATATTTGAATACATTCCCAAATACCTGAAATATAAGACCCCAAGACATTGCTGTGCTGTTTGACAGCGTATTTCTTCTGGCAGTGTCTCCTTTGCCTGCCTTTTAGACTATCATCTCTTCTCTAGGTTTTACCTCATTTCCCCTGCACTTCACCAAGAACATGCCTGCTCTTGACCCACTCAACCAATGTGAACCCCAATTCATGCCCTGCACTGCCAGGTCTCCACCATGGGCACAAAACAGTATCAGCACCATGGGCAAACAGCAGTATCAGCTACAGCCCTATCACACACCACACTGATCACATCAGAAATATTTAACCCAGAAAGAGACAGAAACCTAAGCTCTCTTCATTTAAATGAATATTTCTAGCATTTATCCCAAGCCATAGACAAAGTCAGTGCCACAGGTTAAGACCAGAGCTCCAGAGCCATGGCCAGTTAGTAGGGCCAAAAGTGGACACCTTTCTCTTTGAGGTATTTGGCTACACCAAAAAAGCCTTCCCAGACCATGAATTAAGATCTAAATGACTGACCGCATAACTCAGTTTGTAACTTCCATTGTTTTCCCACCTACGAAATCTTACAGCCTCTGCCATCAACTCTTCTACCTAAGAGTGGCAGAGCAGCCAAGCCTGTACTAAAGTGACCCCAGTGACGCACTGTGCCCTCCTCCAGGTTGCAGAGGAGGTGAGAGACCATTTCTAGGAGCTCTAATCTATGTTCCTGTCTCTGGAGGAGCAAGCAGACAGGTTGTATGTCACCACAGGCAAGTTCCTAGAGGACGGGTGACAGTAACCTGTCACCTTGCCCAAGCACTATGCTGCCCTGGTCCAGAGCTAACCTGCCCAGAAGGAGGGGTAATCTGGCAAAGCAGCAGCTCAGGGCCTCAGCACCTCGAGGGATTAAAAGAACCTCCTTTTACAGCACAAAGGAGAAGTCATTTCTTTAGAGTAAATGAGTTGGCTGGCTAGAAAACAAGGAAAACATGCAGTAAAAAAACCCTAACTGACTTCTAGAAGCAAACATAAACCCAGACTGCATTCCAGAATAAAGGAACAGACAGAGCAAAACACACAAATTTAGCATTTTGCAGAGCCCCAAGCACTTGGGTCAGAGAAAAACCCAAACAAACTAAAAGCACACCACTAATCAGAGAGTCTCTGACAAGCTTGTTCCAATAGCAAACACACACCTACCCAAGAGCAGGTGGTTCACCAGGACCCAGTATTTCCAGACAGGTTTAATTGGTTGGTGCTGGAAAAGCAGGAGGTGGATGCTGTTGGGGTTGGTGACAGGTCTGCCGCCTCTGCAAAGGTTTTGTGCAGTGCCCAGACTGGTACCAGAAAAGGACTGCAGGAGGTACCCACAGCAACCCAGCAGCATTTCCAACACAAATGTGCAGGGCTGCACTCAGCACGCTTTGCTGGCATAAACAGTCACACTTTACAGAATGAGGGCAAGTATTTTGGTGTTGAATGTTGGGAGAATAGGAGACCAAAGGTCTAGAATTATCCTGATAAAGACGAGACTAAAGAAACGGTGATTAGAAAACTGCCTCATTCTACAGAAGGCTAAGTGTGTCATCACCCAATCATCCCATATTCCTACAAATCTTTAAGAGGCTCTTTCTTTTAATTATACAAAGAGTAAAAGCACCCATTCCTTTCTTCCAAGAAATATAAATTAAAAGATAGTCAGTGCTTGCAAGTAATCAATGATGCTTGCCTCAATTTGCACTACTTCCCACTGCTCTAATGTGTACTGTCAGCATTGTTATGGCTGTCCAGGGAAACAGATGTCATTTGTAACTTCAATTACTGCCATTACCCAGTGCTGTGAAACACTTCATTACATGAACAGAGAAAACTGAGGCACAAAGAGAGAAGGGGATTAAGCTGAAGGAACTTTTAGCGAAAGAAAGACAACATGAGACATGTACAAGCTAAGCCCTTTAGAAATTCCTACACAAAAAATGAAAAAAAAATTATTTGTTCCTGAAAAAATAGTAACACATATATACAATACAAAAATGTATGATAAGTACATGCTTAATCAAGCATTAATGGTTCTACTAAAGAAGAAAATCATGGAAAATGCAAAGTTATTGTATAAGCCATGGCAGCCTTAGAGTACATCCATTAGATTACTCCCCTGCCAACATACAACTCAAAGACAGAAGAGATAGTAGGATACAGAAATAAGCATCTGACTTGGTTAAGTAGAGTTAAGTCTTCCCTTGAAATGTTTTATGCAATGCAAGGATTGTCAAAAGCTGTGCTTAGCCTGGAAACATTAGAAGTGTGAGTCCTGTTACACAGCCACAGACTCTTCTGTCCCTCTCCCTCCATGGACACTGATCACTGAGTGAGCACATCAGAAAAAGAAAACTCCTGAGAAAACTGTGTTCAGTGCATGGGCATATTTAAGGTACATAGCTAAATATAACATGGCTCTCCTCTATATGGGCTTTGTTCTGCTCACTACCCAGAATACCTAATAACAAAACCAGTTTTGCATCCCTCACAGGTGTGGGGAAGGATGAGCTAGGAGGGGGGGGCAAGGGGGAAAGGGTATGGAAGGTAAAGCGTCTTCAATTTGAATGTTAACGCAAATCTTCTATGCACCTTTCATTTTTGCATTTCCTAAATGAACATTTGGATTTTGCATCCAAAAACACACTTATTTCCAATTATATTTCTCCAGATAGCTGTATGCCAGGAAATTCCAGATTTCATCCCCAGTTAAGCAGGACTGACTTGTGTGACAGATTTAAAAGCCAGATTGGTTCTGGAGCATCAACTTATTCTGCAGTCACGTAGTGGACCAAGACTCAGGAATATGAAAGACTGAAATAAAACTGACTTCTGTGCACTGACAGGGAACATCCATCAGCTCTTACACATTTCAACGTGCCTAAAAAACTTCCTGCTAATTTTTGCCTTTCCCCTAACTGCTACTTAAAATAAAGCAGCTTTACCTTCTCCAATCCCACCCATTTTTTCCTCCCTCAAGCCTGGCACCTAAGGCATGGCTGGCAAAACAGCTTGGGTTTACAGGTAGAAATCTGGAGAGTGTAACTGCTGAAGAGATGGGAAAAAAAATAAACCTCATACAGTAGATTTGCTTGGGGAAAAGAAAGTGTCTTTGCCACTTTGACTAAGATAGCCCTCCAGTGCATGTTCAAATCATAGAGGTTTCAAGAATAATCACTAAAACTATTTCTCTGAAAAGTTGCATGCCCTTTTGCTAACATACTGCCAAGCTTAAACACACCATCAGATGCCAGTACAGTCTCAACCTGATGACCTTAAATGCCTTTTCCAATCTAAAGGATTCTATGATTCAAATTATGGATGCTGGCTACATGAACATAATGTGAATACTGATGAGAGTGGGTTTTCTTTTCGTGTATATTTTGCAATGCATGTGAACATCTTTTAAAATATTAGCTTCCTTAAAAAACAGCCGATTGATACTTTTTAAAGACAGCTTTCACCTTTTCAACTCAAACTGAATCTGCACTGTGCTTAGGTCTCCTTTCAGTTCCCAGCTTACAGCTCTCCCCATGGGACAGGAACTCAGTATTAACAGCTCACCAGCCTGTGAACGTTTCCCTTCAATTTATAGTTCCCAAATATCTCAAAATCAAACCACACCAAACACCAAGCACACTCACTCAGAGACCTGGTTTAGGCAACGTGTGCACTAAACTTTGGCCTCTTTGGTACTTCCTAGTGGTGCAGTTTTCATTGCTCAGGATCAGAGAAGGTACACTTTCAGTGTCTGAGAAGACTTCTTTGTAATGCCTGCAGTTAATGCCCTTTAATGCCAGTAAGCACCTACAGAGTTCTTTGAAGGCAGCTCTGCAATTTCTCAAGTTGAAACATGTCTGAAACATGTAAAGCATATTCTATACTGCAAGCTTAGTTGAGTCTTGATTTAATTTCATTTTTGCTTCACAGTAAACACGTGCAGGAACTATGAACACACCAGGTAGTTCATCTTCCCCATCTTAACCACTCGTAGTTCAAGGAATGTTTAAAACATTCACGACACACCATCTTTTTATCCATAAAGTTTTATCACGTTTAGACAGCTTTCAAACTAGCAGCTCACACAAGCTCTTCACAATGAACTCAAGTTTTTTTCTTGAAAAGAAAGCAGTGATGTATTGTTAAAAGTACATATCTGATTTTAGGACTGTGTATAACCAGGTGATGGGGACTACAGCTGTAAGAGAAAAAGTAAGGTTGCCTCAAAAATCCCCTGGTGAGGCAAAAGTCAGAGAATACTTTTTCCTCATACACATGAAATCATTAGAACACCTCAAGATAGACAGTGTAATTAAGAGATTTTGGTTTATAAACTAATTACAGTAACTGGAGAAGATTTAGAGTCAATTAAAATCTCTCTTCACTTCTGTAACTCAGACGTAACTATACCACAGTCAGCAACAGAGCTCAGTTCTGAGGACACCCACGTTCAGGGCACTTCCAGTCTATCAACAAAGAAGCCACTTCATAACTCTGATGAACTTGGACTTTTCAGATTGTCTGCCTTAGGTTATGGACATCTGGAGCCAGACAATTACATTAATTAAATTCATTAAAGTAAGAAGTTTTTCTAGCCCAACAAGCCAGTAAAACAAAGCCGCACTCCAGCAACTCTAACCCCTATTTCACATTTTAAGTACCTGAAAATGTTTGATCCCTGGGACTCCACAGCAAGCTAATATCAAAACTTTATTTAAAGTTAACACCTTTCTTATTCTGATGGGTTCATCAGAAAGAGTCAGGTTGAAAGCCTGAGGAAGGCAAATTCTCCACATTCTTCCTCTTAAAACATTTGTTTAACATGGAGATACAATCAGGTTGACTAGCCCAGCAAACCCAGAGCCTACAGTTTTCTAGAATGAGTCAAGCTAGGATTAAATATTTCTAGGCTAGTATTTAATTCTACAATTAAACTACAGCAACTTCCTAATGTAAGAGGGAAGTTTTATCATTCCCAGCCCTGACATTCCACTATAACTCTCCGCTGCCTTCAGGATGCTCAAGAGATCAGAAAGTCCAAATTGCCACAAAAAATTATAAAAATCCCTCATCTAAATAAATACTAGCCATGCAAACCACATTTATATGTCCAGGCACCTTAATAAAGTTCACATAGTTTCACCAAGAGACACCTTTTGACCCAACTTCAATATATTCAACTACTTTATTAATACACAATTTGCTCAAATACATGAATGCCAAACAGGGACTGAACCCAAAGAATGAAAGCTTCCAGAAGTATTGCTCATACCACTTGTTCTGCTGGGAAACAAAAACATTGAAGTGACTCTTTCAGATCCAGTAACACATTTTATTTACACTGCCAGATCACTGTAGACATTGATAGCAATGCACTAGTTCCCGTAGAGTTTTTTCTATTACCAGTAAATTCCATGGAATTTTTGAACACCGGCTTGGACAATAGCCAACATAGTAACACTCAGTTTCATTAGCAAAGTCTGGAGTGTTTTCTTTTTCAAAGATTTGTTGATTGATCATTAAAAGCTAATTAGTTAGGAAAAAGCTATAAAATAGCACTTCTATCTAATAAGAACTATTGCTTCAAGAAGATTAGCACAGCTCTAATAGCTTTACTTGCCCAAATTACATATTTATTCAACTCCAACTTTTGGCCTTAGATTAGACTGTCTAGACTAATTTTGCAGACTATAGACAATTAGTATTATCTTTAAGTTTGGGAAGTGTCATAACCAGAAGTGTCAGGAATGCTGAAATTACAGCTGTGTAAGTGTTATTTAGCCATCTATTTTCATTAGCAAGGCTAATAATTACTAGCCTTCCCCCCAGATCCTCACCCAACTCAGTAAAACACATAGCAGTTATCCTGGAGCATGACCATTTTAAATGATAATGAAATAATTGGTTGCCTACCCATGAAATAATGGACTCCTTCAGAGTATGTTAATCATTCAGGAGTGCCAGCATCAGAGGCTGCATGGTGCATATATTATAATGGTAAAATGTGCTGCAAAATTAATTAAAATAAAAGCACACTGGGTAACTTTCCTTTAGGAAAGGGTGTCTAACAGCTTGCAGGTGGCAAGCCATCAACAAGAAATTCATGCTAGAAACTCCAACAGCAAAACCGTACTAAACACACTCCTAACACCTCAATTTCTAAAGTTTTCCACACACCACAGTGACAGGGCATGAAATCCACACCAAGCCAGGCTGATTAACCCAAGGCCCATTGGTCCCATGCTGCAGGCCCAGCAGCTCAGCAGTCAGGGGTACCCGGGGTTTTTCTGCACATCCATATCAGTCATCAATCACACTGTATTCTAAGATGAAAACGTGCTTTCCTCCACCTGAAACCATTTCTCAGAAGTTTGTGAGTAAGCAGCAAAACCTCAGAAAGGAGGAGAATTTGCAGTGGTCAATAGGTGTTTTTTTCCGTGTGATCTGTACTTGCAGATTTGGCTGCTCTGAGCTGGGCCAGCACACAGGCTCCCACGGGGACCAGGAAGCAGAACAAAGCACTTCACACCACTCACTCCCAAATCAGCAAAAAGCTCCACAACCCTCATGTTCCCTCTGCCAAGTGAAATTGTTCAAGAGATTCAAATTTCACCGTCTGATTTTTAACCCAGACACATCAAAGAGAAGCACTCATAACCTCAGTTTGGGATTTAGAGCCAAACAACAAAAAGCTTAAGAGTATTTTTTATCATGGCTCTAACCTGAGGTGTCAAGTTAACCCATCTAATTGTGAGAGTGAAGAGGAAGGAAGGGGATCTCTTCCGAGGCAGGGCAGGCTGCGTAAACCTTTTCACACTGGGGACAGCGTGTTCAGACCTTCCTGGCACACAAGCCTTTGTTTTGTCCCACTGCTTGGGCACGGTGTTCAACAGATCCAATTCTGACAGATGGGAAGAAAAAGAACCCAGACTTCGCCATTGTAAACTGAACTTAGCAAAGCAATGTGGTAAGTCACTCCAGCTTTGGAGCAAGATGGAGAAATCCTACGCCATGTGAGCAGAGATACCCAGCGCAGATACTTCAGTGACGCAGGCTGACCCCAGATCACGATGAGGCATGATGCCTGCCAGAAAGCACAAGTATATTAAACAGAGGCTGGTCTCACAGATGTGGACACTACTGCTTCAGAAGTAATTGTTCAAATTGATATCACTATCCTCAAAATTCCAGGTTTCTGGAAGAACAAAAGCTTAGAAATCGAATACATGGGGTGCAAGGGCCTGCAGTGCAGACTGGTGTAACTGAAACAAAGTTTCAGCTGGACAAACCACTTTGAAAAACAGCAATACGGAGTATTTTCCATCACAGATACCAGGGGAGTACAATGCTTTCCTTTCCAGCCTAATCAGTGCTTGCAGAGCAGTTTAATCTTAATGTCCTTGAAGAATGTCTTCATAGTCTCTCTCACTACCAGCAGCAGCAGATTTCAAGATCAAAGGTTACTACTCCTTCCCATCTGACAACATTCAGCCTGGTTTTCTCATCAAGCTGGTTAAGGCACAGGACAGCACATGAGGATTGTTTACAACAGGCTATGTAGCACTTAATTTCTGACTTGTCAGAAGCAATGCCATGTCTACTGGAACTTCTACATTACAGGCAGACAGCTGAAGTTCTTAGAAGAAACACAAGAGGTAAAATAGAAAGTTTTATCCTAAATATAAATAAAAACAAGGAAACCCAAACCACCAGACTCATGGCTGGGAAGACAGAATTTACGGCTCCACAACATGTTTTGCATCAGTGTCCCACAAGTCAAGCCAAACATGCTGTCCTGCAGCATCTCCAGACCCTGCACCTCAGTGGCACAAGGCTACTCAGTGAGATCACTTTTAAATCAGCACATTTGCAGAGTGACACATGAAGCTTATGTGCAACCCTAACATGGTCTGTGCACCTCCTTCAGAATCCACACTCGCTTATACTCAGCTGAAGAGCATCAAACGGGGCAGTACCTGTTTTTCCTGGGTTATTTTACAGTGTGCATGAAGTCCCATCAACATCAGAATCACAGAATAAGCAAGGGGAAGATGCTTTCTGGGCAGGAGATGCTTTCCTGGCAGAAGATGCATGGATGGCCATCCTTTTGTTCCACCAAGCAAGTGGCACACACAGGCCCACTCCAGCAGCGTGGCAGACACAAAGCCAAGCCATTCATAACTGAAATATTCACTAGGGAGGTGGACAGAGGCACGTTCTTGAGTAGCACTATCCTCCCAAGTAGTCAAGACTTTAGAATCACAATGTGACCAATATTGTTGCAACTCACACACAGGGAAATGTGCAACACAGCCAAATTCCAGGAAACAGAAACCACAGAGTGATTGTACCATTGCTGATCCTGACACGAGTACGATTTCATTGCACAGAGCTGGTTGTAAGCACTGTCTTGTTAAATTAGCTTGTTAGTGGATCTACAGGGAAAAGGAAGAGATCTTAAAGCCCCAGTAAGCACAATTAAAATGCTTTTGGGCAGTGCCAGAATTTTCAGCCTCAGCAACTTCAGATGTCAAAAGAGTGTCAAATGGAAACACATTTATGTCCTCAAATTTTATTAAAAATGCTTTTGCCCTCAGTAGTCAGTCTACATATTCAAGAAAGCAACGATTTCCATCTAAAAAAAACTTTATTTACCAGCAAAACATTTGGTTGTACTAAAACCAACCACAGTGTTTCTTCCCCTTCGCCTATGCACCTGCGGGTGTAGTACCACTCTTAGTCAGCATCACCCCACTCACAGGGCAGGGAAACATGCAGAAATCTCAGAGGGAGTTTATTTTTTACTTTGAATTATCACAGACACTGCACATTATTTAATATCTATGGCACTGATGTTAATGTTAAGAATGTTCAAAAAAAAGACAAAGTGCCTGAGCACTTTGTGCCATGGTCTGGGTAACACGGTGGTGATCCATCGAAGGTTGGACCTGATGATCTCAGAGGTCTTTTCCAGCCTAACTGATTCTGTGATTGTTAGATGAATATTTCACATGATTTTTTGGGCTGGAGGATCTACCCAGTTGGACATTAATCCTGGCTTTTGCACTTTTAGAGCGTATAAATCCTAAAAGCAAGGATTGTTCTATGTCAGTGAGAATACAATTGACCCCAAACCACATGCTCTTACAACTAAAGCAAAAAAGCCAAACATCTGCTGTAAGGGACCATTCTCATTCCATTAAAACCCAGAGAGACAGCACACTCAAGATGCATGTTGGGAGACCTGTCCTAATGTTAAGATCTACTTCATGCCACAAACTAGTTTTATGTGCAAACACCTACTTTCACATTTCAAAAAGCCACATCTATGACGAACCACATCAAGAAACTGCAAGCAAACATTCAGCTGAGGTGCTACACAATCAAACACCCCACACAGTCAACAAATGTTTTTGCAGTATGGCCATTTATGGTAGCAGTAAAGAAAGCAAATAAAAGATTGGAGCAGTTTCACACCTAGCGCCATCACTTCCCATGGTGGAGCTGATTCTAAGTAACAGATAAAAACATCATTTGTATCAAACAGCACGCCTGCAGGCAATCCATCGTTATTTCAGGAATTCAGTTTGAGCTACAGGCATTTTCTAGAGTCACACAGACCTTAGGATCACTGAAAATCTGTTTAGTATTTTCTTCTCCAACAACCTATTTAGCAGTACATTAGAGCAGGTTCCAAAGTAGTTCTCTACCCATTTGTGAGTGAAGTTCCTCCAAGGGGAAGAAGAGTTTAAAGATCAAATTAAGAGCAAACACTTCGCATTCAGAAGCACATGAACTGCTGAAGGGAAACAGTGCCTGATTTCCTTCCAGAGCTGGATGCTGAGGCTGAACCTGAGCTCTCCAGTGGAGACCTTTTCTCATGAAACAATGGGTATTGTAATTCCTTGTTTGAAGCACAAGTGCTCCATATACCGACCCAACCCCACCTGCTGCAATAGCACCACCCTCAGTCATTCTCCACTCTTGGTTCTGTCACCTAAAGCTTGTAAACACACCTTTCCTTGAGTAATTGGGCAAGCAGATTAATACAGCAAACAGGGCTTTAACATCAAAATGCTCTTTCTACGGGTACAGCAGCAAACTCTGTGAAAACTATTGAATGCATCTACAGAACGAGACCATCAAGAGCATGCAAACCTCCACTGGAGCTAGAAACTTTCTGCACTCTTCCCTTGCTCTTCATCTGACCCTCATGTTAAAAAACTCTGGTACACCATCTATGCTGCAGGTACACAAATCCTGACAAGATGGTATCTCTACAGTATGATTTGTAGTATAGATCTGTAGTATGATTATAGTATAGATTTGCTGGAATCCCAAGGCTTAGCAGACCAACCATCAACAGAAAGACAAGATTGTCTTGTCTTTGGCTGAGGGATCTTGCTCTGTCACATGCTTTGCTTTAGGGAAATGCTCCGTCCCAACCAGAAGAGGACAGAAGCACCATCAGACTGCACACAATACATCTCAGCTTGATTCAGGTAAGCAAACTATTTTTCTCATCCTCTTGCAAAACTGTAACTTTATGTGCTTATTTAAACAGATTTGAGCCCAGTTTTTTGTTGCCATTTCCTAAGAGCTAAATCTTTGGAGTCACCTTGGTAGGTCTACACAAACCTTCAAAAACAACTCTTTAAACAAATGTCACTTGAGCAGAATAAATTCTTCTCTCCCTCTCCTGCCACTCCTGTTCTGAATAAAACAATCTAGTATTTTAGCAGGCTTTCAAGATTTAAGGGAAAATAAGGAAGGCACAGCACTAAAAATGCAAAGAATTTATTTTTCTCCTACAGCAGACTCACAGTGACCAGTTTACCACCACCTCCTCATGAAGACTGGCAGGCTTTGGGATTTTTAGATTGTTGAAAATGTGAACTTAAAAACTAAGAGTTCAAATTCAGATACTTCAGTTCAGTAACAGCATATAGTCAAGATCTGCTCCGGGGGTTTCCAGCAAGGTGATTTCCCTTCTGCCCTGTATGCACTCATTCTTACAAAGAATTTACATAAATTCTCAAATAAACTTGTTTTCTAAACTTACAAGCCAGACTGCACAGGGCAACCAGACCACATGATTTTTACTTCATTTGCATTAGAAGATACAGGCTGACTTCTCTATACATTATTCTTTTACAGACATCAATTGAGGAGAAAAGCATTATTATCTGGAAAACAGAGATGCACATCAGATGAATATAGGTCATGAAAAGCATTGGTAAACATATTGTCTAAACCATGTACAAGGATGATCAAAGGGAAGAAGGACAAGGGCTTATGAAAAATAATTTGGTCGTGCTAGTTGTATTTGATCATGCTAGTTGTATTTCTCCACTTCAGACAAGCTGGTTCCACTAGCAGATGCTACCTCTCCCTCTGATTTTACAATTACTAACTTGTAACAAATCTTCAGTGAAGCAAGCTACCTTTTCCAGGACAGACACTGAACAGCCACTGGCACAGAAGTAACTCTAATTTATTACTAAAATATTTTGCCTTTGAAAACCATGTTCGACCAATATTCTTTAGGCATACAGCAAGCTCAGAAAAGAGGGTATTTCTATGAATTCCACAAACAGCACAGAAAGTATTAGATTTTTCCACAGCCTAGAACCAACTGACTAGGAAGATCCTTTTTGTTTATCATCTTAACAAGCCAAGTGATACTTACATGCCATAATCAGCCACACAGAGTTAGTTTAGAGTCTTTCAACTTGACAAGTCCTGTAAGACTTTCCAGTAGGTGAGGCAGTACTCCTGAAATGTAACTCTTTGCTGCTCTTACTTGCTTTTTAGTTCTCTCCAAATCAATTCCTCCATTCCTCACTTTATTTTTGGAGGCCATAATCCTGCAGAGGCTGATTCTGGAGTGCAGAAGGAACAGCACAAAAAGGCTTTGCTACCCCACGCAAAGAGCAAGAAGAAAGAAGGCAACCCAAGAGCTTCTGTAGCATGAAATGCAGCAATTATAAAATCTACAAACAAAAACATAAGAAGCAAACAAAACTCAAGTTGTTCTCTCTGCAAGCAAGTTCACACTGAGAGGAAATGAGCAGCTAGCAAGTAAATTACCCAAGCCCAGCGCAGAACATGTACAGAAGTAAGGAACTCATAGCAAACCAACCAGAGTCACTACATGTCAGTCCTCCTGTACTGTTACTAACTCCAACCTCTGCTAACCTGCTACTAACAGGTTAACAGCATGTGAAAAAGTGGCTTTACCACACATCTAGTAGGGAAGACAGATTAAAACATCCTTCCCTGAAGGCAAGAACGTACTCCATCACCTAAAGCCACTTGTTTTCATTAGGAAATTGATCTACAGAGCAACATCTAAATTCAAACTGCAATGTGCAACGTTCTCCCCTGGTCTGACAGGCACACATAATGAAGTATCGTCTCAAATAAGTAGAGAGCATCATTATTTGATTGCTTTCTTGAGCAAAGAACTCCTGCAAATGTTTCATTTAAAGGTATAAAGAGGCAGCAGTTCAGCAAATGCCATCTAAAAATGTGTTAGCAGTATGCAAAGACTTTCAATTTGTTTACTTTCAGAAAGCAGCTTTAGAATGCACTGGTTTTGATCAGAAGGGGTTTTTTTCTTGGCTTTTTTTTTTTTTTTAAACCCTACTGCTATTTCCGCTCCCATATTCTACCAAGTAGAGCTCTTGTGGTTAAGGCATTCAGTGAAGAGAAAACAGAGTGTGGAATGCACAGGCAGTCAGCCTTCTGCACCAAAAAACCACAGGAAAGCACATTAGTTTCTCTCCATTTTTATACATTAGAAACAGGTTTTTCAACTTCATCACACTTAGAATAATGGACTAGTCAGATTTCCAGTAATCATAGGTGAAGTCTCTGGACAGGCAGTCCCCCAGTGTGACAAGCAGAAACCCTTCAGGAGATCTTATCTTCAAGTTGCTTGACTTGGATGTAGCAGAGTGTGAGCTCCCTCTGATCACAGCATTAGCACCACACTGCTCTGCCAGCGTTTAACAGGCTGCAAAGCTGATCTTATTTACAAAGACAGGGTGGATGCTACCAATTAAAGGCAAGTAGTTTCTCTTTTGAGCTTTCTTCCAGCATTAGAAAGTATTTTAATTTAAGTCATAAGTCTTAGAAGACTCATTTCCTGTGCATGTGTTAAACTCAGCCTTTCAAAATGACCAAAACTCAAAGCTGCCTGGAGGGACTGTACGTGTAACAAACATGTGGAACAGAATCAAAGCTCACTAATGATTTGCTCTTTTTCATATATTTTTTTTTCTTTTTTTTTTCTTTTTTTTTTAACCAGGAAAGCAGAGTTATAACAAAGTCCTCTCCAAGTAAGTTTTGGCACTGACAGTCTACATGCTTCAGGTTTAGGAAATGACCATCAGATCCTGAAGACATAAAAACAAATCTGGGGATATCTTCCCAGGAATCTCAGTGACAGCCCACTGCTGGGAGAGCAGGCAGCTCTGCAACATCTCACACTTCTAAGCACGAGCTGGAAGCTGACAAAAAGTCACTGCTCCAGCCTGGAGACGTTTAGTCAGCAATAACAGAACATGGGGTTTTGTCCAGGAGAATCAGTAGCATGAATCCCTTTGCCTGTATCTATCATGTGCTTTCTGGACTGAGGAGAGACAATCCATTCAAGGAAGAAGTTACAAAGAGATGATAAATAAGCAGGTGAATAGTGCCAGGCAGTCACAGTAGCATCTCATAACTCCTAGCACCGGGGAAAAGCTGAGATACTTTTAAATTTCTTACGCTACTCAACTGGCACGGAATTAACTCATGTACAAAAGACCTACCTAAAGCACATGTGCTGCAGGGAATTTTTTAAGTTTTAACATAAGCTGTTAGAAAACCCAGCCTCAATTATCCAGTCTGAAGCAAGTGGCTGCAGTTTAAATTATTCATCTTCTGAAATCACCCTGAACTAATTCTTCCAGATCACCACCTTCCCTCATGCAGGCAGGCATCTGGTATCTTTTTCAGGAGATCAGCTCAAGAGATGCAGGGCTTTTGTTTATTTTCTTCAGAGTATTTGTAAATTGAAGAAATCCACAGAAGATAGAATTTCAAGGCCCAATTTTAGCATTTAAACTAAAAAAAAAAAAATTAAAAAAAAACCAAAACTGAAATGTTGAGCAAAATCCCCAATTCAGTTGGATTTTAAAACCCCAAGTCACGATTTCAGCATACACCCAGATCAGCACAGACCAGATTATTTTCAAAATCTGTTCTAAGTGAACAATTTTATTATGAGTTTCCTTTTTTGGGAGAAGACCTCTGGCGTGTCAGTTGAAATATTCAAGCCCTCCCACAAAACAAGTCAAAGCAGCTAAGGAGGAGGGGAAGCCACTATTAAAAATGTGTGGAATGTAACCTACTCGGCAGAAGGCAGATAATGGGACAAGGAAGTCAACTGCTTCAGATCTGAGGCTCTTTTCCCATTCAGTCCCACCAACAGAGACACCGGGCAATTTCAAATTTAGAAATGCTGGTGAATTTTATCAACTTTTGTAGGATATACACAACTAAAAATAGTTTAACGGACAAGAATAATTTGTCAAATCCTTCAGTTACCTGATAGACACTATAACCATTCTAATGTGTGCAAAAACTTCTAGACAGCTAAAGGAAAACATGTACTTCAGAAGCTGAGCTTTCAAGTGTCTTTTTTAAATTCAAAGAAGTTGAGATGTCTGCAGCAATATATTTGGGTGTACTGCTCCAGCAAGATAGAAACAAAGCAGAAACTCTGTGTGAGACAAAACATTTTCTATAGTTAGTAGATTTAGGTCACAGATACAGGAATTCAGAAATGCTTCAGGTTTTAAACATCCTTGATGAAAGCAAAGCACTCTGTTTAAAACGTCTCCTTGCACTAAGTAATGTTCTCAGGACAGATCAGAGAGCAAACCCACTGCCAGGCAGTCTCAGTGGCCCCAGATGTGCAGGCTCCTAAAGCAGCTGGATCAGCCAGATCACACCTCAGAAATTTAAGAGCTACCTTGACATTATCAGATGAACCTGAAAGAAATCAAACCTCTTGCTCCATTAGTTGCTCTGACACAGTCTGACCTCTGAGAGGCTTCAGCTGAACACCCTCTTTTCCCAGAGCAGGACTTGCTCATCAGGATTACACACAGGGGGCATTTCACAACCCTCCTTGTGCCCCCTGCAAGAGGCACAAGCAGCCTTAGGGCTCAGCCTGCACCCCGGAACGGGTTCACTTCCCCCCATTGCACAAGGCTGCAGCCCGTTGTACCCACATCATCTCCTGTGGTTAACCCACTGCAGAAGCAGCTGCCTGTCCCACCCACCCTGCCTGCCAAGGATTTCACCACGGCTCTGCTGGTGCCCATGAGCTACAGGGAATTCTTCCAATTCTACCTGGATGTTTGTGATCCTTTCTACAGCATCGCCCCGGGGCTGACGCGGTGTGACAGAGCAAGTTACAAACCACGGAACTGCCAGAAGCATCTTAAATTGCATTACGGCAGAAGGCCTGGTTTCTGTGTAAAATTTAACGCTAAAATCATGCTCAAGAAGTTACAGTGAGCAGCCTGATTCCCTTCTGATAATTTCTTGATGATTCTGGAGTGCTCCCAGAGGATCAAACCTCCAGTACTCCAGGTGTAGCATGCAGCTTAAACATGCAGCTATTGCAATCAAACCAGACAAGAGATTTAAGGTTTAGCACTCCTTCAGTTGGTAGTATCACTTGTACAACACCAAATAATATTGTCCCAACAGCTAGAGTAGTTAAACTGACTCAAAAGAGCTAGAAGCACAAGACTCCAAACCAAAGCTAAGTGGACAACAGCACTGTGGCTTGGTGACAACCTGCTAAGAGCCAGCAATAAAAGCAGCAAGGCAGGACATTCAAAGTGGTCGGACCACTGGGTGCCACAGACAGAGCAACTTATTTCTAGAAACAAAAAAACCCCACCACAAACATCCTTCTTAAGGACCCTACAGAGATAGAAATAAGATGACCTCCACAGTTTAAAAGTTCTCCTTTAAAAACTCTCATGGTAAGACAAGGCACACTTGGTTAACTTTGCTAATGTGCTAAGAAGGATCTTGGCCTCACATGTTCACTTTCAAATTGGAGGGTCTGGAAAATGCTTATCACGGCACACACGCACCAGAAAAAAGCTTCAGAATTTGCTGCAACACTACAGGAGTGCTGCTGAGCACAGGAGGATATCCATCCATCCATGATATTTTGAGAACTCCCATCAGGATACAAATCTGCTTCACAAGGAGAGGCAAGATCAGTTTAAGGAAAATCAAAGTATGGGAAATCAAAGTGATACAGCACATATTGGTCCATCTTGGAAATCTCTCAGGACATGGTCAAGATTCAGGTAACATAGTTTGGGGTCTGAGAGGAGGCAGGAGAATAGGATGCAAAGGCAAAGATGCTGTGCTTCTGGAGGACTTCAAAAACAAGCTGCTAGGAAAAGAAATCTTAAGCAGCAACTGAAATTGCAAGGCAAAAGTTAAAATATACTCATTATTGCATTCTCAGTAATACTGGGTCATGCAAAGCCAGAATCCATTTAAATACATATCCATTTAAATACCATTACTTTATTGGGTTTTGCTAATGAAGGCTTGTTAGTGTGAGCTAGTAGAGGAAAACACCATGGTTTTTTAGTAGAGCTGGCAGCATGTATACAAGTATATTACAGACAGGTACCTTTTCACATGATCATAAAGCACCTTCTTAAAAGAAGGGAGAAACACAGAAATATTATGAACACACAGTTAAGTAACTCCCTACGTCAAGCAGTGCATATTACTGTAATCCCACTTATTTTCCCTGCATAGAACAAGTCTAATAACAGAAGAAATTTAGTAGATCATTTTTCTACCCAAAGATGCCAGATTTTTCACACAGATTTATCACTGGCATCCTACCATTTCATGGTCTACTTACCACATATGAAGCAAACCACTCAGATTTGCTTGCAGGTTCATAGATTTATGTCTGCTTAAATAGGAATACTGAAGATGCTCTGCAATATGAGCTAAATTGTTCGTTTTGTCAGGAAAAGTTGAAATGGTAATGAGAGTCATTTTAAAATTTCTTTTCCTCGCAAATATAACTGAGTCACCAGGGACTGAGTGATACATTATATCACTGCAGTTACAGAATACTCTGAACGGGACTGGAAGAATAATTTGCTGGTAGGTTGTGTGGAAGCTCAAGTTTATTTTCTGGCTTAGAAGACTTGCATAAAGTGACACATTTGATAGTTATTAATGCGTATATCCACAGCTAATGCGCTGAGAAATAATGCTTCTCATAGGTCCCCTAAATAAAGATCTTTGTGGAATACTTTGCTTGTGAGTGTTACACTAATTTTTTTCTTCAGCTGCTCCATTTTTATGTGTCAGTGCTAACATCTAGTTAATTATTAAAGCACGCTGGTCCCAGCAGCCAGCACTTTCTGCTATCTTTAATAGTGCCCTTCTGCATACATTCCTATCGCCTGAACTCATTCCTATCTGGATTCACCAAAAACTACACTTTCTGCTCACAACTGAGGAGCTGGTGCAGGCCTGGTTAAATGAGCTCTACTGCCAGATGAAGTTGCTTGCAGAGCTGCACAGTGAACCAGACAGGGTAACTGATCCCGGGTAAAAACATTCCCCGGCTATTTTTAACTCCGATGGCTTGCGGAGTTTCGGTGCACTGGAGGGAGTAAATAGCTATAATGGCAAACTGCTGTGGCAGCAAGGGGACCTTTTGAACATTTTTCCTTACTTGTAGTACTAGCTTATCAAATTAAACGTTCAATTACAGCAAAGCCCTGTTTCTTCAGGCTTGAAGAACAAAAATATTTCCCCAGCCCTGTGCCTCCCCACCGTCAGTCCCTTCTAAAAAGCAAACAATCAACTTGCCCTCGCTTTCAAGGCCCTCCAGCTCCCCATCTGCACCAGCACAGCCCTTGTGGTCACATATGCAGCCCTCACTTGCCAACTGCAGTTCTGCAGAGCTCCACACAAGCCTTTTCCAGAGGCACCTTCTCCCCTTTGGTCCTTTGTGAGATTTAGCGTGAGCACATTTGCGTGTTACAAAGATTCACCACGAGCTCCATCATCCAACAGGATCTCCCTCTGTAGGCAGAGTTTATGGCATTTCCCCATGCAACTAGAGAAGACTGCACACAGCCCTCCTCAGTAGCCCTCACTCAGTCAGGTTTAAGGCTATGCATAAGTCCAAGTTCTCCAGCCTTTCCCATTCCAGCAGCAGATCAGAATCCCTGACCTCACTGCAGCAACAGCCCTTGCACTCAATGCTTGATTAGTCTCAAGATCAAGCACTTCAAACGTGAATATGTGACCTTCTTTAGCTTAACCAAGAACAGCAGTCCAGCCAACCCTCTTAAAAACAACCAAGTAAAAGCAAGCAATCTACAAAACAGTAATTTCAACCTCACCAAAGTTCCACCCAGAAGCCACTGTGTATCATGAACTTCACACACTGGGATGTGACAAGCTTAAGTATATGCATGGCAAAAAAAAGTAAGAAAAGGCAAAGCAAACATATTAAGCAAACATCCCTTGTCTGCTATCTACTTTAAGTAATTAAGTTATAAAGAGAGGAAAGAAATATTTTCTTTTGGGTTACCTGTTGCCATTAAGTGCCCTACAGGCTATCCCAAAACCAAGCTGCAGCCACACTTGAGCCATGAGACAGAACATACAAAATAGCAAAGAAGAGAAAATAAAAAAAAGAGACAAGAAAAAAAGTTGTTCACAGTCACAGAGCATGTCTTTGTAAAGAAGGATACAGTTCAAGGTGAACAGGAAGGGCCTCACTCACTGCCCAGACAGAAATAATTCACTTGGGATCTAACTAGAAATTTGTAGTAGCAGGCTAGCATTGCTATCTCTCAGAATTTCAAAACAGAACTCCAGCAACTTTGTATGGCAAACCACTTGCAGGCCAACATCGCCTAAGTGCATTATTTGCAATTAAACTTTTCAATCTGGTTCCAGCCTACTCCTCACAGTAGAAGTTTGTCTTGGTTGTTCAAAGTTACATCCAGAAATCTTTGGACATGTCCTATGCAGAGCAACAAGTTAAAAAAAATTAAAAGTACCAATTACAGGTATGATTTTGTTTTAATGTTGGTTTTACGTACTTCTTGATCTAGAACAAGAAGTGGTGCACTGATCTGGTTCCATTTTATTTTAATAGTACCTTCTGACCATAACTGAAGACGAGACTACCAAACCAGTGCAGTTAAGCCACCTGAATTGCTGGAACAAAGGGAGAAGTTCTCTGCTTGTGTCACACCAATCTAGACCTGCAGACTGACTAATTTGGGAAGGACTACAGCAAACCTACCTTCCTACCGGCCAGCCAGCAGTCTGCTACATTCCACTTCACGAAGCTGGTATTTATCTTTGGATACTTCAAGGAGTTCAGTCACAACATTTTCAGTGCCGGGAACGCTTTCGGTAAGTGCGAACAGGTTGCACAAGGTATACAAACATCAGCCATTTAGGCCCTTCCAAACTCTTGGAATATAAGGGTCCTACTTATAAGAGCCACCCTCCAACACCACTACTGAGCACTGGAATTCAGAGCTCCAGCCAAAACCAGAGGCAGGAGCCTCTCCCTGTAGTACGGGAAGGAGGCGCAGGGCTAGAGGCCAGCGGCTGCCTATTGATCCCTGGGAGTGCAAAGGGCATGCCAGGCAGAAATCTGGGAAACTGTGCCAGGACTCCTTGTGCAAGTGGCAGTAGAAGGCGACCTGATAACCAAAAGGTACGTCAATATTTACTCGCTGCACAAGCAACCGCTGCTAGGAGCTAACACACAGAAAGGTGCTTTCGGACTGCCACGTGGGTTAAGTTAGCCCAAAAGAATTCCACTTTGGAAAAGACTTTGTAAATCGCTCAAAACTAGAATGGTATCTCAAAACTTCAGCACTGCTCCAAATTTATGCCAGCTGTTGAACCCAGCTCAGCTCTACCCTGCGTGTGCACCAGCAGAAGGCATGAGTGCTGGGTAACAGGATTCATTATGCCACTGCTGGCTATACTGGAATGCTCACATGCAGCCTGAGGTTTCCTGCTTGCCTGCAAGGCAAGCCTGAAGTCACCTACTGCATTCCCAGGCTGTAGATCTGTAACCAGAGCGAGCCCAGACTTTTGCTTGGTAGCAGGGCTGCAGGAAGCAAGGAGCCATGCGGTTCAAGTTTCACAAGAGGAGAGACAAGCAGCCCTTATTATTCCAGGTGACTGCATCACAAGTCCTTTGTTTTGATTAGGACTTTTATTTCCCACCTTTAACCTCAACAGATGTCGACAATCAGTTGCTCCTAAACTGTATTTTGTCACCTTGAGTTACTGTAAGGAGGCCCCAGGCTTTATCTCGGTGTGAGCATAGCAGCCCCAGCGCAGCCCTGAGTGAATCTGCAGCCCGGAATCCGTGGCATTTTATTCCTTTAACTCGCCTGCACGCTTACTCCAAGAGCATTTTTTGATGGCCAGCGAGGGTTAGTCAGAATACCCAGAAACTGTGGAGGGATTTGCACATCCCAAGTCCAGCACAGGGAAGTGGGGCACCAAGACATCAGGGTCTGTCAAACACCCAGCACGCTGGCTCCAACACCAGCTGCACGCTCAGTTGTTGCTTTTCAATCTACTTTACTACTCTCTTTTGGAGCTTGGAATTCAGATATAGAGCATAAAATTCAGAACAAGCCGTTTTGTTGCCCAACAGCTATTTCAGAGATAAAAGACACTGAGATAACCCACCTTTGGGTTTATTGCTAGTTAATGAGAACAGTCTTGTGAAAGTAGCAGCTTGGAAAAGGAAAGGAAAAAGGGGGAAAAAAGCCTGAACAATTGCTCACTCACCCATCTGCAAGTCATATGCCTGCTTTCAGACTGTGTCTGATATTAAAATTCAAGAGTCAAAAATCTACATCCAACTCATTTTACTCACTAGTGAGTGGAACAGTAAACTCAGCTCCAATCAGAATTTGTTAGAGGCATTTTAAGGGTGGTAGGAAAAGTATTTTCTTTTACAAACTTGGCAGTAAGATTTGAGCTTGTAAATACAGCATGAAATTAGTAAACAAATTAAAAAAGCCCCAAACACTGAAGCCCTACACAGATTTTGCATCATGTTAAGTGTTTCAGCAGTTTCAAACATGTTCATGCATTACCACAGGTAACATTAAGCTGACTAAGCTCAACTCAGCCACACTGAACTACATCCATTCAATACCATCTCAAGGATCTAGTGATATTTATTAACTGATACATTCATACAAGTCACCAAAGCCTACTTAGTATGGAAAATTATACATGTCGTTGTCACGAAAAAAAAGCCATAGTTTTACAAAGAGGAAAAAACACCAGGAAAAATAAATTTATCAATTCTGATCAAAAATCAACAGTATGTTGCACAGACTTGAAAGAATAAAATATTAGTGGCTTACTTGCTGCATACTGCTAAAACTAGCTATATATTGTTCAGTTTTGCCGAAAAAAGAAAAAAAAAGGCATGAAGTATCCGGCAACTGCAGGATAAAAAAAAATTAGAGGGTGATTAGGTAGTTGCTAGGCTGTATTCCCTTTGAGCAGGGAAACCTGAATATTACAAAGGGCTGAGTTACAAGGGAATGTGGGGTATTTTGTGACAGACCTCTGCATGACAGCTGGAGAAAAGCTATTGTGGCAACAGCTGTGTGCTCTGCACAGCTCATACTCCCAAATACCTCAGCCTGCTAAGAGGCCAGTTAACTGGCTGCAATGCATTTTAAAAGTGTTCTGCCTCTTGGGATGTGAGCATGATGGATTATTTGTGTATGTTTCCAATAACAGAAGGAATGCTTAGTTCTACCACTTAGACTTTTACAAAATGCTGTGGTGTAATGCTGAACTCTCATTCACTGCTGCTTTCCTAGAGTTTAGAGCTGCAACATCCCATTAACTCTCCTCCACAATTAAAACATCTTCACTTCCTGTCTTACCAGTGCACAGGCTCGACAGCACTAAGTTTATCTATCATATCCTGATTTAAAGGAAATGATCTGGTATTTCCAGGATGAAATCCTGGCCCACCAACAGCAATATCAAGCTGTTCTTCCTAGAGGAAGAATTTTGAGGAACACACTACTCATCTAACCACTGAAAGCTTTGATCTACTAATTTGTACTCTAAAGTTACTCCAAGGTGTCAGATGAGTGTCTGAGAAGTGAGCCCAAGATCACAGGCAGTTATACACAAGTGCCCAGTTACACCTCACTTACTCCTGCACTGCACTAAATAGCACAGGGAGGCTGAACTCAGGACACCAGAGTGTTTCCACTGCATGAGATGGGTTTACTCACTCCTTACAAACACCTTGCTGTTTCAGGCCAGACTGAGGCACAGCAATCATCAGGAACTGATACTCTCACACACAGGGCAGCGAGCACAGGAGCACTTGGCACTGCCACAACCACTGCTACTCCTGTAGGAATGAATGCTCTCTGCTTTCCCACCACCATCTAAACAAGGCAGAGAAGGATGAGCTGTGCAGAGATCCCAGAAAGCTGGCAAAAGAAAGAAGATTAACTAGTTTTTCTTACATCTTCACTTTGTCATGTTTCCCTTTGTTTTATCTGAAATCAAGGAAGTTTTCCCATTTTCAAGTATGAATCCCCTGTTGTATCCCAAAGATACATCGTAAATTGCAGCACATGCTTCTTCATGATATTCTATAACCACAAAGGTCTTATTTTCTGAAGACAATCAGCACTGAAGTAAAAGCAACAGCTGTACTTGAGTACCAATTTACTGAAAACTAAAAAGGAAAGCAATACCAAGTGTATAAATATTTGCTAGTATCAGTAAGAAAAAAAAAAGCTTTCCTTTTTAAGCCTCAGTTGGTGACAGCCTTATTTTAAACACAAGCAATAAAGAAGCAAAAAAGAATTTAAATCCTCCACTGACATCAGGATCTGTCATGCAGCAAAAGCTAGTGCTGATCCATGTTTTAGTGAAGGCCACTACACGTTTGTCACTTAATCCTAAGAAATTCCAAAAATGAAGCACGTGACTTGCTTGTAATCAATTTTAAAACAACTTGGAGCAGTTTCTGTGCAGTCTTTAAAGACAAACAACGTATCTGGCAATACACTTGCTGTACAGAAACTACCCAGGTGCCTGCATGGCAAAGCACACACTTGATAACATCACAGCTTTAAGAGCTCAGGAAGACGCTGTGGGATATAAATAGTACACCAAGCCTCATCTCTTATTGTCCAAAACCACACAGCAA
This sequence comes from Leptocoma aspasia, assembly GCA_013399835.1. Taxonomy (NCBI): domain Eukaryota; kingdom Metazoa; phylum Chordata; class Aves; order Passeriformes; family Nectariniidae; genus Leptocoma; species Leptocoma aspasia. The sequence continues at coordinate 71,908 of VXAX01003841.1, forward strand.
GCACAGAAACAACACAGAACTCTTCTCTAAGGTACCTGAGGTACTGTCCAGGTCTTTATTTCCCAGCTATTTTTCTTTGGTTTTGTTTTGGGCTGTTTGGGATTTTTTTAACGCTGAATTTTCTGCTAAACTTCACTTTGCAGTGGCAAGATTTTATCTCAGGATAAAGCTGCCGAGAGGGCAAGAAGATGGAGATAACTTAATGCAAACTGACAATAAGTTGTTTTGAAGAATTCACCCTCAACGTGTCAGCTTAACACCACGGTGCTGTTCTCTCAACACTCTTGCAAAGTGAACTATTTATTTTTCTGCTGTTAATTTGAAAAGATCCTTATACATGACTAAACAGACACGGGTTCCTCTTTTACAGATATTTGCTTAAAGACAAATGTCAGTCACAGCACTTGACCCAAAATTCATATTTATATTTAATATAAGCTCAAACTTTCAGGTTAAAGAATTAATTTCTACAAGTACTCAAATATTGAGGCTATCCAGTACTCAGCAAAACCTTACTGCTCTTAAAAAAAGATGGCTACACAAAGGCATCAAGTGTGAACTTCCCTTTTTTTCCTCCTTACATCTTTAGCAGAAATTACGGCATTTTTGTTGCTAAGGTAAAGTCATCCCAAAGCCCTCAATGCTGCCATGGAATCCAGAAATCCCTTCAGCAACATTTCCCAAGACAGCAGCATGTCAGAACTGAAGCCATATCCAGCTGCACACATTACTGCCACAGCAAGGCACAGGCAACACCACCTACAGCAGCAGTGCCGTGAATGGCACCCTAAACCAGCTGCAGAAAACCCAGGGTTTAATTATCTCCATACGCAAGCAATGAGGAATTCAATCCACACGCTGAGAGGACTGCGGTTATTCCAGCCCCATCACCTTCAAACAGACCAACCAGCCAGTATTTTACCAAAAACTGACCAGCCATCTACACATCTGACAAAAGACACCTGTACAATACATCTCAAAAACCACCATTCACACTAAACTAGTTCCAAAGAACTAGCTCTCCTCTTCTAATGCTCTGTACAATACTGGATCTTATAAGCATTCGGGTATCCAGTACTTACCCAAAAATTCAAAGTGCTGTTTTCTATGTAGTTACTTAGTCTATGCTGCAGAGCTTAAATTCTTAACAGAGTAGTCGAGCCAATGAACACGTGGATGCATGTGTGAGTGAAAAAGCCCACTGAAATAAAGAAATAGTCTATTTGCTATCAGATCACCAAGCACCTATTTTGTTCTAACAAAATATTAGTTGAGAACATCACTGCCCCAAGCATTAAAAGACAAGTCTGTCCCGCTGTCAAGCAGGCCATCTCAGGGGTAGGTAGAGCACCGCCGCCCCTCCTCAGTGGAATAAAAGAAAACAAACAAGAAGCCATGCTCTCCAGATCTGCTGCTCTGCCGTCAGCAACAGCAGCAAGCAGAACGCAAGTAGTTGTCTCCTCCTACCACCATCCACAGAGGTAGAAATGCTAACAGCAACAGGGCAGAGGATGTAAAGTAAGTAAAGGAGGTACGGCTGAATTCGTGGCGAAACACTAGAAAGGGATCTTCCTCGTAACACTGACACGCACCCTTTGTATCGCCCGTTCTGGCGTGCGTTTTACTGAAAATGAAGAGACGAAAAAGTTCAATTGTCTACAAGTTGCAGGATCAACAGCAGGCGCTCGGAGGGGCGGTGGGCGCTGGCTGGTCCCAGCTCGCAGAGCGTGTCCCGCCGCAAGCACCCCTCCCTCCTCCCGAGGGGAGCTGCGGGAGCTTCCTGGCCCCTTGCCGGCCCAGCACAAGATGCTCGGCCCGGGGCAGCTATTTCGGAGCCGGACGCCGAGTGTCACCGCTCCCCGGCCGCGGCCGCCGACCGCGCCTGCNGACTTGCCCACGCCGCCGCCGCCCACCACCACGAGCCGGTACTTCTCCTGCCCCGGGCCGTCCCTGCAGCCCGCGGCCATGGGGGAGCCGAGCGGGGCGATCGCGGCAGCGCCGCCGCGGGGTCCGACGCCTGCCTCTCTCTCACTGGCGCTCTCCTCCCGCTCCTCGTGCCGCCGGGGCTGAGCAGCCGCAGGCCCCGCCGCGCCG
>VXAX01003841.1:74038-91337 GCA_013399835.1 Leptocoma aspasia
GTGCGGTGCGGCAGCGCCGAGCGGAGCCGAGCGGAGCGGAGCGCGCAGCACCGCCCGCCCCCGCAGCCAGGGCGCCGCGGCACTAATGGCCGCCGGGGCGGGGCTAGCTCAATGCCATGCTAATGAGGGGGCGGGGCATTCCTTATCTGCATGCTAATGAGGGCGGGATATACGCGGGAGGCGGGGCCAGCGGGGAGCCGCCGTGCAAACGGCCGCCAAGGGCGGGGCCCGCTCATCGTCATGCTAATGAGTCTTGCATATGCATGAGGGCTGCCCGCCCCGCGGCACCGCCACGCCGCTGTGTTTGTGTCGTGCGGGTGGTGGCGGCCCCCGGGTGTCCCCTCCGCCCCCCCGGCAGACAGCGCGCCGCGGAGGTAATTAGCGGTGTCCTCATGGGCTTCGGTGGGCGCCCGTCTGAGTGCCTCATCAACATTAATGAGGCTCCGGATGCCCGCGGGATGCGGAGGGAGGTGTCGGTGACCCTGCGTACAGATGCAGAGCCGAGGCGCAGGGAGGTTTCAAGCCAAAGCGTCGCTAATGTCGCTTCCCACCAAGAGGGAAAAATGGGAAAAAGTCACAGTGACTAAAGCCCTTCGCCACTCTTCACCAGGTTTCCTTGTGACCATGCACGTGAATGGGTTTCTCACTCATTTAGACCGTTCAGATCAAGTGCACCCTCTCCTCCGAGCGTCACCCACCGCTGGATGTCACAGTCCCGTGTTCATCCCCTTCTGCACTTGCTCAGAGCACTCTGGTTTCAGCGTGTGGTGAATTCACCCTTTGCATCTCCACCGCCTCTGCTGGGGACAGGCTGCTGTGATTTTCCAGTGGTGTCCTGCCCCTTTGGGTAATGTCTTACTGCCCGGGATGTTTCTGCACAGCCAACACTCGGCAGATGCTCACAATACAAAGAAGCAGAAGTTTTGCTGTTAGACTTTCAGGGAATTCCTTCTTCGCTTCCTCTCCCCTTTTTGTGAAGACAAAAATAAAGCAACGACCCCGTGTATGTCTAATCTTACATGCCTGTACACACGTGCATTCTTTTGCCAACAAGAATGACAGAGAGCTGTTATCATGTTCCTGAACGGCATAATCACATCAGCAAGGCAGACACGCTGCTCTTCCCTGCCAACAAAACTCCAGAAGTAGTGGCCATGCCTGGAATCCTCGCTGAGGGGACCTGACCTGTGCAGCACTGGAGCTGCGTGGGGAGGCAGGGACAGCAATCCATGCAGCCTGCTGCTTATTCGCCCAAGAAACACAGACTTGCATCATTTCAGCTCTGCACCGAAGGAGGGGAGGGTCCCACGGGCAGGAGCCTCCTTCCCTCCACAGACCCAGGACAGCCCTGACTGCTGTGCAGTAACTAACAGAGATCCACAGAGAAATTACAGCATGTGGGGCTAATTGAGAGCTAACGTGATATCGTATATACACATGGGGGCAAATCCGTGATGTAGCCTAATCTTAATTCCACTATTACCCAATTTGTCACGCTGAGCTTCGCAATTCTTTAACTGAATTTCTCTGCTTAAAACCCCAAAACTTTCAAACCAAGAACAGCATCCTTCAACACCCATTCTGTCTCAGGGGAGAAGAGTGTCCGACACACAGGAAACAGACTGATACTTTGTGAGTTAATGGTGTAACTGTACGAGAACGAGATACTTTGTCCCCGGGACTCACAACAGTATTTTGGAAGAGGAATGCCAGCACTCAGGCTCAGTTGCCTCGGTATTCTCCTGTAGTGATGAGCTGCTTTTTCACATCTGTTTCCTTATTGCCCATGCCGATCAAAAATAAGGAACAACTCACACAGGAGAGAACACGTAGCCTAATATTTTCCAGTTCAGAAAAAAGATAAGTGAGAGGGAGATAAAACAGAGGTCTGTAAATTCCTAAGCAGCACAGGGAAGTTGAACAGAGAAAGCCTCAAAATAGGAGAACTGAGGGACACCCAGTGATAGTAGGAAGAAGCAAGTTTAAACAAACAAAAAAGGATAAAAAAGGATACTGTTTTCCACAGACACAATCAATGGCACTGTGGAAATCTCTGCCACAAGGGGCTGTGGAAAACGAAACTGCATGTGAGTGACAAAAGGTTAGATAAAGTCACAGAGCAGAAAGCAGCATAAAGCAGCTACTGAGCACAGCGACCAGGGACGCAGTTGTGACTCGGGAAGTCCCTAAAGCACTGGCAGCCTGGAGGCAGGCTGGCTGAACAAAGAACCCAGTTTCTTCCCACGTGTCCTGGTTCTGGTGTTCCCTCACCTACAAATCAATTAGTGGCCACTGCCAGGATCAGGGACCCATGTGAGTATTAATCCAGCAGGACAAGTCTCCTAATTCTTAATTACATTCTCTAGCCTAAGAAAAATCAAAAGTACAGACTGTGGGGAAGTGAAACTGCAGTTAATTTATCAAGTATTGGGTGTTTTTTAATCAAAATACAGCTACAATCTCACAGTTGACCATTAGTACAGTAACTAAACCCCACTAAACTCCACTGCCAGGAATGGCAGTGACATGAAAAGCAGATTTTTAGTGAGTTTTAAGAACACACTAATCTCTATGCAAACTATTGGAATAGGATAGCTGAGTTCTTGGTTCAAAGTTACATAGGAAGCCAAACATTTTTATTATCCCTTATTTTTTAGGTTTCAGTTTCATTATACATAATTTAAAACAAATTTAGTATTCTGAAAACAATACCAGTATTGTCACTGATATAGCTATCCAATCTTGTGAATTTTGCAAGAAAATCTTGTTGTTTAAATAACACTGACAGATATGACAACGGGTTAAAATAATATAATTGTCTGTTATGATCAAAAGATTCTATTGCAAAAAAAATACTGTTAAATTCTTTGCACCTGTAAAATTTGAAATCTAGTTTCATAAATAGAGTTATGTTCTTTCAAAGCACAAAGCAGTGATTACAGAAAAACAAGAGATGGATTGCAATTGATGAACAGCGGTGGGCTTTGTAGTTTTGGAGCAGCACCCAAAGATGTCAGTAAGAATTGTTTACTCTTTGCTGTATAAACATAGGTAGAGGGAGAGAATATCAAGTATAGAGGCAGCTTAAAACCAGGGCAGCCAGGGCAGATCCAGCCCTGGAAGCGCCAGTCCCTATTCCCTGCACCCTGAGCCCTGACTCAAGCCAATACCTTGTGTTCCCCCAGGAACAGCCCTTGCTCTGAGCCCTGGTTCCAGAAGACAAGGGGTGTACATGTGAATACAGACATGGAGATGAGGGAACTACACACTCCAGGATTCACTTCAAGATCAACTAACCTGGGGAAGACTTGACTGGTGACACGCTTTACCCAGCAGGTGAAGACAAGAAACTTGAGACTGATAGGAGGCAGCAGGGGAAGATGATGCAAAAAGGGTTTGGAATGCTCCATGCAGTCAGGAAAATAAATTTCACAGCACCAGTTTTCACATCCCTAGGGAGGTAGTAAATGTGGGATTTCATAACAGAGAGGAAGAACTCAAAATACCAGGACTTGAGATGATGAAGCCATGACCAAAGTTTTGATGAAGCATCTGGGAAAGAAAGTACAGCTTTTACAAGTGTTGCATAGAAAGAAGCTGCGCCATTTCAGGTCTAGCCTGAATATGTATATTTAAAAAGAGACAAAATCAGGAATGACATCCAGATGGCAGGCTTAACAGAAAGATCACCATAGTGCTTTATATAATGACAGGGAAAAAAAAAAAAAGACTTCAGGAAGTGCTTGAGGGAAAGATCCAGAACTTTATTTTACATTGGCAGCCTGGCAAAGATGTGGGTTTGGAAGGTTAGAAGACGTGTGTGCAGTAAGTGACATATTGAAAGCTAAAAAACGCTCTGTGAGAACCTAAAAGCTTAATTAGAAGAAATCTTCTCAGGCTCAGCACAGAAAGAAGTTCCAAAAATCTCTGGGACATGAGTCAGAGTGGCAGGTAACTTTAACTCTGAGTTATTCCAGTTATTTAGGATTATATATGTACCTATCACTGGCACTTGTTTATTGCTTGCTCAAATAGGCCTTAAACATCACCCCTCCTACCGTGGGGATACTTGCACCTAAAGGACATCCATGTGCTGCAATTCCCATCAAGGACTCCACTGCTGTTAAAAACCAGTAAGATTATTTGAGGAAACTGGCTTTCTCAAAGCCATAAAACAAAAAGCTTTGGAAAAAAAAGATATAAAAAACTTTGGTTTTCCTTGGAATAGGAAAGTAAGACCTAATTCAGAATAAAACAGGTGATAATTTTTCTTGTCTATACAAAGAACATGAGCTATCTAATGAGCAATGAGCACCCAGAAACTGGGGGAAAAATAAGCCATTTCTCCTCAGACACACTTATTAGTTTCTATCTGAGTAAAAAGTAGAACTATTTTCAGCCAAGTAGCTACAGCTTTTTATAAATCTTGATCTATTTTTGCATCTACCTATTCCCGTAAAGTAGTCTGTAGTAAACACTTCAAAATGTGTCATTTTCTTTGAGGCTTGCAACTGATTTATAAAGAAAAGTCCTATTTTTTTTTCTGTAATGTTTAAGATGGGCTTGTCAATTTTTGTTAGTTATTATGATTACATTAGCAATTCACATGTGTTTATAACCAGTAATAATTACAGAGAAATAATATCCCAAGAGAAAAGAGTAAAATAAACTGTGTAGGAATAGGATTTTTAGACAAGATTGTTTAAGTTTGTGATGCTATATGTCTTCCCTAACATTTACATAACTGCCATGAGCAATTAATGCATGGGGAAATATATGGGTTTTTTTTTAGAAAACGCACCAGCATCACCTCTTTAGTGAGCACCTCAGGTTCTGCACACCTGGGCATTCAGTCAATCCTCTACCAAACCAAGCAATCCAGTCTTGATTGATTTGATACATGTGATACCAGGTATATTTAGATAATATGTATTCATCTATTTTTACACATGTATTGATTTATCTGTTTATTTAATTGTGTTACTAGGATAAAAAAGAGGCAGGAAGGAAACCTAAACTAGTACCTTTTAGACCTTCCCTGTGGACCTTAAAACTGAGAAAGTGATCCCAAGAGGAAATTTCTCCACAAATCACCTCCAAATTACTACTTGAAAGAGGACTCTTACTCTGTTGGAAAGGTGCGTGTACCTTTCCCGGTCTCTTTCAAGATGAAGGCAGTAAGTAGGGGTACAAACACTGGTTGTGACACAGAACAGAAGTGAGCTCAGAGCAGATGGCACTCGCTCTGGAGCCGAGTGGCCATGCCCATGTTGCACCATGGAGCTGGTGCCTTCAATCCCTCACACCACAAACCCCTCTCCATCCACTGTGGTCATGACTGACCCATCTTCCTCACAGTATGGGACCTGATGGGAGCATTCCCCAGAGGCTGGTGAGCTCCACACGTGCCCTTGGTTGCTGTTTGTACCCTTGTAGGGTCTTCATGGCATCTTCTCTGAGCTTCTCTGAGCCAGGGAGATCCCGGGGGGGATTGTGTTAGGGTGTCCATTCCTTGGTGGAGAACTGCATCCACCATTCCACGATGCAGGGGCAGGCTGAGGGCTGTCTCTCAGGAAGGGCACCTGCCATGCAGCACCACAACTTGCCCCCAGTGAGAGTGCAGAGCCCTGCAGCTCCTGACTTGCTGCAGAGAACCCGTGAGTGACAAATTCAGAGCTGAGAGCTCAGGTAACGCCTGCAACTCTGTGCTGGTCTCGGTGTGCATCACTAATGGCAGCACGTGCCACCTGCATGAGGGTGGTTTGGAGGATTCCCAGCCTGCCAGACCCACATCAGCACGCCCCACAGAGCTGTCCCTCTCTCCTGTCACACTGCAGGAGGGCCCCTCCAGCCTGATGGGGTTCAGCAGCCAAGCTCCCCGCAGGCACCCCTCCACAGTGTGGGGGCTTTGGAAGGGCATGAACCGCCAGTGCTCTGAAAGGCAATTCCACAAACCACAGCTGGACTTCCTTGGCCAGAAAATGAGCCACCTTAATTAATGCACACAGCTCTCCATGTACCACCACAGTGTGATCAGAACCTCTGCCCCCACGAGACTCAGAGACCGGGTTTTTTCCTTCACCACCAAAACTGCTAAACACTGCTGGTTTCTTCTAAACTTTCTAAACTGCTAAACACTCCTGGCTCCCTTCACACAGGATATAAGAAACTTCTTATCCCCTTGTGCTCATGAGCCTGTCTGCTTTCTTACATTTATGATGATTCTGCAGAGCTACAAGAGGCAGCATAACAAAAAGATGGTTCTTTTGTAGGAAATACAGAGTTATCCAAACCTGCTTCTGAATCTCAGCCTTGGGAACAGCCAGATTTTCATACCCCTTTCCATCATTCACAGTCCTGCTACCCTAAAACGGAGAAGCAGTTTTTACTACCTGTCCCAAGAGTACTCTGCTGCTCACCCTGCAAAATACTGAAGGTTTGTGGGCACCTCTTCCTTGGCTTCTATTGCGTTTTTGGAGTTGGCAAGATAATGCAGGCAAGAAAGCCACGTTTCCACTTCTCACCACAGCTCCCACACCAGTACTGCTCTAGATCCACTTAGGTGATAGTTAAGCTTGATCAGAGAAAGAAAGGGCAAGAAATTAGGTAGATTGGACTAAATCATCTGAGTCTGACAACATTTGTTTTAAGGTTAGCAGTCTCAGAGGCATTGGTAGTTACCCGTAGAAATTTATAGAAAGTGGGTGAGAGGTTGAGGAGAATGTTTAAAAGGCAGAAAAGGAAGAGTAGAAAATTGCCTATCAGTCACTCTAATCTCATTTTCTGGAACAAAAAGTATTAAAACAAATAATTAAACTATTTGTAAATACCTCTAAGAAAACAAGGAGGCAACTGACAACAAATATGTCCTTCTTCAGGAACAAATGGTGTCAAATCAAAATATTGTTCTCCTGTGATCCATTAACAGCCACATAAGTAAGAGGAAGCAGTATGCATCCTATACCTTGATGCTGTCTTTCCTGATTCAGTTTGTTCAGCATGGAGAAGAGAAGGCTCCAGGGTGACCTAATTGTACCTTCTAATATCTAAAGGCAGCTGACAAGAAAGACGGAGGGGGACTTAATGCAAGTATGTAGTGACAGGACAAGGGGGAATGGCTTCAAACTGGAAGAGGGCAGGTTTGGATTAGATATTTGGAAGAAATTCTTTACAGTGAGGGTGATGGGGCACTAGCACAGGTTGCCCAGGGTAGGTGGTGGATGCCTCATCCCTGGCAGTGTCCAAAGCCAGGCTGGAGGTGGCTCTGAGCAGCCTGGTCTAGTGGAAGCTGCTCCTGCCCATGGCAGGGGGCTGGAATGAGGTGATCTTTAAGGTCCCTTCTAACCCAGGCTATTCTATGGTTTTATGATTCTCTGTGCTTATGATTAGGCTATTACATAACCCCTGTGTTATGTTAGATGGCAGCAGTGAAGCTGTAGCAGGACAGGTGGCACAGCTGGACCCAGTGATTTCCAGTGGTTCATTGACAAAAGTGAGGGTAGCAGCACACAGCAATACAGAAGATGTCACACAATCTAGTATTATTAAATATTTTAGTCATAACCTAGATTATGAAACAAGAAAACACATGTCCTACATTTTCAGAAGCTGCATGCTAGGGAAGAAAACAAGACTTGTGAATAACCACAAGAATTAAAGAAAAGTTCTAAAAAAAAGAGAATGCAATTCAGAAACAATGCACACATTGTTCTGCCTGTAGACAAGAATTTGTTAGTTATTTGATTGCAGTTAAGTATATTAGAAAAAAAAAAACTGGAAAAAATACTTTCCCTTAGTGCTTTTCCTTGCTTCTTTGCTTCTTGGTATTTTACACCACTTGAGCCTGAACTTCCTCCTTTTACATATATACACTTTCAGAAATATCCTTCCCTGCATTTGATTTTTCTGGTTAACTTACAGTGTAATTTCCATGGTAAGGCTTGTATTGCCATTTTAGTATAACTCTTTAGTATGATGACCTACATTTCATTTTCTGCATATTTCCTCCTTATGCTGAGATCAAAGGAGAGCTAATGATTGAGGCACTGGTCTGACTGAAATTCCCATCCTCCTTTTGCACTGAGGTGATGTGTGCTTGTGCTTCATGGCATTTATTTAGCAAACTGCCTACTCTGCTATTTCCTATTAAACTCACTTTTTGTAAGGCCACTCACTTCCAGCCTTGGTTTTGCTTCCCTTTACCCTTCATGACCCATTCCCACCGATTAACGCTGGGATGCAATTTTTCTAGAATTCATTGTCCCAGTAGTTCTGTACCTCAGCTGGATGCAGAGATCTGTCTGGTTAATTCTGAGAACTCTAAATCCACAGAGGAGCAAAATGCACTAGGAGTCATTTACTGAAATGCATGACCTTGAAATAGCATAGTTCCACAGCACAGATGGAGTTTACCAGATGTCTGAGGCTAGGAAATTATGAGATTTAAAAGAGTCAGTACTTCAGAGTGGTTTAAAAAAGCTGAGATTACTGAATAGGGTAGAGATACTGCAAGTATATTTAAACAAGTATATCTACATGTGGATCCATGGCTTTGGTGCCCAGGCTAGTTTGCCAACCCTGCCTCTCCAGTGTGCACTTATCTGTGCAATGTGTGTACGTCCTGAGCACAGTGAAAGGTTCTCTCTTCATTGATGTGAAATCTGGGGCCCTTCCTTGAACCATCAGCACTGGTGTGATGGTGATAACCCCTCTGCTGTTGGCTGTCCAATGTCTGGCTCTTCAAGCTGTCATGTTCTGGGCCCCTGGTGGTGTCTGAAATGACCAAAAATCCCTGCAATGTGGCATCACAATCTAGGTCCCACAAGAAGAGCTGTTCTTCAAAACAATTACATCATCTTTTAAATTTCCAGTCCTAAAAATAAGCAGGAAGGATTCTTCGCCCAGAGACGTCTTGAAACAGTGCTGTTGTTAGCAATGGGGTTTGTACAGCAAGGTCCTGTCTGGAGAGAGGCTCACAGATACATAAGCACTGCTCTTTATAGGACTAAAAGCTGCTTGGGGACATGGATTTCTTTAAAATAAATACTTTTCCCATCTCCACTCTCTTTTTCACCCATCCTATCACCAAAGCGCCCCATTTCTTCATACCTTCAAGATGCCCCAAGAGTTGAGGCTTCCCTTATTATTTGGGTCAACTCAGCTACTGATCACAGCTGCCTGTGGAACATAGCAGGGCATCTCTGCTGCTAGGGAATAAAGAACAGGTTAGTCTGGCTGTGTTTTCAAATGTCACAGCTAGCTGAAATCACAGCTATCACTTAGGGAAACTCTGCTTTCTCAGCCTACAACAATTTCCCTCAGCACTGTCATTTCATCACGTAAGAGTTATTGTGGGTGAACAGGAGGAGGTTCGGCAGTTCATTTTCTTTGGGTATGAGAATTGAAATACCAATCCTGTAAAATGTGTCTTTTTCTCCTGCCTACCATTCTTGCTGTACTTTCTTCCTATTCCTTGTTGGCAAACTATCTCTCCACTGATTTCTTCTGCCAGCCTTTTTCTAAGATTCCACCACTGAGTCCTGCAGTGTAGTGGGCTCATCAAACCCCCTGCACATCTCAACACACGATGAACAATGAAGTCAACACCCTTTCCATGCTCTTCATGTCACCAACAGGCCAGGGAGCCCTTTCTCAGGATACATGGTATTGTGAGGCACTGCTGAATGCCAGCTCAAGGACCTGGAAGGGTGTTTTTCCAAAACTCAGCAGACATACACTGCACAAGTGGTGAGATTGCTGTCTTCTGCTTGCCCCAGTTTAGGTACGGGGACATAGGTTTGGAAGAATAATTGCTAGAGGAGAGGCAATAGCCTGTTGCAGAGTTTGAGCAATTCCTCTTCCACTCCTTTTCCTCCTACCCCAATCTGTATAGGAAACCCTACACACATAGCAAAACACCCTACATTCACAATATCTTCTCTCCAGCTTCAGAGGCACTTGAGCTTTGGATTCAAAGGTGATACTAGGAGATTTTTGCCAAATCCCTCATGTTTTGACCTGTGAGGCTGTTGCCAAGCAGAAAAAAAGCTAATATGAAATTAGGTTGTACTGAGATGTCAGCTGAGGAATTAACATTTAATTTTCATATTTGCCCAAGTTGTTACTTACCATAAATTTAAAGAAGCAGTACTACTGGATCACACCAGTGGATTCTGCACCAACATGTTGGAAGATCCAGTTTCTGTCACAAGGAAATTACCATCCAGACAGACAGAAGAAATATTATTATCCCATTGCAGACAGGGCATTCAAGCACAAACACGCCAAGGAATATGCCTGAGGACACCCAGAAAGTCAAGTGAGCCATATTGGGGTATGAACAACACAAGCCCTTCACTTATTGTTGCTCCAAACACTCTGTATCTTCTCTTAAGTCAGCCTATTAATTCATCACCAGGAACACCACAGGTGAAGAAGCTGTTGAAATCTATTTTCTTTTTGTTGTTTTTATTTATGGACATGAGAACAAGAGACTGAAGTCAATAAGAGTCAATGAGATCAACATATCTGCTGTAGGAATGAATTACCTTTAAGTATATATTTTAAAACAAATGTTCTGCATTTTTTATACTCTTGTGTCACTGAAAATAAGAATCTATCTAAAAACCAGAAAATATATCTAACAATGGAAAAATGGGGAAATTCAGGTAAAAGTAAACAAGCCAGCTTGATAACAAGTGCATGGTAAACAGACATTTCACTGAGAAGGAGACTTTTCAGATATTTCCATGACATGTTGTTGCCACTTGAAATGTGGTGCCTTCTGGTGCTGTCTCAGAATATCTGGCAGAACATGTTGTATGTAATCAGACGCTATTTTTTCAATGTACAATTTTTTTAAAATTCTGTCTTCTCTGATAAGCATCGTGCAAGACAAATGTTCTACTTGCCAAATAATTTCTTTCAGAAAAATTGAACAAACATATCTCTAGGATTTTCTGTTCCTAGCAACTCCAACTCCCATCTTTAAAAGTCTTAATGTAATGAAGCAAATTCTTTAAGATGCTTTGGCTCACTGTCAAATCTCCTATTAAAGGAAAGTATATTTAAAAGATATTTAAAAATAGTAGTAGTCACACAAAATCATAATGGAAAAAAACATAAAAATAATCAAATTTACCATTAAATATAAATAGATATTTCTATTACATAGAATAAACAGTCACATTGAGGAGCTTACACATGTGAGCTCACTGAAATGTGGGCATGCACCACTCACCAAACTCACTCATGTACTCAAAACACCGCTTGCCTCTACTACTTTGTAGTAAATGAATACTAATGAGTAATATTCCAGTTAACTCTTACCCAACTAAATAATTAATTGGTTCCCCAGACAGAACCTTCGTGTGGACATTCTCCAAAATAATTTTCAAGGCTGCAGTCTGGTTTTAATGAGTGACATCTCAAAAAGCACAAAGGACAAAAAGGAAAGTGGTGAAAACGAAAATCAGGAGAGACAATGTTAAATAACACGTTCACTGGTGACAAGAGAGCTGGCAAGATATCCAGCCCCAAGGTCAGCACACCTTCCCTGGCTACAGCAGAGCTTGTGCAGGAAACCAGCAACTTTTTCTCACATTATCACATTGGCAGGAGCCGTGTGGGGAAGTGCAGAAAGTGACCTGCAGTTTTCCTGGGTCTGGCACCAAGTCTAGTGTGTTAGATTTGCACTTCTTCAGAACAGCTCAGAAGATGCAAGGAAATATTTGCCTACTTGGCTCCCGGCAAATGAAAACAAATTGAAGTTCTTGCCTGAGCACTGCCTGCTAACAAGGAATGCAGTGAAACAGGAGTGGATCAGGAGACAAGACTTTTTGCACACCTTTTTCTTCTGACCATGTTCCTGTTAACATTCTTTGTCCTATTCTAGGTGACCCCATGGAGCTGCTGTCCAGACCTCCTCCCAGTGCTGAGCTGGGCCACAGGCAGAGGCAGAATGAGAGGCCTCACGTGGTGGCCAAGGCAGCTCCTCAGGACACCCAGAGTGAGCTGGCTCTTTCTGAACAGCCTTTGCTTGTGGGAAGAAGAAAAAGGCATTGAGTTTCTCAAGCTCTCTTGTCAGGCACCTTCTAAATCCTGCAGCCATCGTCCAAACCTCAGTTTGGACTTCGGGAATCAGAGGTCTCACTGAATCATCCAGGACACTGCTCTCCACATATTCCCTTTTATGACAATCCCATTCTCCCATTCAGACCCCACCCCAGGGCAGCTCCAACTACATAACCCACAAGGACTGCCAGTCAGTGGTCAGCCCTCTGACAGACCAACCAACACACATTTGCAGACCTCCCTGCAGGCTGCCCTAGGAGGCCTTGTGGTGTCTGTGTTTCCCCCTTCTCCATCATCAGGTTCAAAGGGGATGCCCAAACCTTCTTCCCAAGCAGGGTCATTCACAGCATGGAGTGGAAGAGGCTGAGAGCCCTCTGTGCTGCTGGTGGCGAAGCCATACTGGCACAACAGCAGGGAACAGGGCTAGTTTAACCACACGCTATGAAACACTGTGAATAAATGGAATGTGCTTTTTTCATTGACTACAATATGGCAGGCCCTGATTGACAGACTAGACACAAATGTGCAAACTGCACAGGCTGCACAAACAGTGCAGCCCTGATGGCTGTTGTGTCCTACACAGCTTCTGCAAGGAACTGGCTGAGCTTTTCCATCTGGACTGAGCAAGGACTATTTCTTCAGCAGCTTTATGCTCATCCTCTGCAGTGGAGAAGCCAGATGACCCTCTGTGTCTGACCATGCCTTCATTAGCAGGGTCAACTGAGCAGGGTATGGTGGAGTTCAATGACTTTTCTATCCCATCCTGCTTTTCAGAGGAAAGGTTTAGGTGTGCCTGCTTTACCCTCACTCACCAGGGCACCTCAATCTGTGCTTCTGAGGAAGCATGGTTTCTCAGACCATGTCTGTCCTGGCCCTCTGTGTCTTTTTTGACCTTTTGAGCATTCTGGCATGCAGCTGTGACTGCTGCCTCCACAACCCTCAGGAAACATCACGGGCTGAGGGCTATGTGCTTTGCTAGAGAACAACGTGGCTGACAAGTGGCTGTGCCATGCAGCTCAGGGAAGGGGGGAGGGTGAGGAGAGATTTGCTTGCTGCCTGCTTCCTGGGAGGCAGTGGAGAGGGTGGCAGAAGGAATAAGGCTGTGTAAGCAGCTCGTATGGATGGGGGAGGAAGAGTTGATGAGGGTTACAAAGGCCAGCAAAGGAACCAGCTGGTTGGATCGTGCAGGACCTTTCTCGTGCAGGGAGAAAGGAAATCCTTTCTCCCTCCTGTCCACAGTGACACAAGACTTTCTATCCTGTCCCATTTTCTATCTTTTTTATCTCTAGAGAAATTGCCATTTCCCCTTTTACCCAGGCTTTTGGCCAACCATTCTATTAAAGGAGGGCTGTGCCTGCTGAGCCTGACAAAAGGCCACCTGCAGCCCAGATGGTTTTAAGCCGCTCCATGTTGTGGAGAGGAGACTCCCAAAAGGTCACCAGGTGATACAGAGCCTGCTGCCATTTTGTGCCCTTCAGCCCACACCTAAACTGGACTCTGAAGAGAGAAAGACACAACAGACATTATTCTTCCTTGTGCTCCCTTAACAGGCCTACCTGGCACTTCTTGGGAACACAACCAGTGGAGCAAGGAGCTATCCTGGCAGAAAATGCAACTTGTCCCGCATGAGAATTGCTCCATAGCACTGCTGTGAGGGAATTACAGCCCAAGGACACGGCAGTGGTACAGCCCTGGGATCAGACAGAGCAGCAGAGTCCTGCTCACAGCCTGGCACCCGACCAGAGCACAAGCACAGCCAAACCAAGTGTTGCCAAGTGAGCTGTTCCCACAGGGAACAGGTGAGGATATGGCTCCAGCCACAGCCCACAGCAGTGAGGATCCTTGTCTGGCTGTGGCCAAGGAGCCTCTTACATGGCAGGATGGGGCCCAAGGCAGGAGGAAGCAAACCCAGCTTGTTCCTCAACGGGGCCATAAGAATCCCATCACCAGAAGCTGCTTGATGATGCAGGCAAAAGGTATGGTCTGTTCATTGTTTGGATTTTCCTTTTGTTTGGATTTACCTGATATCAGTGAAATTCTAGGCATTCATATTAGTACTGGCATTAAGATTTTTTACACTTAGGCCCGAAGTGGTTAAAAGGCTTTGGCTTCCAAATACTTTCATTAAGCCATGCCTTTGAATTTGCTGAAAATGCTTCTCGCTTTGTTGAAAGCAAGATTTCACACTACATGTTTGACCAAATTTCTTTGCAATTCCCACTCTCAGAAAAGCAAAGTCATTTCTTATTTCATTGTAGGACGTCATAAAAACAAACAAGTCATTCATCCATGCCCTGCAGGCTTTTTGATTCTTCTTTTAGCACTTGCCTTACTATTGGAGAACCTTCATAGATAATCAGGCAATGAAGTGTAAATGCTTTTTGGTGTGGGAAGTAAAGGATAGGCCTTTTTTTTCTGGAAACAATGTCTGATGTTGACAAAACTTCAGTTTTATTTTTGACCCTTTAGTAGGATGCTGTATCTGAGTGTGGATTCATCCTCACCACTTCTTTCTTTCATGTCAGTCTGTATTTAATAACAAGAGGCATAGTGCAAAGACCACCTTTTCTGGCCATGTGGGAAAGGATTGCACACAGTTATAGACATTACATCCAAAGCAGCACAATTGAATTATTTTTGTGTCTCAATATATAAAAAAGCTGCCCTAGGGATAACAGGCAGGACTAAGTAATATACACATAATGTAAGGGCTCCTGCTGTGCATTTTTGACACTCTTTAACAGTGAGAATTATGATCTATGACTCCCATCTCTCAGCTGATAACATCAAGACAGGCTGCAGTGACTGCACAGAGCCTTTCTGAAATCAAATTGGTCTCTGTGCAAACACAACAGGGCACATGGGGACTGTTAGACAAGAACAGTTTAAAACTGCAGCATGTGTAGAAACAAGCCCCAGGTGAAGCTGTACCCAGTAGTGGCCTCTGACTTGATTCTGTGACACAGGGACATGCTTTTGCTGGGGACATGGACAGCAGCTGCCACCAGCAGCTCATAGCTATGCAAAGAGGTAATCTCCAGTGGAAGAAAACCCAGCCATCACTGGTTAATTAATCTTGCATTCCACTTGAGATCTCTCCCACACAAATGGGAGAAGGTGTGTCATGATTCAGATCACTGCCAAAATAGCACGGCGTGGCATTTTGCAGTTTGTTTCAACAGATCATTTATTTTTTCTGTAAGAGTGAGCTTGATTGGAGCTCTCATCCTTGGAATACCAGGGTGAACTTCATCAAATACAGTTTACTTCTCCTGAGTGACTAATAAGACCCCTGTGGGAAGCACAGCAGACTGCACACTCCTTAGCAGAAACTGATGACCTGAACATGAGGAAGAACCTCTTTACTGTGCAGTGAGCGAGCACCGAACAGGCTGCCCAGAGAGGGTGGGGAGTGTCTCTCTGTGGAGATATTCCAGAACCCTCTGGACACAATCCTGTGCCATGGCATGACCATGCTTGAGCAGAGAGGTTGGACGAGATGATCCCCCTGTGGTCCATTCAAAACCCATTCCGTGATTCTGTGAATTTAGTAATTTCTTCAGTTAATGTTTTTTTTTTTTCCCTAGAAATGTCAGAAGTGGCTTCTTCTATTAGTAATTTCAGTTCAGCACTTACATGTTAGGGACTTAGTAAGTATTTTAAAATAAGCTTGCCAAAAATGCATAAAATCTTTGTAAAATCTCAATGCATTCAGCATGTACTTTTATATGTCACTCTGGCTTTCTCAGAAATA
The DNA here is from genome assembly GCA_013399835.1 of Leptocoma aspasia. Taxonomy (NCBI): domain Eukaryota; kingdom Metazoa; phylum Chordata; class Aves; order Passeriformes; family Nectariniidae; genus Leptocoma; species Leptocoma aspasia. The sequence goes on from VXAX01003841.1 coordinate 89,865, forward strand.
AAAAATGAAGGCAACAAATCTCTAGTTAGACAATTAAAACACTGGATACTGAAATGCTTTTCAGAGAAATATATGAGGGCACAGGTGTGTCTATCAACAAGCTCTTGGGTTCTCTAACCATGCAACTACCATATTAAGAGAAAAATACACAGACATAGGAAGTCAGTTGTAGAAACAAAACAGAGTAAGGGGCTACAGTTTCCCTGTTTTTTCCCTACTGGATGATAAAGATGTATTTGTATCATTTCCTGATCCACTACATTGAGATTAGGATGAATTTGATTTGATCTCACTGCGGGGTTCCTGAGCTTGAAGTATCCCTGGTGAGGTAAACAAAGCACTCAGCAATCCACCCCGAGAGTGCCATCTTATCTATCCCTTTTTAAGGGATTAATGCAACACTATCTGAAATTGGTGAGGTTTTTACTGCAGAGTTAGTAAGAATTGTAGCTATCAAATATGACAGAAAAAAAAGGGCTCTGCAGCCACTCTGGAGGATACAGAAAGAAACAGGAAATAGATCTGCTTTTTAAGTGTCCTAGTGTTTATCTGCAAGCAATCTGTAAGTGCACGCCAAACACATTAGTTCTTTATAACCGATAAACAGAGGCAATTCCATTTCACCTTTACACAGAGATGGCCTTGTTCTTCAGGAGGGCGAGCCACAGGGCACAGGCACGGGCAGATTTCTGCAAGGCAACAGGGTCACTTACCTTATCTTAGTCATGGAAATGGCACGTGAACTGTGACAGAGTCCCCAGGACCTTCCTTTGATATTGCCACAGAAGCTGTCTTTCAGCTTTTAGAAGCTTTCTTTGCACTCCACTTTGTTTGTATTTAATTCACTACTACTAATAAAATAATATTTATAAATATAGGTAATTAAGACAGGAGGTATTCTGTGATCCAGCAACACATATTTATGTTTATTTATTTATTTACTTTTAAAGGTCAAGCTTAGGAGAAATGAAGCACAACTGCTGCAGTTCAATCCCTACATCCTTACAGAGCAAAGCTTCCTGAATCTTTCAGCTCCAGACAGCACCTGCCCAGAAGGCAGTTTGCACTAGTTACTAGTGAACTTTGCACTTCCTTAAATAACACATATAAGAAACACCAGCAACACAAATAATACTCTACCCCTCACCCCCTTCAGCAGCTGAAACAGAAATCAGTAGAATGAGAAAAGCAAATAAACCCACCACACATATGACAATGCTGAACAAATGTGAAAGCTGAGCTGCAGTCTGGTTTGCAACAGCCCTTCACCTCCACTTGAAACAGCCAGCCTTGGGACAGCCAGCCCTGGGACAGCCAGCCCTGGGACAGCCAGCCCTGTGACAGCCAGCCATGGGACAGCCAGCCCTGGGACAGCCAGCCTTGGGACTGCCAGCCATGGAAGAGACAGCCATGGAACAGCCAGCCATGGGACAGCCAGCCCTGGGACAGCCAGCCTTGGGACTGCCAGCCCTG
>VXAX01003841.1:91834-101839 GCA_013399835.1 Leptocoma aspasia
CAGCCTTGGACCAGCCAGCCTTGGGACAGTCAGCCTTGGAACAGCCAGCCATGGGACAGCCAGCCTTGGAACAGCCAGCCTTGGGACAGTCAGCCATGGAACAGCCAGCCACCACTGATGTACACATTAGGGATAAAGAGTAGATTCCCTTACACAGTAGTTGCAGTGACTGTTATTTATTCAATAAAAAGCAGCTCATGTCCACCCCATCACAAACCTCTAGTAAATAGATTCTATTTATCTCTCTGCCTACTTCCTATTCCAGTCTTCCTCCCCACTCAATATCCTCTCAGCAGTCACAGCATCTGAAGCATTGCTTCACCAGCACTCATTTCTTCAGTTCAAATCTCACCCAAGACCTCCCCTGCTAGGAAAGCTGGATCCCCTCTCAATAGGATTATTTCTAAACTCCCTCCATGGGCTCCCAAACCCCTCACAGCAATTCCTTACTTTGCCCTAGGCTGGTCACTAGTAGAACTCTAACAGTAAGTAATTTTTCCCTTCACACTGTCTTGGAGTCCACTCATCCAAGGAATTCTTGGATGGTCTTTTTGCTGGTCTCTCCTTTGTGTTCATGTTTCCCAGCTTCAGTGATGGACACAATCTCACTTCCATCATTGCTGCCATTTCCCCCTTTCTTTCCATAAAACTTTCCTGAGCAACTCTTCTCACTGAAACCCTGTGTCTTTGCTATCATCTGCTTTCTTCAGCAGCAATGTGCTAAAACTGAGATTTTGTTCAAGCACATTGGAGACAGAATTACAGTTCATGGAAGGCTTTTTGAGATCATGAATGTCTGAGATCAGAGGTCATGTATCAGGCTAATACAGTGTCTATTAATTGTGTCCTCAAGCTGTATTTGATGTATTTGTAAAAACAGAAATAGCAGTAACAGCAAGGAAAGGAGTAATTGCTGAGAATTTCCAAGAGCTGTAGCACATGCCAGGCATAAAAGAAGGAGATGACAGTAACCAAGGTTAGACCCCTCTGTTAGAATTGGCTACTTGCCCCTCATAGCAAGATTTTGCACTGAGTTCTCCTGATGCTCATCACCTCTAAGAGGACAAAATGAAAACCCATTATCCCACAGGTTAAGGTGAACAGCTAGCAGGTGTGCTGGGAACATCATCTGAGAATTATAGTAGCTTGTTTCCCTTAAGTGAAGAGAGGGAAAAGGTATTGTGCATCAGAAAAGCATGGAAGTGTCCTGAGGCTTCTCCTTGGACACTGTTAATCACACATAATCCTTACCTTAGAACCTTTCCTTAGGCATTGTCAAACAGAAAAAGAAACAAGATTTAAAAGTTCAGAATGTCATTAAAGGCATTGTTAAGGGCCAAATTAAAGGAGGAGAGCAATGGAGGAGGGTTCTGGAAGGTGGGAAATAGCATCAAAGGTTAAACTAATTTTAAGTTTTAAAAAACCCTAGACAACAGAGAGTGAGAAGCTAGTGAACATGAATAAAAACAGAGCTGAAAACCTCTGAACACCAAAATATTCCAATATACAATATCGGATCATTCCTATCATGTATGTAGCAGGAATAAAGCCAAGACACTGGGGCAAAGGAAATGGAAGAATATGAAGGAGAGAAGGAAGTCCAGAAGAAAAATCCATTTCAATATTGAACCACTTCACAGTTTCCTCAGTTTCACTAAAATACATCATTAACAGCAAGCAGCATTTTCCAGAGGGAAGCAAGTTAATGCAAAAATTAAAATATTATCAGCTCTTGCTATAAATGATACTTGTCTCTGTGCCCAGATATTTTGCCTTTGGGAGCAAAGCAGGTTTTTCCCCCCATCTGCTGTTATTGCAGAGATTTTACAATATTTCCTCCTGCTGCCTCCCCATGGTTCCAGGGTATAACATGGTGTAGACTGGGGCTATGGATAGCCCATGACAAATTTTATAGAGAGGAACAAAAGATGACAAATGTGTTTCTAAAAAGTTTGCTTTAAAGGTCATCTGCTGACAGGTTCCATATGACTGCCAGATTACTGTTTGAGTTAAGGTACTGCCTTGGAATATCAGACAGAAACTAAGAGTCTATTTCTGAATACAACATAGAGATAATTAATATAAATTACACCACTTCTAATGAATTAAAAAATGTAGACAAATCCTGTGCTCAGTCAGACAGATTCAGTGCAGAAGCTCACAGTCTAGGAGTTGGTTCTGATACAGTGGAGAGACTAAGGAGGAAAGATTGACAGGGGCAGGCAAGAAAATAGGCAACAAAAAAGCAAATAAAGTCTAACAGGAAGCCAGGACTTGGAGGATGCAGCTCCTTATTTGCTCAGTCTCCATCTTCTAAAAGCTGTGACAAGGTTCCCGCCCAATACATTTTGTTATAGCACCTTTTCATCATTTCTGTTTTGTTTTGTTTTATTCAGCAGTCACTCAAAAGTTAGGTAATGGAAAGTAATATTAAAGGTTATGAAAAAAGCAGAGTAGAGTTCAAATTTTAAACAGACGTGCAAGTGAGCCTTGTCCTTGCCTCTTCACTGGAGGAGAAAGGTGGGAACTAATATTGTACACTTCTGCTAAATACTCACCTGATGTAATAAGACCTGCACTAAATAAACTCTCAAGTCAACCACATTTAAGAAGTTCACTGGAATTTTCTGCTTTTTTGTGGAAGGGTCTTCTAACTAACTTTTGCAGATCATCCAGTATGAGGTCTTACAGAGCTACAGACATGATATCATCTTCCCTAATTACTATCAGTCATTATTTCTTCACTATTCATCATTGTTTTTCACACTCTGGTAGATTGCTTGTCCTCATTTTAATCAGTCAACTCATCCCACGAGTCAGAATCTGTAAAAATGTCAAGTCAATACTTAATTCTGTTAAAGCTGAAATTGAAAACCTTATCTCATAAACCAAACTACATTTTGCAGTCTGGGCTCTGAGTCAAAGTCAGGTGACGTGAGGGAAAATTCAGAGAATCAGAAGAAATTCCTGGAAGATCCTGTAAGCCAGTAACAATAAATTGTGTGTCTCACCAAATTCCACCTCAGGTAGATCCCTGCCACCCTACACTAGAGTACACTGTCACAGACTTACCATTTCCAGTAAAGATTATTGTATTTTAGTGGGGACTGATTCTGCATCCATTAGTGACTTGCTTAGTGCTGAAAGGTTTGATGAGTTGCTCAAGATATCTAGAATAGTCTATTATCACTCAATTATTGGAAAAGCACCAGGCAGACTATCAAATGTTTCTCTCCCTCTTGTTTGTTTTTTTTTTTTTTTAATTAATAACAGAGGAGACACTTTCCTGCTTTTACCTGCAGGAAAATTCTGTAATCTTTAAACACACAGAAATCACAAAGCAGAGAGAAATGAAAAGGATATATATAAAGGCGCCTTTAAACACCAAGATACTGAATCTACAAAGTTTTTCTAATTTCAGAGCTCCAAGGGGACACCATTTTTGTGATTTACAGGAAGAGAAGAGTAGAGACTTGTGTTCCTGCTTAGACATTTGCTGGGAACTCAGTCTCCCAGCATGGTGACTTTTTACTTGATAGTTTAGATAGATGTAGGATTGAATTTACAGCCAAATTATCTTCATAATATTAGTAAATGAGACTGCACTGCTCTGTATTTATAGTCTTCTTGGAAATGTGAGATTCATCTGCCCTTTCAGAGATGGACATCAAGGAACAGACTAAGAACTTCAAGCCAAACATTTTCCAGTAAAAATAATTCAATCTATTTTTAGGTTCATATTATTTTATTTATTTTAGATCTAATCAAGCAGATGCAGTAAAAACACGGGGTTTTGAGCTGCTGAGAACCCTGAATTTTCTGTGAAAGGTAAGTTGAAATAAGCCAGGTAGGAGGTATCCCTGGATGGGACCTGTTCACCCCTGAGAATGAGGAACATTTTATGACTCCTCATAACGGCCTGGGATGGCTTTATAGGCACAAGCAAGGAAAATGCAAGTAAAACAAAACAAAACAAAAAATCTGAGCCTGGAAACTTAATAATTTCTCATTTGAATGGGTCCTACAGCAGAGCAAGTGCAGCCTTTAGAAGTGTCACCACTAGATCTGGGCACTCACCTCTCTGGGAAATGTCTCGTCCTCCAGCCACTGTTGGGCCCCTAAACTACAAACTCAGGTCACCAACATGTGGGGAAAGATTGCTGTGTTTAAAAAATTGCTTGTTTTATTAAAACAAAACCTAAAACATTAAGAAAGATCCACAGATTTTTAAAAACCCTAAAAAGTGTTTCTTAGGTATGGGTCTTTAGCTGTTAACATGGACTTCATTAACTGAATTCCCAAATAGCCTTGAGGCATGACCGGAACAATATTGGCAAGATCTCCCACCCTGAGCAATTGGACATGAATTTTTTACTCCCTCAAACATAAATAAAACACAAAACTCTGCTGCTGACTAAAACCAAAACCAACCGCTCCCTCATTTTTTACACATCACTTACTCAAGAGAAAAAGGGTGGTGTTAAAGGGACCCCACAGTATGGGAAGGGGGATGCAGAGCTGCAACAGAAAGGGGACAAAAGTCACTATTTTGTTATCCTCCATGCTGGCAGCCACATCCCTACCGCCCACTGTCCTGCCTGCAACCACATATCCCACTGGGACACTGCAGAGAGCAACTCCAGCTCAGAGCAGCCTGTGGTAGAAGGGGGTACAAGCACTCCACTGCCTGAGAGCATCATTAGATTATTTTTGGGTTTGGGAGACGACAGAGACTGTTTGAAATCACAGTTGCCTCTCCTGAGCAGTGAGATTCTGAGGAATATTTTTTGCCCTAAGTAGCCCAATTTCAAAGGACCTGTTTAGGAAAATGAGGAAGGGTCTTCACTGTTATCCTTTTTGTCTTGCTATCCAGCAAACAAAACACAAATTAACCCTAACTTGTAACTTGCAATTATTTTGCACCTGTTTCTTTGGTGTGCTTCTCACAGAGGAAGAGAAAGTCCAGGCTGCCACCACCAGGGCTGGTGAGAAGGTCAGACATGAAGCTCTTTCAAACCTGGGCTCCCACTGTGCCTGCCACGATCCAGCTGGAGACCTTGGAATTGCTGAGGGTTAAAGCACACTTCAGGACACAGGCTTGGCTAGCTGCTGTTATCCAAACAAGTTGGCAGCAACTTCCTTTTCCACTGAGAAGAAAGGCTCCTGTGTTAGATTTGGTTACTTCACCTTTCATCCAATAAGTCTCCTCAGTATGAAATGAAGTGAAATGAGAATCCTGCATGATGGAATTAAAGCCATCAGCCTTTTTTTTTACTGTTTCAATGTTTTTAAAATTATGCAACACAGTACCTGGGAAGTTCTAGGGTGGAGTACTTGGGCTTTAGGCACACCTGGGAAAGATGGGTTTCTAAGTGAGACTTCCAGCTTGATTTGTGTGCTGCTTTGAATCTGCTACTTTTACTGTTTCTGCTTTGTTTAGCCTTTTTTGCAGTGCCTCCCCAAACAGTGAATTCTTCCACATGAAAGTTGTCTCTCACCATGCATTTATGGAACCCAGTAAGACAAACTTCCATCCAGGTCTTGCTGAAAAACAGGTAATAATCTAGTTTGATTCTTGCTGGGGATATATATACCTCACTAAATCAATGGGATTTAAACTCTGACTTTATTTTTTTATTGGCTTTAGGAAATCAGTAAACTCCTCTTTGAGAGCTGGTACTTGAAATAATCTCCAAAATATAGCACATAAAGTCAAGCAGAAATGCAAGCTTAGCTAGAAACCTGAGTGTGGCAGGATGTTTTTGTCTGCCTTTGTTCTTGGACACAGGCACACACATAATGTCAAGGAGGGGCATGGAGCAAGGAGAGAGGGAAGCTCACCCTGAACAAGCACAGCAGTTTAATCATGAAAAACATCTTGGTGAGCAAAGGAGAATGTAAGAGCTGTAAGAGCATGGAGTGAGTCTCAGCTTTAGTGCTGAAGGAAGAGAACTGGCCTCTCAAATGAACAAGATCTGTTCCTAGCAGTACCTCTTTCACCAGTTTCTCTTAAGTGAGACAATCAACAAGACCTGGATAGACTCATTAGAATAATATCAATGCTAACAATGCTTTTAAGTGCAGCAAAAAAGGAAATGTCAGGACAAATAAGCCAGGGAAGATACACATGTGCTGTATTTGTCCCTGAGTGATGGAAAAGAACAGGTGGCACAAATCCCCAAACCCCACAATTTAGAAAGGTTTTCCCCTTTGATTACCCAATGCACTGTGCCTTTTATTCTGCCTTTGCTGTATCAATTCACACATGGTCAGGCAAAAAACAAAGAGACAATAGCAATTTTTTGAAACTATAAGGACCTAAAGCTCTCCACGAGCATAAAGGACCAAAGACTTGGGTTCACAATCCAGACCTGCAGAGACACTGTGCAATCCTGCTTCCTTTTTCTCCTAAGCAGAACAGAAACTGCACTGAAAGGCAGTCACCAAAGGGCGTGCTAGATGACCCCACAGACCTTTTGCATCTCTAATGTCTGATTCAGTGCAAAGAATGCAGACCTGTGAATCATGACACTGAGCTGAACAAGCAGTGACACAGCTGGAGCCGAAAGACCTCCAAACATTGCCACTCACCCAATGCCTTATTGTAAGCACATAATGAACAGAAAAAGCTGATGTGTTTGAGCCAGAAACACAAACTGGAAGGCTGTCTGCCAGCCTGATCGCTCCAGCAGCACATTTCCCTACCCAGGTAAAATCTTAGGGTGAAAGACTGCGTGGGCAGGGGAAGGAGAAGAAGCCCAAACGTGGTACCTCGCAGGTAGGTGGAGGATCTGATTCACATTGCAATCATTTGTAATAGCCTGGAGACAGAACGCCAAATGCCGTCATCTCCTCAGATCTCATAAGCAAAGCAGTGTAAGCTGGATCAATATTTGCAGTGGAAGGTCTCCAAGTGGCAGGAAACTGGGGTGGTAAGGTTTGTTTCCCATGGAAAAGGGCTGACATTCCTGTCCAGGGGCCTGTGGCCCCAAGTGGGCTGCTGCCTCCTAAAATTCCACACGGATCAGGATGTCTCCCAGACCCAACCTGCCACCACCTACAATTTGGCCTGCTCTGGTAGTGCCAAGTGCCTCTTGCATGCTGACATCAGGAACCTGGGATGGTGAGTTGTGTTTCACAGGGAAAAGAGCAAGTTCGTGTGCAGGGGCCTGTGGCCCTGAGTGGGCTGATGCCTCCTAAAATTGGGCACAGATCAGGATGTCTCCCAGACAACCTGCCGCTGTTGTAGGCACACACCTTGTGGTAAGTGGGAGTAGGGCTGTGGCTGAGCCTCATCCCTAATGGGCTACAACTGTGTAAGACAGGTGATTAGTATTGAAGGTAATGAGACATGGAGTGCTGAGGTGTACTGACCAACCACAAAAGGGTAGACAGGACACACAGGTGAAATGCATGTAAGATCAAGAGTTTAAAAGGTTGTACTGAGGAACAATAAAGAGCAAGTGCCTGAAGCTTTGGTCCATGTTGGTTGTGGCTCTACTGTTCCTCTGCTATAATGGTGATCCTGATGTGATCCAGAGGTGGTTCAGCTAGATGACTGTGGACCTGAGAGCAGTAAGATGGTGGAGCCAGGTGGATCAGGAGCAGGCAGACCAAAGACCTGAGAGCCTAGTAGTCTGGAAAACTTATGAGACACCAGCCCCAAGAAGAAGGGTGCTGGTATGGAAGACATAGAGTGAGGCTATGCACTTTGCTTATTTAGAAAGAGATGGCTTAGGAGCTAACATACAAACTGTATTTTTTATTAAAATGTGGGAGAGTACCAGCTGCACTTTTGCTTGTGCTGCTGCCTGCTGCTCTCTGTGAGCATGGTGGGCTGAGCCCCCTGCCAAGGTATGCCTGCAGTCTGGTGGGAAGCTGGGGCAGGGCTGGGGTCTCCCTGGATGGCAGAGCATGCAGTGGGACATGGAAATGGCGTGGCAGAAATGGCAGTAGCAAATGGCATGACTGCAGCAGCTACTGCCACAGCAACAGTGTGGCCCCCGAGGAGTGCAAAGGGAGGTTTGCTGAGTTGCTGCTGCCTGAGTACTGGAGCAACAAAAACTGGAGCTCTGAGAGGCAGAGTTAGACCTGCACAGAAAACATGTAAGAAAGCTTCCTGAAATTGTATCGTGGCCATCTCAACTGCAATAAGAGGTGATGCCAAATGTGATTTGGGATTGGGCTGTAGGGTGAGATACAGCCAGAGACGGAGCCCAGTATTGAGAGCAGCGGGGGGATGCTGCTGGTCCAGACAAGACTGAATTTGACACCTGGGTTACAGGTGAGCTGCTGAGGACACAATGGAAATAACTTATCAAGTGATAAGATGTGAGCAACCAATGCAACAAAAACTGTAAAAAGAACAAGAGAAGTTATTAAAGTAGCAATAGGAGCTAGGGAAAGAGTGGCTGTGTTGTTCAGTGTGATGTGTTTGTTTGCTGGTAAAACATGTATATTGTGCTTGTGAATTGCAGAGATTAAGATGTGAACTTATAGATGCTATCAAATTGTATGTTACTTTATGAAATTGTGTGGCTGTTTATGGAATTATATAAATCCAAATTCCCTGCAAACTGACATCAAGAACCTGGGGTGGTAAGTTTTGTTTCACAGGGAAAAGGGCTGATGTTCGTGTCCAGGTACTGTGGCCCCGAGTGGGCTGCTGCCTCCTAAAATTCCACACGAATCGGGATGTCTCCTAGACCCAACCTGCCACCATCTACAATTTGGTCTGCTCTGGTAGTGCCAAGTGCCTCCTGCATGCTGACATCAGGAACCTGGGGGGGGGTGAGTTGTGTTTCACAGGGAAAAGGGCCAATGTTCAGGGCTTGTGGCCACCTAAAATCCTGCATGGATCAGGCTGTCTCCCAGACCCAACCTGTCAGAACCTAAAACTTAAGCTGCTCTGGTAGTGGCAAGCACCTCCTTCCAACTGACATCAGTAATCCTGGATGGTGAGTTTTATTTCCCACGGTAAAGGGCCTATGGTCGTGTCCAGGGGCCAGTGGCCCTGAGTGGGCTGCTGCCTCCTGAAATTCCACACGGATCAGGATGTCTCCCAGACCCAACCTGCCACCACCTACAATTTGGCCTCTGCTGTTAGTGCCAAGCGCCTCCTTCAAACTGACAGCAGGAAACTGCAGTAGTGAGTTTTGTTTCACAGGGAAAAAGGCTGACGTTCATGTTCAGGGGCCTGTGGCCCCTAGTGGTCTGCTCTATAGTAGTTGTTTGACTTGGGGTTCTGAGTTACTGCTGGTTCTTCCAGGTTAGGCACCATTTGTGGTTGTTTTTGTGCACAGGATTTACCAGTTATGATGGTTGTTTCCCTAGTGCATAAAGACTTTGTCTCCATATATCAGAAGGCTTAAGATAGTTTTATTGTGATGGCTCCAAGTTCAGACTCAGGCTTTTGCCTCATACCATGCAGCCTCGTACAATCTTAGTACAATGCTTTCTTCTCAGTGCCTAGTACAAGAATGTCTGTGTGATACTAAAGTGAGGAGCTGATAACCAACCAGCTCCCTCCCAGCACCAGCCAGAGAGAGAGATAGAAAGACAGTGTGTGGCCTTGAGCAGGACACAGCTTAGAGAGATATGTTTACAGAATCTGCTCATAAGAAAAGTGATCTTTTCTCTTACGAAGAAGAACCTAGCAGGCGTGCTGCTAGGAAATTCAGAAAACCCAAAATCATAATTACCACGTCGCCCTCTCCTAAATTTCACAGAATCACAGGATGTCTAGGTTGGAAGAGACCTTCAAGATCATCAAGTCCAACCTGTGCCCTAATACATGAACTAGATCATGGCACCGGGTGCCATATGCAATCTCTCTTTATACACACCCAGGGATGGTGACTCCACCACCTCCCCGTCCAGACTGTTCCATACTTTCATCACTTGTTCTCTGAAAAACTTTTTCCTAATGTCCAACCTGTATTTCCCTTGATGCAGCTTGACACTGTGTCCTTTGGTTCTGTCATTTGCTGCTTGGAGAAAGAGACC
>VXAX01003842.1:0-37662 GCA_013399835.1 Leptocoma aspasia
AAATAATTTGGATGCTAATGCAATGAATTGTCACAATTCTGTACATCAAAATAGACTGGGCACAAATTAATGCATTTTGTCAGTATAAGAATCTACATTTTCTTAGTAGTTTGTCACACATTCTCTGTGTTTCTTCTTTTCTCATTATATGTAATTATTTCTTAGGTTAATGAGAGCTTCATTCCTACTAAACCTTTCAAGATCATAGTGCACGCACATATAATTGCACGGAAGTTTTGTTACTCCACTGATTTAACTACTAGAATATACTGAACACTGCTAATAATACTAAACAATACACACCACCAACCCTTCCAGCCTGAGCAATCAGCCTTTTTAATTGACTGCCAGAATAAAAATCATTATCTGTATGGTTCCAATGTATCATAGACGTAAGTAAGTTTGTTTAATAATCTTGCCTTTCTTCCAGTATGTTAGGAACAAGCAGGGAGGGCATCTTAAGATTCCCAGATTTGCCTTTTCTGTACCTATCTTGGCCAATGGAAAATATGCTGTTTGGCTTTCCCCCAGGTCCATGCAGGACACTCCATGCACCGCCTGCCTGTTGGCCTGCTGCTTCACTCACGCAGCTGCAGCCGCTGAAGCCACGGGGATCCGCGTTTGCTTTTCCAGCTCACAGTTTTGCTCTGATGGCTTAGCTTTTCACTAGCCTTTCCAAGCAGCAAGCTGCTGTGCGTGGTGGCACCCATTGTTTGAGAATTTAATTGCCACTTAAGAAAGATTTATTTCCTCCTTCTGTTTAACATGAGCAAAGGGTGGTGAGCAAGCTTCCACTAAGATATTCCTGTGGAAGGAGCAAACTGTGGGAGGAGTGGCACACAGTGAAATACCTGAAGAAAAAAACCCAAGATGTATTTGAAGGATAATGATATGAAAAAAAAATGAAATGCATACATATTTGATTTCTGATTGTACCTCCAAATTATATTTGTGCCTCCATGTATGAATATCTAGTAGACACACAGATAAAATTAGGTAACAGGAGAAACTGGAGACTGTGTTTTTTAAATTTCTTATTACCTAAGGTTTCCAATTTGCAGATACACTTTTTAAGCCAAGCCATTGAAGCATGCAAGAAATCTTTACCTTGTTGGATTAGAATGCAAAACAAGGCAGGGTTTTTCAGGACTATGCCTGCTCAGTTTCTTTTAACCTAGCTAAAATTTGTTTGAGAGATAGGCAGGTATGACCTTTGTATTTTGTTGTTGATGATGAGAGGAAGAAAGTGACATTGGCTCTAACATTTGGAGTAAAAAGCAGGGATTGATGTGTAGGGAAAATCTTGTTTGAAGTCAGATTCCACATGTGGACAAGGCAGAGACTATTTTCTGTCTTCTACATGTTGTTGCCCTAAAAGATCCTCATATCTCCAGCAGGAATACTGTGACAAAGGTAGGGTTTGGGACACTAGTATTATATTTGTACACCTGTGCTCATCTCATAAAATGCAAAGAAGACTGAAGCAATAGTAATCCAAGATAGATGTAATTCTTGAAGAAGTGATGACATAATCCAGAAAACATACTTGGAGAACATTAATAATGCTTTCTAATTGACATAGATTTATGTATTTTATTTTATATTAATATGCTATTGATTATTCATTGTATTAGAATACAGTAATTATTTTCTATTATTTGCATATAGTTCCTTTGATGCTAGTCACCTTGAATACTAAAAGTCATAGGATGAGTAGTCACATGTAGTCCTTCCATGTAAGATGGCTCATCCCCATAAGTCCCACAGGTCTGCCCTTTAGGCTCTGCTCTTGCACAATGGCCTTGGCCTTTGTGGTGACCTGGAGGCCAGACACCCCTAGGCTTGGGAGGTACACCCTACTATCGGTACCCCAAGAGAAGAGAGGAAATGTGAGTGACCGCGTACTGTGGCTGCAGATGTTAATGCTTCCCGCCGGCCATTCCTCCTTACAGCCACAAACCAAAAACCCAGCCATCAGGCTCTTCCACCTCATTTCCAGATATGCCCATCTGAAGCATGCAAGCCCCCACCATGCACAGAAAAGGATTTAAGTCCCTTATTTCTTACCCTACCACACCTGCCTCACAGTGTGTACAACCAAGATCTTACCTGGAAAAGCTAAGTGGTAAAGGAGTAATATGATTCCAGCTGAGCAGATATATCCTGGTGTTTATATGGAATTCCAGAGTTGTAAAATTCAACACGAGCTAACTGAGTGTACTGCAGCTTTTGACAAGATCTCTTACCTGCTGTCCTTTAACCCTTCAGTTTATTTGAAACAAAAAATTTAGTTGAAACTTTTTGAGATAGATGTTTTGTAGCTAAAACTTGAAAAGAGCCTTCATGTTTCCAATTATGATCAAGGTCCATTCTCACTGTCACTCACGTCCAGATGTTTATTAGATAAACCATTTTATTTTGATCATAGTATTATCAACTCTAGAGAAAAGGCAAATTTTATTTAAGAGTATTTTACAGGGATTTCAGAGAGAAAACCTAACCAGTGATTTAATAATAGTGAAAAAGTTCTTCCAATATATATGGGACATTGAAACCTATCACTAAAATAATATTAAAAAAAAATAATAGTGGGAAGCCACAATATACTCTACTGTAGTGTTATCACTTTTAGACAGCAATCCTGAAAGTTCAGGTTCAGGAAATCTTGAGAGCAGATGTTTAACTCTTGCTGTCCTCCTTTTAAGGTTTTTTGTCCTTTAGTTGAGCTGGCTGTGCAGGATGGGTTAAATCCTGTCCCTAAGAGGTATCACACTATCTTGAAAATTAATGGAGGCTAATTTAGGAGAAATACAGGAATACTGGTATTACCCAGTGTTTCAGTGTATCAAATGCACAGATTTAGATTATGGCATCAAGCTTCCCTGCCCAGCAGACGGGATAAGGTTTTTGATTATGATTTTGCATGGATCCGTCCCTTCAAGGAGCAGAGCAGTCCTTGGTGAAGGCAATCTCAAATACTTGAGTTGACTTTCAGAAAAGGGAATGAAATCTTGTGATTTCAATGAGGATTGTTTGGGCAAGCTTTGGTCCATTTCCCTGCACTTCTTGTCATCCCATTCACTTTTATGGTTTTCACTTGGTTGTGGAATTATCCCATTTTTTCTTGTAGCATTTCATTTCTTCCAAGCCTTCTCCTCTCTCTTAATTTACATTTCTTCCCTGATTTCAGGATTGGAATTGGAGTAATTTTGGCAAGTTTTGGCCCTTTCACTGCACCTCATTTCATCTCAGTCCATTTGGTAGTAGTCACTCAATTTGAAAATTTCTCGGGTTTTTTTCCTTATCCTTCTTTTGCTAATATCTCCTTTGCAGAGTGTTTGTTGGACTTAGTTCTGTGATTTGAAGATTTTGTTCACTGTCATGAAAGGAAGGGTATCACAGGACTAAGATAAATTTTACTTTGGAGCTGCCCAAAAACTTTAAACTTCAACTTTCTCTGCCTCTGAACAAAATATGTAGAATCCTTTTTTTTTTGTTTTTTTTTTTTGATGTTTAACAGCAGCGAAACCTGATACAACTTACTCCTTCTTCCACTGGCTTCTAGTCTTTTTAGAGATACACCTGGTTTTATCTCATTTTGTCACACTCTTCTTTTAATATACCTTTTTTACCAGGAAATTCTTTTTAAGGATTTTTCTTGCAAATTTGCATTTCAGGCAATTATCACTTAAAGGTAAGGGTCACATAAGTGACTATCTTATTTAAGTCATTGTCCTGGTTTCAGCTGGAACAGTGTTATTTTTACATTTGTACGGTGCTGTGTTTTTGATTCAGTATCAGAATAATGCTTTGGTTGTTGCTACGTAGTGCTTGCTCTAAATCCTGGACTTTTTAGTCTCTCCTGCTTGCTCTGCCAATGAGCAGATGCACAAGAGGTTGGGAGGACACAAAGCTGGGACAACTGAACCAAACTGACCAAAGGGATACTCCTTCCCATAGGACATAATCCCCAGTACATAAACTAGGAGAGATACCCAGATGGGGCCGGTTCCTGCTCAGAGACAGGCTGTGCATCAGTCAGTGGATCGTGAGCAATTCTGTTGTGCTTGTCTTACTTCTCTTATGTTCCCTTACATTCTCTCCCTCTCCTTATCCATAAAACTATTATTATTAACAGTAATAGAATATTTTATTATTATAAATAATAACATTATTTTGATATTGTGCTTCCAATATCAAATTTTTCTTATCTTAATGCACAAAGTTTTCCTTTTCTTTCTGATTCTCCTCCCCAGGAGGGGGGTGAGGTGAGGTGGGAGGCAGCGAACAAGTGGCTGCATGGTACCTAGTTTCCAACTGGGGTTAAACCACATCAGTTATTTTGTAGCCTATGGTTTTAATTTTTAGTTTGTAATTTTAGAGGTGGGATGGATTGATCTGGGCAATTTTTTTGCATAGCAATACTGCTGCAAGCTTTGGATTTTGGTTCTTTGTTTCTTTATGTGCAAATATTTCTATTATTTTCATTATCTTGATAAAAATACAGTAGTGTCCAGCAGCTTAAATACAACTGACAGTCTGCATTAGGGAGGTATGAAATTTATTTCCCTGGTCTTCCACTGACCCCCTCTTGGTGATCCTTGACCATCAACAGATCTGCTGGGTTGTATCCATGTCTATCTGAATGACACAAATGGTAACATCCTCTTATTCATGCCTGCCTTCCCTGCCCTGCCCTGTTGCCTACATGATCATACAGATTCTTGCATGACCTGAAGGACATTTTAACCAGTCCTTAATTAATTTGTGCACTTGCTATACAGGAACTTGAAGATGGATAGTTTTGAGATTAGCTGTAGCACTGGTTTTAGGAAAAAAAAAACCAAAACCCTGAGTAGATTCCCCAGTGCAAACTAGATGCCCTCAGCTCTATGGCAGCATTGTGTTTACTTTCCATGTCAAGGGGATCTATGAGCACAAAAGCCTTCATGTATTATGGGATGTTCAGGTACTATAATAATAGGGAATACATACACCTTTATAAAAATATCAGTGCTTTATTTATAAAGCAACCAGGCACTGAAGAATAAGATGTAGAAGCAAAGTGAACAACAACAGAAGTCCTCTGTTGCCTATGCTTTTTATTTCTTGGAAAAACAATACCACTGGAGCTGTGATGATTTGTGCTGTCTATTACAGCAGCTGCATTTTAGAAATATTTACCAAGTGCAAGCTGCAAATGCTTAGCCATAACTATAAATACCACCAAAGCAAACAGAAAGCTCAAGTGTTGTTTAATAGCATGTCTTCAGACAGACAGCTTTCCTAGCTGAATGACTTGGTTCCCCTGTTATTGAATTTCTGCCCCAGAAATATTATACCAATAAAACTGCTATGCTGAGTTTTGCCCCAGACAAAAAGATCATTGCATATTGGAATGAAATTCACTATTCAGCCCTTGGAAATATTTTGTTTCTTAAATGAGAGAGTATCATGTTGAAATGACTCTATAAAAGCAGTGTGATTTTGGTTTAGGTGAACAACAATGTGCCTGAGTTTTTATAAATGTGTTTTGATAGTAAAAGAAGACTTCAGTGACATAAAAAATTTTAAAGAAAAGTGGCCACATATTTTTTGGTATTAAATAATGAATTTTTAAAGAAAAAGAATTTAATTTTAATTAAAATTATTTATATTGATAGTGTATTACTTTCATAGCTTATTTCATTATTGCATCAATACACAAATATTTTGACTTCATAAAAAATATTTGCATTGTGATTTCTGCCATGTTACCTCTTTTAAAATGAAAGAAAAATCAAAATGTCAAATATTGTATGGATTCATGCTTTCCTCCTGAAAATGTCTCTGTCTTTTACTTATAAACTGAGTGTAGAAGCTAAGGCTTAGCTTCACCAAATCATCTATATAATATAGCCTTCAGAGTTTGAGACTGTATCTGCTTTTGGGTATAAATAATTTTATAATGGTCATTGGTAATTTTTGCTAAGTGGTTCATCCATAAGGTCAGAAAAATCTTTTTTTTTTTTTTATAAATGCATTCAAACAAACAATATGCAGCCCTAATAATGTTAAAACTGGTGTTTACTCAGCCAGCTATCAATTAAGTTTACAATTAATGTTGTCAAGACACTTCAAAATGGTCCCTGAATGCCCATATAGAAACAAGACAAGCATCTCTGTTTGCATGTGATGCAAATTAGATGATAATATTTTTTAAATCTTATTTTTTTCATATTAAAAATGAAATTAAAATATTGTCTTGCTTACACTCTGGTATCAATTTTCCTCTCGTAGATAACTGGTTTGGGGAACAAATTCTGGGCAGTGGTAATGAAATCACATTGGGCCTCTCAAGAATGAGGGCAAAGAGATGATTGTTTATTGTGACTGAATCTTGAATGGTTCTACATCAGAAAAAAAAGTAAAAGAAAGAAAAAATAAAGAAAGCGGATGTGCCTCTTGACAGGCAGAAGGTCACAGGATCCTCTGTAGGGGGAGAGAATATTTGCACTGGAGGAATAGAGCTCTATATATACACTTCTTGTAATGTTTTATGTGCAAAAATAAATAAATGAATAATTAATAAACATATTTTCTACATGTAGATTAGAGAGAAAAAAATAGGGATTAGAGAGAAAAAGCTAAGCATCAAAAGACTTTCTCTTCTTAGCCTGTGATTTAAATAACAGCTCAAGAAAAGCCTGAATTAGTGCAGCATTAAATTTACAGACCACTAGAAAAAAAAATAGTCATGAAGGATTTAGTTCAGAATGATAACTCAAAGTAGAACCAGATAAAGTGCTACATAATTCTTTCCAAATCGTAAAAGACATTTTAAAAAATGTTTGAAATGCTACCAGATAGCCAGGATCAGACCAAAGAAGTCAGGGTAAGAAATCAGTGATTTGGAGGTTAGGCTATAAACAGGAGATGTCGTGTCTATTACTATGCAGGCAGATGTAAAACCATTAGAATAGTTTTGAGTGTGTATGAGATTTAGAATTGTGTGAGATTCAGAAATTGTGTTTCTTACATGAGCTACATTCTTTGTAGCTGTTGAGTGATTGGAAAAGCCATACATTTTGTCAGTGTGGCTTTTTTTTTCTATTACATAGTGTAAAATATACAAATTGGTGTTTTGAAAGGATTCTGTGTTTAAAACATGGGCTCCCTCTGTCTGTATACTTGAAGCTTGCATTAAACAAGGGTTATTTTTTATAAAAGAGCAAGGAAAAGTTTTCATTATTCCTCTACCTTCTTCCTTGTACATTTTCAATATGAAAATATATGTGTTTTATTAAACTTCTTTTAAATATGAAAAGCCTGCAGTTTTAAAACTGAAGATGATATGCAACTTTGCAGTCTCTTAAGTCTTCTCACATGAAATATTGTATTGTCTTAAGTTATTGAGCCTGATCATTTGTTAATGACCTTAGGTTTTGTATTGTGAGATGCAGAGAAGTGGAATATGTGCCAACATTTCTGGACTTAATGTGTTCCTTAGTGTAGGAAAAAATTAATGATTTAACAACGTGGTCATCTTTTCCTCTTTTGCACACAGAATCATCATATCTAAAATTCTTCTCTTTCCTTTTTGTTTTTTCCTCAGTGACTTGCAAATTTGGATGATCTATCTTTGATTTTCTTTTGGATGAAACATATTCTTCTTGAGCAGTAGGACATCTTTCAGAGCGTAGCCTGATACTGGCAATTATAAAGAAAAAAAATAAAGGGATTGCTTTTATTTTTGGTTCTTGTACCTTCTTAATTGGTACACTGTGTCCTTCCCTACTGTGCAACATGCAGTGCAAGGTGTGTGAATATTGACCCCTTATACAGAGTTGGTGTGCTGTTGTAATTCTGTGTCCTCCTTTAGAAGAAAAATGAAGTAATCCCTGCTTAGTGTGGATGTCTTAAAATATGCATTTAAAAGATGAGGAAGAGTTTTAGTGAACAAGATTTCTGCATGGATTTTATTTAGACTGTTTTTTCCTTTCCAAGTGAAAAAAACCCACCAAAGAAACCCCCAAAAGAAAACTTCACCAAAAAAGGGAATTTATGAAAGAGAAACTGAATAAAAAAGTCCAAAGCTCTACAATTCAGGTTATTTATAATAATTCCCAGAGAAATGAGTTAGTTTTGAAAAAGACCTGAAAAGAGAGGAAGTGCTGAGTTCTGATGGGCAGTAACCCATTTGTAAATAATCCTGTCTGAAAAAGATAAATGCTACATGCTCATAGGGAACTAAAAGACCTGCAGACAAGGAAAAAAGAAAAAAAGAGATGGCAGATAAACTGGTAACAGAAGTAAAAAGTCATACCACAGCCACATTCAGCTTTGGTATTGTAACAATGCCTGAAAGTGTTTAAGAGAGATATATAATACAAAGGTGGCAGTAGGTGTCAGACACATCTCTGAAACTTGTGGCACTGTTACAGTTATCCAAAATAAAATCAGCAAGTGCAAGGGACTTGTAAGATAAGGGCTTTGTCTCTTGGCAAAAGGAAATCATCATAGACTAAAACCAGCTGCTGCAGCTGATACATTAAAAGGATATGGCAATACTTGTTATGCATTCTCTGCTCTTGTACACATACATTTAAATGATACCTGTTCCTGAATAAAACAAAAGTATGGCTTTTACAAAGGGAAAGTTAGATTTGTGGTTCTTTATCAAAGTGGAATATTTAGCAAGTTTTCAGTTGGCTGATTAATATTTTGGTGAAGTTTATATCTGAGAACTCACAGAGTTTCCAATACCCCAACAATCTTCAGTCCCTGAGAACACTGTTATAAGAAACAAGGGAATATTCTTCTATAGGTTTTTTTTCTAATTTTCTCCGGTTTTTGAGAATTTAAATTTAAAAAAAAAAAAAACAGACTGTTTGTTTAATATATTTTCTGGACCAGGACTAATCAGAGGTAAATGAGGGACTGCATGTTGTGTGTAGTCATACCTTCCTTGCTTCCCTGGAGACTCCTGGGAACTAATATGGTTACCATGCAGAGGTATTTTTCTGTATCTAAAAGATCTAAGAAGGGTTGGTTGCCTACCATTTTAAGATCTGGTATTTCTCTGTTGGCCAAAATGATTTTTCTGGTATTTTTATATGAGGAATGTATGCAAAAGTATTACCCAAGGAGATAAAAAGTAAGATTTTTGTACTTAGAGTGCAATGAAAGAGAAATTTGTAATGAAATTATCTCAGTTTTTGTTGTACTGAGTGTCAGGGTGTCCTTTACTGGGAAAAGGGGAGAGAAGTGCTTCCTTGCTTATAGTAGCTGCCTAACCATGCTCTAAATAAGGTGAAAGAAAGAGAGGAACCTCTTCAGTGGGCATGCATATTTATCTCACTATGACTTGACAAAATGATCAGTCCTGATGCTGTAGAATTATTTTGTGAGTTTTCCACTCCTAGATCACAAATATTAACAGGTTCCTTATTTTTCCAGTTGCAAGTTTCATGTGATTTTTGTTTAAAAATTCACTTATAACTTGAGAAGTCTTTCAGCAGATGCAATGACTGGAATCAGAGCATAAGATTTAGTTAAGGAATTTAGGCCACTGTCTTAAACATGCTGTATATATGATAGTAGAGTGCAATATATATGATAGGGAGATATACTCATATATATGTACTATATATGTATGACAGTAGGGTGCAATTTAATCATAATTGTTCAATTAGAACATTATTAGGTTTTCTGGTAGTTGTCAACAATAAAGGCCAAGAATAAAAATAGTGGTACTATAGCACAGCATTTTTACAACTTTCTTGACATAAGCATTGCTTCTGCATTCTGCTATTGATCATATATTACATACAGGCTTTATTCTGCACAACCAGTAGTTAAACACAGAAGTGGTTATGCTTATAGTCACATACCCGTGTATATACACAGATACTCCTTGCAAATGAGTTAGCTTTGACATAGATAATCATACGAGTAAGGGACAAATTATAGATTGCAGCATTAATTGCAGCCTGTCCATGTGTAGGAACCATATGGTGGTATATGTCACATTTATGCTCATTATACTCAAAAGGCTCAATAAAATCAACCTACGGTGTTTACCAGCAGCGTATAAACACTGCACATGGCTATGGAAAAATAGCCGCTTACAGTGCTTTTTACTCGATTTGTCCCTGGGGTTTGCTCAAAGATATTTGCAGAATATTGAAATGACCTCCCTAGGCCACAGGAATATGGGTATAAATGAGAATTACTTTGATTGATTAACTAATTACCCCAAAGTACTGTAGTTTATAGTTTGCATATTAACAGGCATATTATTAGGTGGTGGAGAGAATGAAACAACTTTAAATACATCAAACCAAATAAGTGTGCACAGTAAGATAAAAATACTTTTCGGAAGTCTTATTTTTTTGGTTTGCCATGTATGTTTTGTGGTTTGGAAAGAAAAGGATCTTTATTTCTCTATTTACTTATTACGGTGTTTACCACTTTTGCTTTCATTTTATTCCTTCTGACTCTTCTGGGGTTTTTTCTTACATGACTTGGATCTTTTTTTGATTAGTGCCTGTGGCAGTACTCTGATAACTGGTGCGATCCATGGGCTTCTTTTAATATGAATGCATGGATAGAGAGCTACTGCTGCAGCTTCCCACAGCTCTACGGCAGCTTTGTGTTACAAGTCTTCTCCCTGGGCCAAGTCTCAGCTCTCCTGGTGAAGGTGACTATTTCAGCACTAGTGTCTGCG
Organism: Leptocoma aspasia; assembly: GCA_013399835.1. Classification (NCBI taxonomy): domain Eukaryota; kingdom Metazoa; phylum Chordata; class Aves; order Passeriformes; family Nectariniidae; genus Leptocoma; species Leptocoma aspasia. The sequence goes on from VXAX01003842.1 coordinate 10,709, forward strand.
AAGCAAAGCAAGTGTGGGAGTCACTAATTTTATTGTTGTCTTCATTATGGTTTAGATCTTAATTAGGGATAAGTGACTAGATCAGATAATACTTACTCCAGTTCTCCCTTTAACAAAAAAAAGACTTCATAAAGTTGTGAGATATTTGAAAGTATCAAATAGATTTTAATCCTTTCAATACATTCTATGCATCTGGGGACTAGAAGGCACTTGATATACCAGGACACAGATAGCTGCTAAAGAAGCTTGTTGCAGCTGAAAATTTGGCTACTTGATGTCTACGGAGAGGCCAATTCTGTGGTAATATTTTTTGTTACGGATTTCTAAGTCATAGAAATAGTCATATATTGTGAGAAATCTTACCTTGAACAGCTACTGGAAATTAAACACCAAAACTTTTGATATCAATACACTAAAGACCACCTATCCTTAGAAATGAAATTAAAATTAAGAGAAGATCCTGAAGATAATTTAACCCTCAGACAAACACAGAAAATGCTATTGGCCTGGAAATCTAATAGGGATAGATAAAGTATGATTTTATTTCTGTTATGTACACATAAGTAGCTGTTAATTGTAAGTGTAGCTGCATACAATTTTCAGAATAATCTAAAATATTTCAGACTACTTAAAACTGAAGATGGTGAGTAAATATCTACAAATGTTTTTATTGAATCTGTATTCTTTTAAAGCAGAATTTTGCCATTTATTTAGTGAAATCATTCTAAGCAGACTAGTTTTAAATGATACATGTTGAATAGATTATTTTTTTTATTGTTATTGGTCTCTATATTTGAGACCTGTATATTTACCATGGTTAAAATACTTTGGTGAATTAACACATAATTTCTTTTCCTCTAAAGTTTACCTGCACATGTGTTATGTAAAATCAATTATGAAAAAAAAAACACCAAACCATAATCCTTCTATTGTCTGTGTCAAACACATATTAAGATTAAATACAATGATGTTTGGAACATCAATTAAATTAAAATTGGAAAATTTGGAAAACATTTAAATTAACATTAAAATTTGGAAAACAATTAAATACAAAATGTTTGGAAAAACATTTATTTCAAATTTGACAAGGTTAGGTTCTAGAAACTCTTCAGTGGTAAAGTAATAGAAAAAGGATGTTTTACTTACAGGAATATATTTGTAACTTCAAACACAAGAGAAAGAACTGCAAGTTAAGACTTCATCTCAGTATGCTTTTACAAATGGGAAAATAAATCAAGGTACCTGATTAAGTCTCGGGAACCAGATGAATTATTTTGAAGAACGAATTCTACTCCATGGGCTGCAAGAAAAGGTGAATATTAGTCAGTTTAAGATCTGCACAAATACATTTTCCTACTAAGTAGCTCTTTGGCACCACCCAGTGCCTAACCCTGAATATGCATTTCTTTGTGGTGTACAGCACAAAGTGTGAAATGCCAGCCAGAGCCGTAATGGCACATTAGCCAAGGAGCTGAGCAAATTACTTGTGGTCAGGAATATTGCTGTAATTTGAGTCTTGTTGTGGCTGCATGGAATATTCTTTGGATTTGAAACATATCTTAGCTATCCTGAATCCCCTGAGCAGTAGCATCATGCTGTTAATGCCCTACAAGCCTATTTATTTAGATTGTCTTGTGCGTCCTCACGAAAACAGGACCTGTGTTGTCAGGACATGTCATGTGGACATCCTGTTGCTCCAAAAGTATTTAAGACCTGTTCAACACACAAGCATCTAACCCTTAAAGAATTCCTTGCTTTTTAAATCAAAAGTTTTTTTATATTTTAGGTAGCTTTTCAACATAGGTGGGCAGAATACTCATTCAGTGATCTGTGGCAGTATGTCAGAATGGTTTTAAGCTGATTCTTTTTCAAACCACTGGCATAAAATGAAGTAAGAGCTGCAAATCGTCTGTTTTATCCAGAAGCTCAGTCCTAAAATCAAAATCCTTGTAAACATGTTTATTTATAAGAAATTCTGGGAAAAAATATTATTAAAAGGTGAAGTTTGTCATTGCACTGTTCTGTACTGATTCTTTGAGAAGCCCTCACATATCATTATCACCAGTGATAGGAGGGCAACTGCTTTTTAGTAACCAATGTTTTGATTCATCGGGATCATTCTTTCTTTGAAAATATTTAGGGTAAAATATTAGACTTGGTGCAGCTCATGCCTATTGTACAGTAAACTTCAACTACCTCATCTTCAATGGAGCACTTGTACTTTGAGAGTAAAAAGCATTTATATTAATTCCAAAATTATCCTATGTTGGGTTTTTTTTCGCCCACTTTGTGTATTTTTACATCTCTACCAGACTTTTGAGATTTTGCCAGAAATCTTAACAGTGCAAATGTTTCTGAGTTTTGGTTTTCTGTGAAAAATAGCAAGCTTTTCCATTCTTTCCGAAAGCTGATTTTAATAAGAGACTTAATGCAGATCAACACCCCACTGAGCAATACTTTATTCACTAAGCATCTAATAAGTTTTTTGCTTAGTTGCTGAATTGGGAATAACAAGAACTCAATCTCCATAAATTGACCTTTTAGCTTCAGCTGAGCAGCTCTCTACTGAATAATAATTGTAAAGAAATAAACCTAAACAAAATACAAAACCAAAAACCTAAACAAGCATAAGCCAGTGCACAGGAAGGCTGGCTTACATGGAGCAAAATGTAAGCTAAAGCCAATGGTGGGAGCGAGGCCGGGGAAGCTGGTGTCCTCACCAGCAAGGCTGCACTCTGGCAGGACTCGTGAGAGGAGATAAACTTGGGCAACAGCCCCATGGTGCCCATGTGAATCCACAGTGACAAAAGAGATCCAAGTACAAAGCCTGTAAGTCATATCAGCAAGGTCAGAACCAGCAAGATAAGGGGACAAATGGCACAGGAATACCCACAGCGCAGCGCAAAGGGACAAGGCTGATGGTTGCAGAGCCTCTTGGTGTATTCAAGACCTCAACAAAAGCCTAACTTAACTTTTAGTGAACCAAATTCATATTCTAGTGAATTTGGTTCACTAAAAGTTAATTATAGGTTATTCAAAAGTAAAAAAGTTAATTATATAGTTATTCATAGGTTTTCTAGTGATACATGAAAAAATAAGAGATATGAAGAAAAGAAATGCAAATATTTAATTTGGCACAGAATGTTCCACTTATGCCGATTATTTATAAAGAAATCAAAAAAGATAATTTCCCAGAAATATCAGTTCTTGTGCAGCTTCTTTTTTACACAAAGAGCAGGTGGTGTAGCATACGTGCATGATGTGTGAGTTCCATCTCCTTCTCCTTTATAGAATCTCCAAGGCTACATTTCCCACCTTCTAGTCTGTTCCCTGGTGTGTCCTACTGTCCTGGTTTAGGGGAAATTTGGGAGAAAATCCCCTAAAGGGGTTTCCTCTAGAAAGCAAATTCAAGTGGCCCCTCCCCCAACTGGTTCAGGAAAAAAAAAATTCCTTGGAGAAAAGTGGAAAAAACCTGTTTATTTAACAGGCAAAAGCATTCACCGGCACAAAAAGAAAATTGAACAGTATTAAACAGTAAAACTCTTGCCGCTTCAGAAGAGACGACAAACTCAGAGTGTCCCAGGCTGCTATCAGCTCCTCTGGCACTGGAAACGCTGCGGCCCAGGCCCAGGCCTGGCGGGCCACTGGAGTGAACTCCCGGTCCTCTTCTGGGTGTTCAGCCCAGAGCAGGTTTAAACAGGGCAAAAGAAAAAGAAAGAACCGCAGTCCGAAGAAGTTCTCTGCCTCAGCTAGCTAAAAATAACTAAAAAGCAAAGAGCTCTGTCCCGCTGCAGACACACCGTCCTGCAGAAGGGATGAGTAGGAGGAAAGAACAAAGTGTGAAAACAAACCTTCATCATCCCCCCTCTTCACTCTCAGAGTCAATCTTAAAGGTGCAAAAACTTATTTTCTAAGCTACACAGACGAATGGGGATAACAAGCCTCATAAAGTCAACCCAGGACACCTACAAAATAAGAAAAGGTATGTAACGGTGTTAGATGATCCGGTGTTGACAGGATGATGTCAGGAAACAACCTGTTCTTCTAGCCTCCCTGACTTATGAATTCCTTACCCATTTGAGAAAAACAGTAATTTCCTAATCCTTAGAAAACCTCACCATTTAAAAAGTCTTAGTAGCCATGGCCATTCCAGTTAGATACCTTTATTCATCCAAGAAGCTTTGGTATTCTCACAGACAATGCCCTTCCAGAGCTGTAAATGAAACTCCAGCTAACAAAACAGGGCCTCTTATTTTAAATTTTAACCTCCACAAGCAAATGGATAATGTTTCTTCCAGAAAATGTTGGCAAAAAAAAAAAAGGTGTTGCATCATCAGCCATCTTTTTCAATTTTGAGTTTTACTTTAAATCAATATTCATATTTACATCTAACAGATTAGTTATATCAGCAGCTTTTGGAACTGACTTTTTTTTTTATTATCTCTTAGTGCTCTTACTGCTGGAAGCATCAATGAAATTTTACTAAGATTCAGTGTATATTTGCTGTATCCATCTTATTGATATAAGATAAAATTATATTTGATTTAGAAAGTTATTTTGAAGAAAACCTGGTCATAAATGAACTAGATGATTAATTTTCTTAAATTATGAAATTCACTATTAATCTACTGCTTTGGATGAAAAATTTTCCTGGAGTTAACTCAATTTCAAGTTAGAAATGTCACTGATCACATCATATAGTGTTTGCTGTCTGCTAAGGAATCTGGAAGCACCGAGGCCATCCCACATTTTTAACAATGAGAGTGGATCCCACAGGGTGTTTTATTCCAGTTACTACCTGCTACAGACAGATGTAACTCTTCTCCCCACTTGGAGATGTAAAAGTTTGCCTGTGTACTTACTGAAATACTAGGTCTGAAAGACATGTAAATAAGCAAAATTATTCTAAATGTAAATGCAGAAATAGACAAATGTGGTTTCACTACTACTCTTAGGCAGCAAATAATGTTTGTTTTTTGATGTCACCTACAGATAGATTTCCATTCCAAATGCATGTGAAAAAGCATAGAAATATCACATAGACACTAATTTTGAAGGATAGAAAAAAAAGTCACAAAATATTCAACTGCAAGTTCACCAAGCATTTCTACAGACATTTACCAAGGTACATTTTCCTTTCATAACTAATCTGATATAACTTTGACATGTTGCCCAGTCTTTTTTCCTCCTCTTCCCCTGGATCTTTATGCAGCTTCCCAGAAGGATGAGTTGGTTCAGCTCTCTGATGGCAGAAAGTACACGTCTCAGCATGTGGGAGGGAAGAGAGGATTAATTTTCTATCAAGCGAATGTGTCAGCCGAGTCATCCTGTGGGCTCAAGCTTGCAAGGGAAAAGATAGACGTGTGTAGATGGTAAACAGGACCTTTCAGCAGCTGAATTCAGCTGCAGTGAAAGACTGTTCTTGTCACTCTGCAGTGACAAGGGTCCAAGAACATGGGCGAGATTACTTGGAAAATCTTCAAAAGAAATCACATGGCCAAGCAGTTTATTCATGTGTGAAAGGTTTTATATTTGCACCAGTCTCATTTAGAGGTAGAGGTGGGCAGCTCCCTGAATAGACACCAGCCTAGCATCACTTGCCCTCCTCTGCTCTGGTAATGACTTAAGAGCTGTGACTTCTTACCTGTGGTGGGTTAACTTGACTGAAGGTCAAACCTCCCTTCAGATATTCTCTCACTCCCCCACCTCAACAGGTCAGGGGGAGAAAATGAGATGAAAAAGCAGATGTCAGAAGATAAAGGCAGGGAGATCATTTGCCAGTTACCTTCACATGCAAAACAGGCTCAACTTGGGGAAGCTTAGTTTGTTTTTTACCAGTTAAAACAGATTTGAATGGTGAGAAACAAATACAAAAATGAAAAGATCACTTCCCTGTTCCTTTTCATTTCCAGGCTCAACACATCTATTCCCAGCTTCTCTACCTGATATCCCTTGACTGGTGTGGGAAGATGGAGAAGTGGGTTGTGGTCACTCTGTACCAGCTTCTTCCTCTTCTCACATCTCCTCTACTCCATAGTGGATCCTGTCCATGGACTGCAGTCCTTCAGGGTAAGCCCTCTCCAGCATGGATTCCTCTACAAGCTCAAGTGTAGGTGTCTGCTTCTTTGTGCTACTGCCAGCTGCAGGGGAAGCTGCAGTGGCATTTTGCCATTTCTTAAATATGATTTCACAGGGGCATCACCATCTTGGCTGAGGGGCTCAGCAGCGTCCTGTAGTAGATCCATTGGAGCTGTCTGTCTCCAGCACGGAGGGCAGCTCCTGGTCCCAAGTTACATGCCCTATGTGTTATGGATGAATTGCACCAAATCGTGTTGCTTACAGTATCTTCAAAGCATAACCAGTCTGCCTGTGAAAATACTAAATTTCCTTAGGGAGTGTTGGTTTGTAATCTTTGTAACAGTGTTCCTAAACTGTGAGGTCATTGTGGATCATCACTGGCAGTGATGCTGTTAGTTACCCAGGTCTGGTTTCACCACTCGTTCTAGAGATTAATCTTTATTCAAATGTCTCTATTCCTACTTAGACAAACAAGCCTTTTACCAGTCACACATAATTTTCCTGAGGTAGCTTTTTCTTTAGCCATACATCATTCTTTTACAAGACACGCTTCTTAGTGAAGGCTTTATAGATTTTGTTATTCTTTGCTTTAGTTATATGGTTTAGTTATATGGGGTATGATGAGGATTTTGAGTAAATATAAAAGTATTTTCATGGCTGTGCTGAGCCAGACTAAAGATCACTCTAGCGCTAGCCCTATATACTGTTTGACAGTATATGAGGAACAAACACTTACATAAAGCCTAAGAATAAAATTTACTACTTTGTCACACCATTCCAGAAATCAGAAGAAAAGGACCTTTTAGAGTTTTACCTCTAATTGCATCTTTGTTAACAGTCAATTACATCAGTTTGTTTAAAACATTTATATTTTATCCTTATACAGATATTGCTTTGTATTATTGCACAAAATTTTAAAGTCTTCTGGCTCTTCTCATTCATTTTTAGATTAAAAAATTCTTGATTTCTTGACCTGCAAACTCTGTTCTTAGGTAATTTATAAACAAATTAAACATGAAGGTTCTAGTAAAAAAAAAAAAACAAACGAAAGAATAGAGTGAAAGAAGAAAATGTGGTGTGCCAATATCTGTGTCATCTCTCTGTTCTGCATGAGTGATCCATTTTACAAGTTCAGTTTCGAGACATCAACTTTGCTAAACTAGAATCTTATTTCCAAGACCCAGATAAGCTTGTGTGATCCAAACATTTATTAGCTTGTAACTCAAGTTGGGTTTAGGGTCCTGCCTTAACCTTTCAGTGATTTTTTCTCTAAACCCAAAAAAGGGTGACATCTTAGTTTCGAAGTTGGAAGAAAAATTTTTAAAAACTTTTTTCTTAAATTGTAGGTAAGAAAGGCTGAGCAACAAACAAGTGAATGAGAGAATGAAACAGCCATTTCTTCAAGGCAGCAGCTATTATTTCTTTGTAGCTAAATTTGATTTTTGTTTCTCATATAGCTGATATAGTTAATATTAGGGCTCTTGATCTTATTTTCCTTTCTGGACAGAGGGTGATGCTTATATGCCGAATGAAGATGGAATGTTTCAATTTTATCATGAGGTATGCCAAGTAAGGTCAACTCAAAATAAAGGAACAAAATTAAATTATTCCGATTACATAAAGGCACAATGGAAACATGTTCTTTAATTTAGTATTCTGGGTAATACAGAGGCTAAGGAATAACTTTTATAGAACTATAAAAAGTCTCTTAAACTGCTCAAAGTGGTTCCTGTGCTTCTGAAGCACAAAACTTCTGGACCATTTAACCTGGTGCCTGGCATAGTCTCAGAATCACAGAATCACAGAGTGTCTAGATCAGAAGAGACCTTCAAGATCATCGAGTCAAACCCAGCCCTAGCACCTCAACTAAACCATGGCACCAAGTGCCACATCCAGTCTTTTTTTAAACATGTCCAGGGATGGCGACTCCACCACATCCCTGGGCAGACCATTCCAGTACTTGTTCACTCTTTCCGCAAAAAGCTTTTTCCTAATATCCAACCTATATTTCCCTTGGCACAGCTTGAGACTGTGTCCTCTGGTTCTGACAGTTGCTGCCTGGAGAAAGAGACCAACCCCCACCTGACTACAGCCACCTTTCAGGAAGCTGGAGAGTGATAAGGTCACCCCTGAGTCTCCTTTTCTCCAGGCTAAAGTGTCTCACAGTGTCTCTCAAATCTGTGGTTAAAGAACTGTACGTTTTCATACTGGAAAGAGTTGTTTCTCTGTAAATCAGAGAGTGATTTAAAGCTAAACACTTCTAAGGATAGTCCAGTTTAATTTGTATGGCTTTGGAAGTGTTCCAATTTAGGCCAAGAAAAGAGTATGATTGCTTATGCTGGTCATTTTCACATATAGTGTGTACCCTGCTGTAAAAATCATCTGCCTAAAGATCTTAACATTTCCAAGCTTATTTCCAGGGTAATATTACCAAAATGGTTTTAAATTTAATTAATCACTCTTTGCATTACCCATTGATATCTGCAATCTACACCAGTATTTATAGTACAGCATATTTCTGTGGAAATTCTCACATCTTCATAGCTCATATAATAGGCTGGATCATATTAACAGTAGGTTCTTCACATCAAAATCATTTGTTTCTAGGAAGATCTGAAAGTATCAAACATTCTGGGAGACAGAAAGAGGGATGCCATAAAAGCAGATGCTAATGAACATAAATCCCAGGCTGGACATCTTTTTTCTGTAATTTGCATCAGAGTTGAATCTAACTGCTTCTTCAGGTTTTATGAAAGAGAAAATGTGCTGACATGAATGACAATTCATGGGAATGCAACCTGCCTGACTTGTAGGCCCATGAAAGGGTTGTCTGCCTTCTGTGACTGTAAATTTCACCACTGGCCTCTGATGAAAGGCCGGTCTGAGAGGGACTCTTCCATCAGTCTTCCCATCAGTCTCCTTTTCAGACGTAGATGCTATGCACTTTTGTGCAAGAAGGCTAAAGTGACCTTTCGTACTGTTTGTTTAAGGGTTTTGGCATTTCTTGTATAGAATTTCAGATGTACCTAAAGGCCATAAATTCAACTCTTGAACCACTCTTGCAAAAGCCACAAATAAGGCTAAAATGCATCCTTTATTCTAGAAAATTGGCACTGAAGCACTAGATTTAAAATAAAGTGTTTGCATAAGTTCTGTCTATGTGTCATACTGCCTGCTATTATGCTGATCTGGTATAATTAGTAACAAAACAAATAACTTCCAGCTGTCATGGAATTGTGTAATTTTTCATAGGTCTTTTGGTACTAAATACATAATAGATTATATCTGCCTATGCTTCTTTGCAAAAGAATATTTTTATATAGTAGATATAATATTTGGCTGTTGTTTTATTTCTTAGGCTTTGTTTTACAAGTAAGAGGCACTGATTTTATATTCCTTGCAGTTATTTGCCATGTATCAGACCACAAATAATTTTACATGCCTTTCTTTACATCAGCAAAAAAGGGTACCGCCTAAACCAAGTTGTTTTATTGGAATGTGAAAGAGAGATGAGAAAGACAAAGTTGGACCTTTTCTAGTTTTTATTGCAAGCCATGGGTAAGTATTGTCTGAACTGTAAAGAAATCACTAAATCAGAATATAAGCAAAGGAGTTTTCCCCTTTCCAAGGGTCAAATCATTAAATGAGAAATCCTCTTTTAATTCTGATCCTCCAATGTATTGTAATCCTTTCAAGACATTAAATATTGCTGGATTAATGGTGGTTAGTGCAAAGCTTTCCTACAGAAGTACATTTTGTTAAGCAGTAGTTATAAAGAATTTCCACTTTGAATTCAGATACAGGTAATTGAAGAGTCAATATGTACCTTCAAACAGATGAGGCACAATACACTATTTTAAAATCTGCTTTTCTTGTTTCTCGAAGTATTCTATAGCCATCCCCATACTGTTTTACATTATAGTTAAATGATTCATGGTTGCAGAGATGTATATTGTTCTTTTTCCTATTTCTAGAGTCTCCCCTCATCTTAGTATACAAAATAAAAAGCTCTACAAAAAGTATACAGAAGAAAAAGCTTTTTTTTTTTTTNTTTTTTTTTTGCAAAAGCAAAGCTTGCTTTTACTATTCCCTGTTTATTTACCACTGGTTCAGTTTATCATTCTTGCTCTACTATTCTTTCATCATTTGACTTCTAGCCTGCAGACCCAATTTTCTGTTGTTTGTCATTTTTCCCTTTCCCCTGAGCACTGATAATCTGTAGTAGAAATTAGGAATTAGCAAATTTACAGTGTATCTATTTCAGTTTTCCTGAGTATGTGATTAATTTGGTTTGACATTCAACTCAACATTTACTTCCTACGCATTCTAGTTTAATATTATTTGCAGTCATTTTTTCCAAAATTAAACCTAAAAGGTATCTTACCCCCAAATTATTGTATTTTTATTATTCAGATCCAAGTGACAGATATTATAATGCAAATATATTTTCTGACTAATCAAGGGTCAATATAAAGTGAAAATAGCAAATATAATTTATTAGAAGAAAGTAAAACACAAGAAAAAATGTACTCCTGGATTTAAGTATTGTATTGGGTTTATGTGGCTAGATTTTGATAACACTGGAGGTGGCAGGTGTGGCTTCTGCGAAAAGACACCAGAAGTTGCTCCCTGTTGGGCAAAGTCAATTCCAGCTGGCTCCTAGAAGGACGCCCTGCTGGCTGAAGCTGAGTCTCTGAGCAACATTGGTAGCATCTCTGTGATAGAATATTTAAGATAGGGTTAAAAACCAGTGCCAGAACAGCTGGCAGAAGGGAATATGTGAGAGAAGCAGGCCCAGAGACACCAGGGGCTATGAAGAAGGAGGGAGAGGAGGTGCAGAGATTCCCTTGCAGAGTGGAGCACAGGCTGTGGTGAGGAAGGCTGTCTCCATGCAGCCCAGGGAGGTCCAAGGTGAAGTAGATATCCACCTGCAGGACCTGCAGGATCCTACACTGGATCAGCCTGTTCATGTAGGATTGTACCCCATGGAAAGGACCCATTCTGGGGCAGGTCTTGAAGAACTGCAGCCTGAGTGTAATGAGAAAGAAGAGTAATAGACACAATGGTAGGAAGTGACTGCAACCCCCATTTCCCACCCCCCAGCACTGCTCAGGAGGTAGAAGAGTCAGAGTGAAGCTGAGCTTGGAAAAAAGGGAGGGGTGGGGAAAAGGTGCTTTTAATTTACTTTTAATTCTCACCACCCTGTTTTGTTGCAATTACTTTAAATAAAATACATTACTATCCTTAATTCAATTCTGTTCTGTCCGTGATGGCAATTGGTAATTGTCTCCCTGTCCTTATCTTCATCAAAAAGCTTTTAATTATACTTTTTTCCTCTTGCCCTTTTGAGGGAGGGTGAGTGGTAAAATATCTATGTGGGCACCTGGCATCCAGCTAAGGTCAATCTGGCCTATATATGAAAATAGATAGAAGCAATGCCTTAACTTTAAGAACCGTTAGGAAATCCAGAGAAACTCTCAAATCTCTCTCTTTTTGCCTCTAATTGCTAGGTGAAAACCCTTCTAGAAGAAACCGCTTAATTTAAGTTTTCATTGTAAGAAAATAAATTAAAATATAAAATATTGTAATTTTTTCAATATTTCTGGCACAGAGAAATAAAAAGTTAAGGCGATTATTTAAGAAGCTTGTTTTCCTATCTAAGCTAGCTATCTAAATTTGGATTAGATCAAAACTGCTTTTCAAAGTGCTCATTAATGTACAAAGATGGAACTGAGTGTCCGTGATAGTACTTATTTCAAGACAAGAATCAGTAGAATTTGAGAATTAAATATTTGTATGTTATTGGAAAAAATCCTCTAAAAACATTGTGGCCTAAGGTATATGTTTTAGGCTTGCTGATAAATTTTGTTCAGTTTTGTGACTTATCTGGAACTTTTTTTTTCTTAATCTGATTGTTTCCTTTAACAGTCATGCAGGCAGTGTTCAGTACTAAGACAATGTTAGGATTTAACATAATCTGATGTCTGTGACAGCACAGTCATTAAGCTGGTTTCCACATAACACAGAGAATTGTTGAATAGTGTGGTCATAATTATGTGGAAAAGATGATTCGTACCCTGAGAGGTAAGAATATTTACTTACAGGGATAAAAGTCACACTAAAAAACTACAATAGCATATAAACACCCCACCCAAAAAATACCTGTTAAATCTGCAATTTTTAAACTTAAAATAATGTGTTTGCTCCTAAATTTTCTTGTATCAGTAGATTGCAAATAACTTTCTGCATTTTTTAGGTATTTCATGAATGACTCTTCATATATTCCTACACATATAGAAAGAATAACTGCTTATTCTTATAATAAGAATAAAACTTCTCAAATATAGTATCATCCTAAATTATAGAAAAGTATATTTTTGAAACAATATGATGAATAAAAGTTTTTCTGAAATTTCTACTGTAACCTGTTGTAACAGTCTTGGAGAAGATGGAAAGAATGCTAGCTAGAGGGAAATACAAGCAGCAACTCTGCAAGAGTACATCCGAACAAGACTTCTCTTACTGTGTCAGATCATCCATTTGTCAATCATCAACATTTGCAATAGGAAATACAAAGCTGGAAGATACTTTGTGCCAGGCCCTTTCTCTGGCTCATTTCCATCATACTATTATCAACAAATGTAACAGAAATATTAGAGAAGACACTCCTGAGAAAATGAAAATTTATAATTTAGTATAATTATGTGGTTTATTGAAAACTGTAATAAAATTATTTTTTAAAACTTATCTAAAAGCTCTTTTATCTCAAGGTTCGGAAATTTGTTTTAACAAAGTAGAACAAGACTTTTCCTTTTGTGGCATATGTCTCGTCAAAAGTCAGCTAAGCAACCATGATATAATGTATGGCATAGTAAGATTGTCAGCCAACTGAAAAGGAGCTGGACAGAAATTGAAATAGACATTCCCAGTCTGTATTTCACTCAACCAAGTTCAGACACTTCTCAGACTGATCCTGTAACACACATTAGCAGATCACAGTTTTCTCAGATAAATTTTTTTCTGTTTGTGATTTGTTCGTGAGTTACTGATGTGGCATCTTTCCTTATGAGCTGTGATTGTTACATTAAAACAGGGAATACTTTTCATATGCATGCTTAAGTTGTATCCACATTTAATTTCTATTACATTTTGCCAGTATAATAGACACCCCTGATGTTTACAGGAAATGAATCCTGAAGATCTTAATGTATATTGGACTCAATGGAAAGATGGTTTTGAAGGAAGGAACAGTGATTTAGCAATGGTTCTAACTGAGAAGATACGCAGTAGCGGTTTCTCAGAGGAAGAATATAATTTGGAAGCTTTTACTCCATGAAATAAACAAAAATGTCAGAGTGAGAAGTCAGTATAAATTATTGGCCAAAGCAGATGCAGATGCAAACATATAACCTAGTGGGAAGAGAAAAATAGGACTATTTATTTTTTAAAATATGTTTATTTACTTACTTAAGTATGCCATTTACTATAGTTCTGTTATTGCCTTCCTGCATGCTTACTAGCAGTTTTTCAAATTAATGTTATCTGTGAAATTTTCAAAGTAAATATGTTGGATAAGCCTTCAGCTCCTGCTGAGCACAGAGCAACTAATGTGACATTGCCTGGAGGTAAAAGCATCATTGTTCTGCATGCTTTCGAATATGGCTCAGCTTTCCTTATTTAATCCAAGGTCATTATTTTCAAACCACAGAATGTTCTCATGAAGATCAAATGTTTTCCCAAGAAGGAATGATGACAGCATGGTACGCTGCAAATTAAAAAGTTAAAATTCATATAAACCACTGATCAAAGGAGAGAAATGTTGTCAAAGGAAGAAAGTGTTATTTTTATTTAAAAGACTGAGCTGTTTACACAGAGGAACAGATAATTGTGAGATACATTTTAGAACTAGAGAAAAATTATTTGTTTCTTTGGTATCAAAAGAGATTTCATTTTTCTGTTGCTATTTGCTTTGCTTTAGTTTACATGCCACCCCTATCCTACTCTCCCAGAAAAAAGACATTTTGAATGGTTTATATTGAAACATCTCTATGTTGCAAGATAAGCTTGATGCTTAATATATAAATATTTGTATCAGTATTACTCTGAGGTTAAAAACTTGTGTTATGTTGTTGGATAAAATGCCAATTCCTTGGCAAATAATTACTGGAAAATAAAAGGCTGAAAATAAAATGTAAGTACATAGTGTTCCCTGTGTTATGCTAACATGTTTATCCATTTCTTAACTGATCTTGAGAAAAAAAAAGAATTTTCATTCTGAGTGTTGAGTACTCTTCAGAAGAATGAAAGATGGTAAGTTATAATTATAAGAAGAGAAGTGGATATTAAGCAAGTGAAGTAGGATGAAACAAGCACACAAAAGACTGAAGTTAAATAGGCAGTCTTACAGGAATCTAAGAAAGACATTGGGAGACCAAAATCAAATATTTCCTGTCCTTCTGAGATGGGGAACTGTCTTGATTTTGGCATCCTGTAAATACTGTGCAATTTCAAGTACTTGCTTAGACTAGTGAGTAACACATTCCAGTATTTCCATTACCAATGTTGTGGTGATTTGTTAATGATTACTTGGTTCAGAAGTGCAGATTCCTGCATCAGCCTAGTTGGATAAAATACAATTACAGAAACAATCAGTAAATAATGGCTTATTTCTGAACTTGTGTGCTGGTTTACCTCGAGTTTTGTTGTAAAGTTTGCATAGGTCACTGAGCTAGTATCTATGTTCAGCCTTCTGAGAGCCTCCTGTATTACTCAATTAACTCAAAAACGTCTGAAAATCAAACCAGTGATACTGGCCTAGTTTTGAATCCTCTGTACTCACCCAGATAAGCACATCAGAGATAGTTTCGATGCATTTGTTGTGGGTTGAAGGCATATGTGCATCCTTAGTCATCTCATATGGTGCCATCTCTTTGATCTACCTTAAAAGCCTTTCTGGTAATGTGATCAAAGACTATGTACCAATAATATATGCACAGACTCTAAAAGCCATCTAAAGGTCGTAGCTATGCCAACAAATAAGGTATAAGTCAAAGATTCAATACCTTTTTCATAAATGCTTTTCTTAATGAAAATATTTCTAATAATCATCATCCCAATTTAAAGTGTATGCATCTAATTGTGGCTGCAAATGAGCTTCTCTGCTTGAAGTGTTCTCATATGCCTTTTTTCTTCTTGTCCCAAAGAACATATGTTCAAAGAGACTTAACAGGTGAAAGAGTGAGGGTTCAGTGGTTTTTTTTAAGATTAAAATGTTAAAGATAAAATAGTGGAATCAAAGTGGTACAGAATGTGATTATTCCATTTTTGCTTTGCAACATTTTGCTCTTGTAAACTAAAAATGCTAGTGAAACATTACCATATTGAATACTTTAACTTTTCATCTAATTATGAAGTGGAAGAGATCTTTTTTTTTAATATTCTTTTGGCATTAAATTTCTTCCAAGTAGCTTCCAAGAATCTACTCTTTTGTGACAAATAATGGAATGCAGAAAAGTAATTTCTATCAGATGGCTACTCTTACGTCCCCTGTATAAGCCTATTTTTTGAGATAGTGGTTTTCATCACTCTGGAATCTAATTTGAGCTATTCTGAAAGGCCAATTATTGTGAACAGTATTAGGATCTTTTGTTTCCTGACACTAATGCTGTTATCTTTATGGACTGTCTTGTCTAATAGTTCAATATTAGGAATACAGTTAAATATATTAATGTAATTAAATAATTACATATTTGATTTTTTTAAATGGCACCAAATCCTATTATGAACCACCAAGGGCATGAGAAATTCTCCTTAACTTTTTTCTTTTTAATTGTTATTGAAATGAGCCCATGCTGGCAGGGGTTAAATTGGCAAATTCCTAGGGGGTGAGACGGTATTACTAATGTCTTGGATCATAAATGTTAAATTACATGAGATAAATTGACAAGAAAATTGATTAATGCATTAATTACCAGTACTGTGAATTCTTAATTAAGTGATGCAGAGTTAAATGTCTGTATTTTTACTGTAGCAAACCATTAACACTACAAATAAAGAACAAATGTATACATAGACATAAATAACTCTGAGGAGGAAAAACGTGGAGCTGCATGTCTTCTCATTTTAAAATAATGAAAAAATTAAACACTCTATAGATATTTCTTCAATGAATAAGAAACTTTACTGTAAGAAACTAATCCATTAATAAGTTCCTGTAAGAATAAAATAAGAATTGATGCAAGAGCTAACATAGCTGTCAGATCAAATGTTGTCTCTCTGACTCTAAAAAAGGACAAATTTCACATGTTCTTACAATTTCTTTCAGATTCTGGTATTTTCAGAATTCCATCTGATTTCCATATTTTGCCTCATAAATTATCTGTATCATCTATCTTATAGGAAAACTTAGAGTAAAATTAACATGAAGTGTATATGTGCCCATGAGCACTGGTTTCCCAGTCACACCTTTTCTCTAAATTTCTGGGAAGGGATCTCAGAAGTAACTGTGTTCGTAAAACATCAATTAATCACAGAATTAATCAAATAGTGTACAATTTCTAATTAGCATTAGAAAAAGGAGATGGGGAATAGAAAAAGCAAATTATCTGGAGGCACAGAGTGTAGGACTCATATATGTGTATATATATATATATATGTATATATATACACACACATATGTAAGTTATGAAAACAGGTATTTGGCAGGTCCTAGGTTCTAAATGGCTTTTGAGGAACAGAAACCATGAATGAACTGGAGAAAAAAAGAAGGAAAAGAGCATGGAAGTGAATATGTATGAAAATGCAATGGGACAAAAAGGGAAAAGAGTTTGAAAGGTGGAGAAGTAAAAGGGTGGGGAAAAGATCCTTGCATTAGAGAAAGGAGAAAGAGCTGTGAAGGAAATCATACAAAAGAGAAATAAAAGTTAACATAAGGAAGTTTTATTAAGAATAAAATATGCATAAGTAGCATAACAATAAACCACCAAAAAACTCAGTGACAGTGAAAAATGGCGAGCTAAGATAAATGGATATGGTTATGGACGAGATGCATTCTTTTCAAATACAATCTGAAGATACATTACCATTTACTAAGAACAAAGTATAATGAAGCTCTGAATTTCTTTTAAACAATTCTAAAACCTGGGACTAGCACTGGCTGGAGCACATCCCACCTTTTGCCATGTTGGCTTACAGGCTGGCTGCTGTACTGGAGTTATCCACCCTGGCTGCCTGATGCCTGTGTGCTGGCTAAGGATGGGTGGAAAGGAAGCAGAGGAGTCAGGTCATTCCTTAAATCAAACTGAGTACTGAGTTTGTGTGTAATTAATTATTTTTCTTTTAACACATCACTTTCTTTTTCCTTATGTTCCCCCTTTGTATTTTAAATCCCAGGTTCATTAAAAACATTGGCTGGCACAATACTCAGTTTAACAGCAACTGAGAATTTAATTAAGCAAATCTCTTAAATCATTCCTCTTAGCTATACCTGATTATACATGATAATATTTTTGGGACAGATTTCCAAAGGTGTTTGTGTATTTGACTTCCATTCAAATAGGTAAATCTATAAAATTTAAGTATAAAAATATTTTTCAAAATCTATTCTTTGTTCATTATTTATAAGAGTCCAATTTACCTTCCATCCTCCATACAACCGGCTGTCCCTGCCTCACAGAAAATCTACATTTAAAAGTGAACCAGGAAAACAAACAAAAAAACCCGATTCACACATGTTGAATTCCTGAGAAGCAAGAAACCTAGGTCCAATAAGATGATCATAAAACCAAGAAGGAATTTTCTGTTTCCTTCACACAGGAACATCAATATTCATTACATGTTTCCAGAAACAGTCAAATTCCTTATTAATTTTTTTTCTTTAATCATTCATGTATGTTTCTATTTATCTTCCTTCATCTCACTCGTAGGGATTCACAGTAGAAAAAAAAGTGACCTTGGTGTTCCAAACACACAGTAGAGGAGGCCTAGTGCTTTCAGCTCTTTGTCTGTCTGAGAGCTGAAAGATGAGCTGGGGTGAAAAACTTTTTAATGTTTCCTTGTGGTGACAAGAATTTTTCCTGGGCTCTGTGACACAACTGCAGCTATGAGACAGTCTGATGCCAGAGTTTCTGAACAGCCCAACTTTGACTTGACAGTATTTAGATTTATACTTATTTTATTATTGGATTTTAAGTAAATTATTAAAAGTGCTTAAAAACTTTGAAGTAGAACTTTTGAAATGCCAGATTTTTTTTAATTACTAAACAATGCCATTTCTATATTCTTAGCACCATCATACTTTATTTAGAGGAACAGGAATCTTGATTTTGTGTTTTTTTGTGTTATTTAATAGGACTGAGATGAAATTTTAAAATTCTGCCTGACAAAAGGTAAAAAAAAAGAAGGGAAGGGATGGGAAGGGAAAGAAAGCGAAAGGTTATTACCATATGAGAATATAAATATATTGAAAGATTCTACACCTTTTGAATTCCTTACTGAGTTCTTGAAGGCAGTGACACAATTTATTAGGGGTTTTTCACCTCATTTTAATTGCAGAATACTCAATTAAAATTTGTAATTTTCATCTTGACTGTTGTGACTTTGGTAACTTTGGAACAAAGAGTCCCATTCACATCAAAAGGAATGAAATGCCAGTGGTTTTTTTTCCTGCCCCTGCCCTTTTCTGTTGTGTGGTTTAAGTTCAGCAGTGAATGATTCTGAAATTTTTCAAGCATATAAAGTCATTATAAACAGTGACCAAAAAAAAGGTCATTCATTGTGGTTTCTGCTCATTTTTATTCATACAGTTGCAATAAAAGCAGTTGGAGGCCTGCTGAGAAGTATAAAACTGTATCAAAGGGCACACCTTGAGGCATTGTGACTCTAATGAGTAAAGCAAGCAGTCACCACCATTTTGGAGCATTTCAGCTCTAGCAGGATCTTAGTATGTGCTTGTTAATCTAATTAATTCTGAGACAACACCTTTTTGGGTGAAAAATGTTGGGGAACTGTCATGCTGTTAAAGCACCTTACTAGTGGGGTATCTCTATAAAGCTGAGGCCCCTGAAGTAAGGACTACACCCTCTGCCTCTTCCTCTCCTGTGCTTTCCTCCACTCTTTCCATCAAGTCAGTGTTTTGCATGAGTGCAGTAACAGATATGATCAATACTTCAGGCAAACCAAAATCTAAGTGTGCCTGTGAGGGAGAAGACTACAGGACTGAAGTTTGCATCTGTTCAGTCCTATGCCTAATACAGCTTTCCACTGCACTGCCTAGGTATGAACTAGAGCTAAGATGTGCTGCCAAAGACATCTTTTGCTGGTTTGTTTTGCTTTGGTGAATATGAAATGGAATTAAGACAAGTCAGAGTTTGATGTGCCAATGTGAGATGTGAACTTATCTGCTACTGAGTTGCCTCCAAACAAGCCTTCTTCCATTTAAGAGGTGGCTAATCCCACTCATAATTAAAATCTTTGACATAGATTTGAGAATCTTTCTGTTTGTATCAAGACATGTTAAAATTCCATTTGTATTTAGTAGTGAATGAAATACCAAGAATTACAAACAAGCCATTTCAAAACCCTTTATTTCATTTTCTGATGTTTCTGGACTTTGAGAAAAAAAAAAAAACCACAAAAAGACAATGAATTCAAGAGAGAGAAATAATGAAAAAAAACCAAATTATTTTTCATTCTGCCACTATTTGGAACTATAGGTTTTTTTATGACTGCAAGAAAAGTGACTAAACCAGATAACAGTGTACAGTGATATCACACACATCATAAGAGTTTTGCAGCTGTTAAGGTAACCAATACTATGTGGGCAAATATAGGCTTAATTTACTACTTTCTTTAATAATTTCTTCTGACTTGTTCTGTTGGATAAGTCTATTTTCCTTTCACTTTAAGACATGGTTATAATGTATTAAAAGGTTATTTAGACTATTTTAAAATACTAATATCTATTTTCCTCTTTTTTTATTCATGGCCTCCCATATCAAGCAAATTTGCCAGTTATGTGGCAGTGTGAACAGTATCAAATGCTGCTTAGGCAGGTGAAGTGAAGCTGCAGAATCAGTGTGAATCT
This sequence comes from Leptocoma aspasia, assembly GCA_013399835.1. NCBI lineage: Eukaryota > Metazoa > Chordata > Aves > Passeriformes > Nectariniidae > Leptocoma > Leptocoma aspasia. The sequence goes on from VXAX01003842.1 coordinate 30,870, forward strand.
TTGCTGACTAGATGACTCAGAGTCTATTCCGGTTCTCACTATAAGAGAATGGATCCCAGTTTTTCAATGTTCATAATATATTTTTTTCTTTCATTAACTGTACATGGAAGCAATCAGACGCCACCTTCAATTGTGTCTATTGAAGGATTTCTCTGTTTGGAGGAGGTTTGCAATCCCAAAAGTGAACTGTCAGATTGACGGAAAGCATTTGACTTCTTCACTTTATGGCGCTCACTTAGTGCAATTAGTTGAATTACTCTCATTCCCTGAGAATTAGGAATCTAAGGACAGTATTACTCAGTTCAGGACTCCCTTTTATCCCATTATCCACTGAGTCCTTAATTCATTTCTCTCTTGAATTATTGTGTACCCAGATTTCCCACTTTCTATGGGAAATTTCTTATCTCATTACGCATTTCATGAAGTAACACATAGAAAGATACTCTGCGGTGTGCTGGTTTTATTTGTAGACAATGTCTCTGTGTCTCAAGGCTGTTCAACTTAGCATTGGGAAATGAATAAATAAACCACTGTGGATGTGAGAAAGTCAGGAAAAAATGCTATGTAATCCACAAAGTGGGATACTCACCTGAGCATGAAGGAAATTGTATTGCTTTGATATAATAATCTTTTCACCATTAAATAGTGCATACATCAAGGCCAGAAGCTGTACAAATTGTCTGCACAATCTTTCTCATTTAGATTGAAAATATCACTCTTTCCAGAATCTGACATCTAAGGCAAAGAAAAGAGAATTATCTATAAAATGATAAACATCAAAAGAAGAAGTTGAACAAAATGTTTCATGTATTCCAAGTAAACATACTCTTTTCTGAACTCTGGGGCTGAAAGAGGGGGCCTATTTTGAAGCACCTAAATGATTAGGAATATTCAAAAAATGCCCATTAGTGCCATCCCAAGAAATGAAAAAGAAAAATCCAACAGGATGTAATCATAAGACACATATCAGCGCAGTCAAAGGAACTGCCTTCAATGTCACAAGGGAAGGTGGTGAAGCCTGATGATCAGGGATGAGACAGAACAGCTGGCAGCTAGAATGAGGAAAACACAGCAAGAGAAAAGTCAGACAGAAAAGGAGGGAGACCCCTAATGAAAGTATAAAATGTATAGGATGAACATTTTGGCAAGTCAGAGAGCTGAAGTAAAGCATCAGGGCAAAGGAAGTGAAAGTGATCAAATGGATCATTTAACAAAGAAGCCAAAGAAAAGTGTAGGATCTGGGGGAATCAGAGAGATTGAGGCTGAAATTAGAGAGGAAAGCTGAAATGTAGTGAGGTGACTGGCAGTGATAGGACATGACAGCAGCTGTAAAGAAGAGAGGAGATTCCTGCAAGTGCTGAAAATGAAAGGAGAATTGAGAGGGTTTGCAGGGAATGATGAGGGGTACCCACTACCAACAACCTAGTCTGGTCTACAGTGAGCAGGTGAAATGAAAAGATAAAATATTTCAAGTTTCCATAAATCAGAAGATTTTATGTTAGTAAAAGTGCAGTGAATGGCTGTATTTTTGTTCCATTTTATTTTATTATATTTTATTCTAAGAACGGAGGAAATGTCCCTGAGAAAGGAAAAGGATAACAATAGAAATGGCCATAGAAATGACAAAACAGCCCACTAGTAGTGAAGATTTTGAGGAGGATAGATAGGTGTGATGGGAATAACAGACATGCAGGATAGGACTTGTTAAGGAGTATATCAGAGAGCTGGTTGAAAAAATATGGGTGTGGAAATCTTGATTTGTACGAATTTGAAAAGGAGAATAACAAAGAAAAACAGAAATAACCTAAGTATCTTGAGTCTGTAGAAATATAAAGGTGGTGGGAATAGTACTACAGTGTGAGAAGTTTACATGGTATATTTATTCTGAACATGGATGTGGATAAGGTGAGAGATGTACAAAAATACTGTGGAATAGGTAGACATTACTGCAGCATCTGTGAGCCATCAAATGCTTTCATGGAAAACAAAATGTTAACAGTTTATTTTTTTCCATGTGTCTGAAATTGGATTTTTTTGGATCTCACCCACTGTGCTCACATAAGCGAAAGTAATTGGTAATCCAACAACTGAGAATGCAGAGAAAGTTCTCTGAAGGCATATCAAACTTGCAATATTAGCTGTAATGTTGAATGAGGTTGCCTTAGCCGTATGTCAGTTGAATGAGGTTTCTGCATTCGAATGCTGTTCTAACTGACATAATTGTCAAGGTTAAAAACCTTCTTGCCTATGTGATTCTTTGCACTGAAGAGGTACCAAAGCAGCGTACATCATTGGGTAGGCTTTTAGATGTGTCCTTTAATGAAATATAAAAGCTTTCCATCTCAGTTTAATCTACTTCCACAGATTTTACAAGTGCTCAGTAATTCACAGTGTGCCAACACTTTACCCTATAACTGAAAGATCGATGTTTCCACTAAAATGTTACATTCAAATACTGGAAGTACAAAGCTCGTATTTTTAACTGAACAGTGAGGATTACAGATTGTCATCTCTTTCCAGAAAGCTGGACACATTATTAAAAATAACTATATGAAATTGTTTCTGATCTGATTTGCTGCAGCAGGTGGACTAGATAAACTGCAGAGGTCCTTTCCAGCCAAATGGCACTTCCGTGGTTCTCAGACATTGCTGTGAAAGAACACTTTGATTTGTGTGTGCAGAATTATCTGGTAACCCTTGAGTATATCTTAAAGAAACATGATATTCAGAGAAAAACTCTAGTTGATACATGTTAGAGGATGTAATTCATATTCTGGACTTCAGTTGCACGTAAAGAGTCAAGTATTTCTTTTTGTATCAAAGATACAATCATTATGTTTACCCCGCATAACACTCCCTGCATGGCAAATCATTGTGTTTTTCTATTGAATAAGTGCTGGACTCTGGATCTAAATGTCATCTAGTTAATAATATATTGTTACGCCGATTAAATAGCATTTTATCTTTAAATCTTAAGTTTATAAAGTGCATACTTGGTTGTGGATACGTCACTGTAGGATCACAACACTGCTTTCTGCAGACATTTCTGTCATCTATAAATAGAGGAGTATTGCATCACGCTACTTATTCTGGTTGTCGCTTATTTCTGTAAGAGAACGGCAAAAGGACAAAAGCCGCCTCTCAAGGTGTTGCAGAACTGTAGTACGGGGATTGAGCTCCATCTTGTGGAATAAAGAGAAGCCTACAGCACATTCCGTTTTCCCCTTCAGAGAAATGTTTGTAAAAGGCATAATTTAATAAATTTCCTGTTGAATGTTTTCCTTGCTGAAGTTTTGAACAGGTAGGGAAAATTTTATAACTTACATCACAATAATGAGAAATTTTAGAGTTAAAATTGTTGGCAGATAGAGCCATGGGACATAATGTTTGGTGGACATTTTTTTAATACAGAAGATGACAGAAGTGTTGTCAATTGAACTACTAATATTTTTAAATATACACTGAAATACTGGATTTCCAAACTCAGGCTTTTAGGTCCTTTAATAATTCATAATAACCATTTGTTGAAGAAAAAGAAAATGTCACCTTCCAGTTATTCTGTAGATGCATTGCACAATATTTATGACAAAAAATTAGTGCATCCTCAGATAAGCATACAGACACTCCTACAATAAGCGAATAAAGACTAACAAGATAATAATAATAATAACAATGATAATAATAACAACAACAACTATTATCATTAAAGTAAACAATGAAAATTTGTACCACACAAAAGTTTCCCTTCAGGAACACTATTTCATTCTTGCTGTCTCCTCAACATCTTTGGAACAATTTACTTTTATAACGCTTTCTTATGCAAGTATTTCAACTGATGCCTTTTTTTATTTTTGCCAAATTGCCTCATAATATTCTGTCTGTGATCTTAAAATTGGAAAGTGTCTCAAAGAGAGTGGAGCCTAAGGGGTAGATGAAACTTACGGGAAACCTGGTACTTGCCTCCCTAAGTAAGTAGAAAATCTGTTATAATTTTCCAAGAAAAAAAAAGTAGAGAAAAATCTCAAAGAGATATTATTATTCTCATGATCTGGGAAAAAGATTAAAGCGTGTTGAAAACAATCACAAAATTTTGCAAAAATTTTGACAAAAATTGTCTAATAAAGGAGATAGAGAAAAATAAAAGTCAATCTATACCTGAATTAGCATATATACTTATTGTTATCTCCCTTGCATTTAGAAAAACCTGTTCTTTGTAAATTCTAGTGCCCTCCGGCTCCATAACAAATTTTCTACTTACTTCAAAGAATTGCTTTTCTCATGTTGTACATTCTAGCAGAGATACAGAAAGTGACATTGTGAACCTGTTACAGAGTTAATTTTTTACAGTAGCTGAGGGGGCATGGATGTGAGCATGTCTGAGTTTATTCTACTCCATGAAGGGAAGGGGTAAGGGACATGGCAAAAAAATTAAAAATATATGGATATAACAGCTGTGTGAGAAGACCTATGTCTTCTTCAGAGATCGGAATAAAAAGGTCGATTGACCAGACCTTAGGTTTCTGGCATAGATTTATTTATTATTATCTTGAAGTCCTTGGGCCATATAGGTTAAATTCTTTTGAAGCTTTATCAAGGTTGATGTTTTAGGTGCTAAATTCAATAATTCATCTTACATTCAAATGCATACCTAGATGTGTGTGAGAGAGGAAGAGAGTCCTCATTATTTGCAGTGACATGTGTACAGCAACCAATGTTTTTTCCTTAAATTTATCTTGAATGAGAAGGAAAGCAGCTGCTCTAGAATGAAGGATCAATGTGTTTGAAATTTTAAGCAGATGCTTAGAGCAGAAGATGACAAAATATAACCTCTGCAACACCCATTTGATTCTAACTGTGCTGCCTGGACTAATGCTGCAGGTGCCTGACAAATGTGGCACAGCTGACACGAGTCCAGTACACCGTTATGTGATCAGATCCTCTTGAGGGCTCTTTTGCAAGCTTAGTTTGCTTGAAATGATGCAGGTGAGTTAATCCTTTCCATCTCAGAGCTCTCTACCAGCAATGTAGCTGATAAGACTTCAGGCCTTATCAGGGTCAAGAAGGATTATCTCTTCCACTTCTAAGTTAAATGTGTCTTAACAATTTTTTAAGCAAATGGTTTCATCAGTCAAGTAGAATATGATTATCTCTAACATCTAAAATAATCTACTTTCTTTAGAGTTTTCCTCCCTGCCCTCCCCACAAAGACCTCTAACTGGAAATTACCTCTAGAACAAAACAGGACACTGCAGGTTCACATTCTGAGGAGCACAATATCTTCATCAGCTTGAAGCTGGGAAAGTTCCAGCCTGAAATCAGAGCTTCCCTGGGAAAAACTATGCAAAAGGTATCCCAAGTAGCCAATTCTTTTAAAATGGATTTGTATTATTGTTTAGTTGTTAATAAAAGAAAGAAGAAAGAAAAGAATGAAAGTGTTATCCTACGGGCAGCAGGTGGATTACATTGAATATTACTTGCTGAACCAGATAGTTTGACAGACACAAGTATCATTTCATCCCTAAACACAGCAATCATCCCCAGGGAAGATGGAAACACAGACTCCAGATAACATTAGAAAATACTTAAAAAAAAAATATTTTGGGGCTGCTCAGAATTGAGACCCTCAGTAAGTCCATCATTTCATGTAAAAACATCTATTCCTGTAGTTCAAAATTAACTTTTAGGAAATATTCCATATGACAATTTCTAGGAACAGATTGTACTTTCAATACTGTATGTTGTATGATATGTGTTGGGTGTGACTTCCAGAGGTATTTTGGTTGTAATGAACTTTAAGTCAATATGGATTTTATGCAAGCAAGAAAGAAGGATTTGACATTGTATGATATTCTAGTGTATTAAGGCTGTAATGCAACTAATATGTCCTGTAATAAAGATATAGATTAATTTGTCGTCATTCCAAGTAAAAGCACCTTCTGGATTAAAAACCTGTTCTGAAATACGCAACAGATGGTGATAGGATGAAATTCACCACAAAAACAACATTATTTTCTCTATAATTAGTTGTATAAATGAGTCATACTTCATTTTGAATAAATACACCAGCAGCTGTAACTCTGTATATATCCTAGTTTTACATGCAATTTATACAGGCATTATGGGAACCAGAAATTTCCTGATAATTTCATTTAGAATAACTGAGAAGTCAAAAGCATTAAAAAAAAGAAAGTCAATCAACTAAGTGCTTTTCTAAAGGAAATAAAGTATTATTATTTTTGCATAGGCTATTTATTTTTCTTAATCAAAACTATTCATTGTGGACCAGCTCTAGTTTCAATCTTCATTGTGTCAGCCTTTACTTTTGATCATGATGATGATGATCATGATGACNCTCAGTGCATCCTGCTGGTGCTTAACAATCTCCCACTGAGTTAAAGACAATTAATTTAAAGCAGATTGATATAAAGGTCTTAGGAACTCCAAGAGATTCCACGGGGGGGGGGGGGGGGGGGGGNCTTTTGATCATGATGATGATGATCATGATGACGATGATGATGTCTACATTAATTAAACCACACTGAAATATAATTAGAATGAACTGGAAATATAATTTTACAAAAATGTCAGTGTATTAAGCACCAAAATCTGGTGTATAAAAAGGGCTGTTTTAACATAATAGAGTGTGTACAAATACATGTATTAATAGAAAGAAATATACATGTATGTATATATATATATATATATATGCAAAAACACATATGCACAAATGTGACATAGATGTTAAAATTTTTAAAAATGTAGATATTTTAAAATGTTTATTGCTGTATTCCTG
>VXAX01003842.1:46492-220117 GCA_013399835.1 Leptocoma aspasia
TAGAATAATAATAATTTTCTCTAATAATCTAGGAAAGATAAAGTGCTAACAGCTTTTCATCCATGCAATACATCTAGGGTAGGGCCCCAGAGGACGGTAGTGATTTAGTCATCAACAGGCAATTGTCTTAGTGTAAAGGACTTTGTATTCTCTGTCATGCATTCTCACTGTTACAACTGGACAGATGGGATTGGAAGAGAGGGTCCTGTTAAACTGGGGCAACACTCTTCTGAGTCAACTTCCTGCTCCATCTTGAGACTCAGTCCTCTGCCTGGACTCACTCCTTGGGGGAGGGCACAAAGAGCCGGCTGTGGATGCATGAACAAAACAGCACAAAAAAAATCAAGTTTACATAAGAGGAGCACACCAGGTTAAGTAGAAAGGGAAGTGGATTGGGACCCCTCACTCTTTTTTTCTTCTTTCTCTTTCACTTTCTTTGTCTCGATGCCCCAGTTCCAGACCATCCATGTGTCAGGACCAACACAGCACCTTAAGGACTGGCGATATTTTTGGTTTTTTGTTCTCCCTCTCCCTCTTCTGCCTGTATTTCTTTCCTCCCTTCCTTTTCCTGGGCAGAGCACAACCATCATATTCTATTCCCTACTGAAGTCTGTTTTGGGAATGGGCGAAATGTAGAAGTGTGTTGCGGCATTTTAGCTAGTACCTTTGGGGCATTTGTTGTGGGAGTTAAGAACTTATAGAAGGGTACTATAAAAAAATTAAGGGACTTTCACCATTCTTGTGAAAGTGTATTGTAAGAATTTGAGTGATTGTTAGCTAATACCTCTTGAGTGTAAAAAGTGGACTGGTTGCCAGAATTAAGGTGACAGTACAACAAATTATTAGAGCTCCCCAACATGCATCTGGTGTCTTTGTTCAGTCTGATGAGAATTCATAACAAACATCACACTCCCTGCCCATGGGTTGTGACACTTACAACATGAGAAAGTCAAGAGACTGGCCTTGGGTTATGGTGGTTTACATTGAATTTTTAGAATAGAAAGCAAAAAATAGTGAAGACATTAGCTCCTTTTGGAGAAAGCACACCCATGAATGTGTTCATCACTGCCAAAGGCTGAACTCACTTTGCCATCCAGGGTTTGGACATCTTAGGCAGGTGGAACATACATCCTGGGCCCTTGAGACTATGGTGCTTATCACAAATGGTTTGGGCACCTTGTCTGATGTGGGCAGCCTATGCAGACTTGTGTGTGTGCATACATGAGATAGAATAGGAAGAGTTATCTAACTCTTGCACTCATCCTACCTAGTAAATAAATCTTAGATTTTGTGTTACTGGATTCCATCAGACTTTGATTGATTACAAAGTCTTGGCAGCACAATGACATCTTATTTACTTACTTCTGATCAGTTATTGTAACTTGGAAATATATTCACAAGTCCTGATTGCTCCCTTGTTATGATCTGTGTTTGGTCCTCACAACAGTTGATCAGTTACAGAGGGAAAATGCAATTCACAGGAAATGTCTGTGGGTGGGAGGAAGATCAGCAGATTTCCAGTGTGGTAAGAGTAATTAGTAGGGAACAATGGAAAGTACAAGGTATAATAAGTTGGAATAGCTGTGGGTGGCAGAAGAGGGTTGTGAGGAGACAGGCATATTTTAAATAACCTGTAGTGTCTTCTAAAATTTCTGTGGAGGCAAGAAGACAACTCTCATTCCTGCCACTAGGAAAGAAAAGGAGGGGTTAGAGATGACAGATAACTTTAGAGAGGCTTCTGCTGCTGCTAATTAAAAATGTAAGGGTTATATTAACAAAGATGTAATCCTCTCCCATTATCTGCTTTTGCATCTTCCCATGCTCTGCAGAGAGTGATGGTCCTTCAATCTTGAGAAGGAAGTCGGATTTCCTGAGGAAATATGACAAGTGCTTATTTCACCTCTTTTGTACAATTTTCTTGGGATTCTCATTAAAGTTATCCTACTAAATAAGTGACTTTGGCTTTCAAAACTTGTGTCCTTTTCCTGACACTCTCCCTACTTAATTGGAATCTGCACAGATGTAGGTGCCTTAATTGCGAATTATCTGAATTCTAGACTAAATAATGAGCTATGATATTGACTGTTCATAAATTAAAGACATTCAAGATAAGAGAAAGAAACAAAGAAAGCCAACCTAGTGACACAAGTGAAATTGCTAAGCTGGTATTAGTAACATCAGGATTTCAGAAAACAAAAAATTCCGTTTTGGATATATCTACCCTATTACTCAAATCTGAGTAGAAATCAGAGCCGGAAGACAGCAACTCAGCAATACTGATGATTGGTCTGTACTCTGGAACTACAGACACCGACATCTTCATGACCTCTTTGGCCTGCAGGGACTCTCATTAGGTGCCTGCACTAAAAGCAGTGAGCATACACGTTTAACTTTGTGGCATGCTAGTCTAAGCTATCTGTTATGGCTGTTAGCTCATGATTAAACTACGTGTCCACAAAAATTGAGTATAAATACTGCTTACGGTGTTTGAGTGCAATTAAGGATGCCCAAATGAAAGTGTTTTAAGAGAGGATTACACCCAGCAGCCCTCTAAAATAGTTCCCTTTCACATAGAAGGGAGCAGCCCTGGAATTTTGCAATTTTCTCCTTTCATTGAGCCCTAAGGTTACTGGCTATCATATTAGCAAACACAAATTTAACAGCAGATTTTAATTTAGCTTGGAAATAGTGTTATGGAAAGTAGCTATAACTTGAGAAAAAGCCCAAAGAAGTGAAACTCAGATTAATATTTTTCTTATATTTAAGAGAGTTTCATTATCCAATCATATTAACCTGCAGTACCATGAAGCTTAGCCTTTAATTTCTTTTGAACTTCTACCATCTTCCTAGATTTTTTTATATACTTTCTCTAAGGCTCATTATAGATGAAAGAATTATTTCCTTGTGCTTTCTTCAGACATTATTCAGAAATCCAAATGGTGTTTTTGACATTATGTATTAATATTAACTTTTTGATCATCTCTGAAATTATAGCATGACATTTATTCTAATTCTCATAGAAAAAATATTATTACTGCTGAGGTAAATGAATTACTTGGTTTGGAAAAAAAGAGCAGCATTTATGTTCAGAAAGTTTTTATCAGATTGCAAGTTTTTTTCTGTATGCAAAATAAAGAATAATGTGCATAACCCCATTTTCTCTAAAACCAGAAATATTAACCTGTAACTTTTAAATTAAACTTTACTTATACTATTCTTCTCAGGAAGCCGTAACTCTTCCAATGCATTGAAAACAGAATTTCTTTAAAACGTTTTTTTTAAAAAGTAAACTAATCTCAATATAATGATAATACAGCAATTTTGCACTTCTAAAGGGCTTTTTCATTTCAGGCTTTCAAAGCAGCTTAGAAGTACTAAGGACAATATTTTTAAAAGGAAGTTATATTAGCTGACTGATACTCTTGTTAAACTCTGGAAAATTCTCACTAACTTCAGTCAGAGTAAAACCAAGCCAGTGCTGAGTGTCTTGGGATACCCTTCTCCCATACCATCCACACCCTTAAGTTATTTTACATAACTGATGATGTTAAGAAATAAATACCCAAAATTAATACTTCACACTGAAGCAAGAGCCATGATTCATTTAATCAAACAGCAAAGAGCTATGGCGACCTTATTCAGAGGTCTGGGCTTGGATTTCAGAATATGTGGGGGTTTTTTTTAATAAAGATTAGGTAAAAAGTAAAGCTGTGCAGAAATTTGCTCCACGGGAAGGAAACAATTTTAAATTATTGTTCTTTAATAGAGAAGAAAACTTGTAAAAAAATTAAAACAGGAATTTTAGAAGTTCTCAAAATTTCCATTCCTAGTTTCTCCATTTATGACCCTTTAGCCATTTGCCCATGGACTTCTGCAGAAACAGGAGAAACAAATAATTGTGCACTTTCCCCAGCAGCTGCTGACAGAAATTACCACAGCTCCTCCCAGGGGCTCAGATTTGTTCAGTACAGGTAAAGAGTATTGCTATCAGCAGTATTTCTGCTGACACCTTCTTACCTTCAGTAAGAAGGTGTCACCTTCTTACACTCTCTCACAGGCACATACACATTTATGCACCTTGCATGGGGGGCTGCAGAGTCCTGACATGGAATATAGTCCTGCATTCCTTATCAAGGATAGCAGAGAGGTCCAAACAAAGCTGCCCCAGGATGACTGTCCAAGGGATGTCTGAGGACAAGTCAAGAAGGCAAGGATCACAAAGGGTTGGTTGTGTCACATGTATCCCTACAGCACAGCCCAGGTAAGGGTCAGGGCTAAGTGGCTGAGCTCCAGCACAGCCCTCAGGGGAGGAGGAGACTCATAGAGGCTGATCCCAGACCTTATCCAAAGTCACATGGCAGCAGAAGTAGCCCTGAACTCCCTCCCCAGGTCCAGAAGGAGAAGGAAGAGGAATGGACACTGCTGTACTTGTTGCACCCCGGGCCCTAGTGATCTTATAAATATTTGTACATGATAGCTAGAATAAATCACTGCTTTTCCTCTCTCAAATATGGAGGAAGAACTCTTGGTTACAACTTGTTCATTTTCCTGTAACAGAGCTGTTTCACCCAACACCTGTCCATTATCTGAGTATTGCATTTACTTGATCACATGGCAGTGCAAATGACTGTTAAATCTTTGCATCATTGTACAAATTAAAATGTTATTTAAGCAAAAATCAAATTTTTAATGTTTTGTATTATCCTCTCTTCCCAGTAATGTGGACAACAGTGGTGATTCTCACCTCCAAGCATCAGAAGAGAATCTGTTTTATAAATTACTGATTGGAGCTCTCTGCTCAACTGCATATGTGCAGAAGACTTAATGAATGTAGTTAAATAATTTGCTAAACTACATGAGGTACAGTTCTTGATCATATTAATTTGAACTTCATATTCAACTTTATATATTCATATATCATACCATTCATATTCATATCAAATTCATTTGGATTTCTTGGCTATTATCCATTTTTTCCTATAGTTCTAAAAACTAGATTTGGGTATATAGACTATTCACAGGAGTGATATGAATATCACTCATATCAGTGAAACAGCAGTCACAATCCTAATTCCCCTGAAGTATTTTCTAGTTTATTATCCAAAATTAGTTTATTGCAGATACTACATCTGGTGAATATTGCCTTGGTGATTCAAAAGAATGCTGGCTAATGTTTTGATAAGTTGAGTTACAGGGGAAAATATGACAGCATAATCAGCTGTCAGAGATTTCTTCTGCATGTGAATAAAACATTTGCCTGTTGATATCAGGTATATCATGAATTGCCAAGGAGAAAGATGGCTGTTTAATACGAAAGATGGAGCTCATTATTATATTAAAATTAGAGGATGAATTTTTTTCACAACCAGAGCCAACAAAGAAATATTAGGAATTGTCATAGTTTGACACTGGCCAAATGCCAGGCACCCACAAATGCCACTTACTCACCCTCCCCTGCCACACCTGGGCAGAAGAGAAAAAAGGGTTAATGAGTTGAGATAAGGACCATGAGAAAACACTCCAAGGGCAAAACAGGCTCATCTTAGAGAAATAAAGTGAGTTTATTAGTAACAAAATTGGAGAAGGATAATGAGAAGCAAAAATAAGCCCTTAAAGAACACCTATTTTCCCCTATCCCTCTCTCCTTCCCACTGACAGTGCAGGGAGCCAGGGCATGGGGGTTTGGTCAATTCAGCACTGAGATTTTCTTCCACTGCTCTGGAAGAGGAGTCCTTCCCCTGTGAGACCGTGGGGTCCCTCCCACGGGAGACAGTGCTCCATGAACTTCCCTGGCATGGGTCCACTCTCACAAGCAGCAGCGATACCACACCTGCGTGTGTACCACAATGTGAATTCCCCCCACAGGCAGACAGTCCTCCAAAAATTGCCATGACGTGGGTCTGTCTTTCCATGGGGTGCAGTCCTCCAAGGACAGGCTACTCCAGCCTGGAAGTAAGGGCCTTCTCTCTCCACCAGGTCTCCCACTGGACCACAGCCTCCTCCAGGTATCCACCTGCTCAGGCATGGGCACTTCCCCCATGGGCTGAGGGTGGATCTCTGCATCCCCTGTGCATCCCCATGGGCTGCAGGGACACAGCTGCTTCACCATGGTCTCACCACGGCACACGGTAATGTTACAGAAAAAGTGAAATATTGGAGGTTGAAGATGCTATGGATTTTTATGAATTGTAGATTTATCAGTGACTGGTTTTCTTGATTCACATTTTAAAGGTAATTTCTGATATATCTTCCCAAATAATATCAGCATTTTGAAAATGTGGCAATCAGAAGTGATAGAAATAATTTGATTGGAAGTCTTTTACTATGTAATTAACTTTTACAGGACAACCATGATTATTTTTTTTGCAATTGGAAAATAAATTAAAAAACCCCAAAATAAAACCCAAACTATTTTCTTTTCCTGATTTTCTTAACTCAGTAAAATAATCTCAATAAATTTATAAGAAATCAGTACAGTTTGTGCAGGCTCTTATTCCTGTTTTTGTTCTTTTTGTTTCCTATAATTCTACATTCTAACATTCTGAAACTTTTGTGATACAGAAAATTTTGCATGATAGATGGAAAGTGTGTTAATAATATAAATAGACTTTCAAAATCATATCTTTAGTAGTATCTTTTGATGTAACCTAAATTATTTGGTACACATAAAGGAGCTGATCATAACACAACTATGTGTTCTCTCTCTTTCTCACACTCTGTGTGCTTATAATGAATATTTCATTACTGAACTTTTTTTTTTCAAATCAGTCCAAATATTTGATATGCTCACATGAATATATATTATGTCTATTTTTTTCGTTTTTTGTTCCTACAATTTCCTACAGTGAAAAGGCTTAGCATAATTTGAAGCCCCAGGGTTTGTTCCATATTCATTTAAAACCAGGTTATCACTAAAGTCAGAAAGACACCTTATGTCAGTGAGGTTTGTTTGCAGTAAGCTGCAATCAGATGTAGAAAATGTGCAACCACTGATGTCCACAAATGACAGTTCTGCTCTTTTAGCATAACAGAGCTATCTACAATAAAATCAAGTACTGCCTTTGAGAAGTTAGAACTATCTTAGAAGTCTAGCTCAAAGGAGCAAATTCTCACCCCTTTCTACCCTGACAAACTAAGGATAAATGAATCACCCCTTTATGCTTCATGTAGTGCAATTCCTTAGTAACACATATATTCAGAGAGTCATAAACAAACTTTGCCTGCTTGGAAGTAATTTCACTGTCAATGTTTCTCTCCAAAAGAAAAAAAAGGAAAAACAAAGCCTGACAAATGTTAGTCGTATTTTAAAATTAATTCAGGGAAGTTGTTCAGTTATTTTGATGACATGAACCTGTGTAGAAAAGGACATAAAATAATGAGAAGCAGGCACTTGTCACTAGAATAAGTAACACCATTCCTGGATTGCACTCTCAGCAGTGCCATGTGTTGACACACTCACTGATACAAGAAACTGGAGCAATATGACAGGTTTAAATGCTGGTTCTGCCCTGTCACCTTCTTAGCAGGGGTCGTCTGGTGAAAGGGGATCTGCGGCTAACAGTACAAGTGGCTCCTGTTCTCCCTTACAGTCCCTGAAAGCGGGAAGGATTCATATCCCTTTGCTTGGTCGCCCCTCTCTGGGTCTCCTGAAGGAGTCACAGGCACTGGAATAATCAGCCTGTCCTCAGGTCTGTAATCCTTGCGCCGCTAGATGTCCCTGCACACCAAACTTTAGGAAGGTCTGCCTGGAGTACTCTGACACCTTTAGAGGCAGAGCAGCAGCCACAAGGCAAGCGAGGATAGCCATAAAATTTGATTGAGCAGAACTCCACTCGATTTTTTTTAGGTAATAATTACAGTAACTAGAAACAACGCTGAAGATTATCCAGCCTGCACCAAACATTATTATTCATTGACACAAACGTGAGGTCTATGGTATGGTATTGACAGTCAGCATCATTTCATTTAAGTAATGTCTTCCCTCACAAGGGTAAAAACAATGTATTGAAATCAGCCTGTAATGCCTATTCACTCAATAAACTTGAAATGCCCTTGGTGCTCTGTATGGAAGAGCAGTCTTACAGCAGCAACCATCGCAAAAAAATTCAGGAAACAGATATAATGCTAATTTAATTAAAGCAAACATTTGCATATACTCATTTGAATACAATAAAATAATCATTTTTAAAGAACTAGAATAGGACATATACAAAAAAAAATCTTTTCTAAATTACACTCATTTTGATCCAAAATTCTCCTTGATTAATCAGGATTTTTAATTGTTAGGAATACATCAAACGTTTGCAAAATCATTTGTACAGTAGCATGCTGCAGGGATATTTGTGTTTGAGAAGTACTAGAAGCTGATGTGCAGCAATTATTTTGTTGTCTCCTGGAGGAGCTAAACTTGGCAAAAAAATCTTTACATATAACCCAACATATTCGATGTCTGCTTGTTGTGGGTATAATTTTATTATACCCACAACAAGGGTTATATGTGGGTATAATTTTATTATACCCACAACAAGAGCATTTCTCCAAGAAATGCTTTCTTGGAGAAAGCATTTATGTTTGGCTCTTTCCTTTCATAACAGTAGAATATTGCTTTGAATAAAGTGCTTCCTGTAGTTTCCTGCTTCAGAAATCCAGCTTCGGGAAAAGAAGGTGGGTCACATCCACTGGTAATTTAGAAATACTGATTTTTTCACCAAGCCTTCAAAGTTTGAATCATATTCCATACATGGAGAAAATAGCTGAAGAGTAATATAACCATCATTAACAGAAGGAAGTGTCTTTTTTTACAGAACTAAATCAGTACTCCATCTTGGTTTTCTTGTGGTGTGCTTTTTCAGTTCATTCACTTATTGTAACTCCTTATTTCTGCCTGTGGAATTAGGGAAGCAGCAAATGATCCATGCAGTTTCCCCTACTGTGGAAAATAGTGCTGTATGTAGCAAGGACTCTTCCCGAAAAATGGAATCTGTGGAGGATTCAGAAGCATCTGGATGCAGAATATCCCTCCCCTCACTCCTTTCCTATTTTACAAAAAAGTGACAATATTTAGGTTTACTCTGGCCCTGATATCTTTCCTTTCTGTTATATAATCTTGGGTGTTTGGTTGTTGGGTATTGATTGGTTTGGTTGGCTGGGGTTTTTAGGTGGGCAGATGGGGATGTTTGGGAGGTGTTTTTCTTCTTAATTTTCAAATTTTTTTTTTTTCTGATAAATAAAATTAGAAAATTAGAAATAATCTCCCTTTTCCCTTCAGAGCTAGGAAGATTTCACTGAAACCTTTTAAAGCCTGAATTACAAAAACACAATACTAACTCACAGGCTAAAATTATGGAGAACACACTTGGGAAGTATCACTATATACTTGTCCTGGTCTTAAATTATTCCTTAGGCATACACTATCAACCATTGGTAAAGAGTGAATATATGGTTAAAGAAAGCTTTAAGAGTTTTTGTTCTTCCTATATAGTGCAAGACATCTCACTTGTTTGTTTGTTTGTTTGTTTGTTGGGTTTTTTGTTTTGTTTTGTTTTGTTTTGTTCGGAGCATTCTTTTTCCACAGACCTCATCTATCTGAAAGATTTGTGATTGGACGTAACTGTCATGATTTTCTTGTTTGCCTTCTTGTTGTAGATGGAACACCTACAGACTGTGCACACAGAAGCTTAGTCTTACACTCAGTTTCAAAGTATGAAGATACATCTACTTTTTTTTTTTATTTTGCAATGGGAAAGCACACCAAGGTATTGATTGCTCTGGAGAAAAACTCCACAGTGAATGTGTGAGAGACAGAGGTTGTCCACAGGGAGAGAAGTTTTAAAGTAATTATTTTCCACTAATAAATTCTTTGTTTGGCTATAGAAGGAACACATGACACGTGGATTTCTGTATAACAACCTAATGCACTGTTGCTAGACTGCCAAGCTGTCTGCTCAGTTTTGTTATAAAGAAAGTTATACACAAGAAACAACAGTGATATATTTATAGCTAATCCACAGCACACACTGTTTTTTTGTGAGGCTTTTTTCTAGTCACTGCATCCTGTGTGAGCAGCAGGAATTGCAGAGATCAAATGAACCCATGGCTCTGGGTTGGGATCCCCACTGATGTGTGTACCACTAACTCAAGCAGCCAAATATGTGACAGCATATGAGGCAGGAGATACTAATAGTATAAACCCCCTGCTTCTTCCTTATCCTTTTTCTCAAACAGCAGAAGTCATATTTCAGGAATAAGTACAGATTTATACAATAATATATTTGCCAGACAATTTTTCATAGACATTCCAGAAGAACCTAGTAAATGGCAAATTTTACTATTATTTGTGTCAATTATTTACATCTTTTCTAAGGGATATTTTTGATTGATTTTAATGTTCTATTAGATAAACAAGGAAATGTATTGGAGCTATACAGTAGAGATATAAGCCAAGAGTGTTTGAAGCAAAATATTCTTGGCTTTAAAATGGTCCTTAGGCTGAGCTCTGTGTTTGAGATTATCTTAACCAAGCCCCAGAAGTAGAAAAAGTTTTAGTAAAACCTTCATGGAATTACATTAAGTATCAATTTGTAGCTGCTGTCAGGTGGTCATTTTTGCAGGGAACACAATAACCACTCAGCCAACTACAGGAGCACTAAGCAAATCAGCAAGTAAAAGTATATAGATGAAACTTAAGAATTAATTTTGTGTTAGAAAGGCATAATTACCTACACCAAATCTGGCTAGTAACTAGGCACTAACGTTGCTAATTTTGTGAAAGTTCCTGAAAATGTTCAGTATCAAAATGATGAAGACATTAATTTCCCATCTCATACAGAAAACTACACTTCCAACAGCACAGCAGAAGGTGATTGATGATTACTTGCTAAACAGAAATATTCCCACATCCTGAATCTCTAGAGTGACTTCCTATGAGTTCCACAATTACTCTAGGAGACAAGTGTCTCAAATTCCCCATAGAAGAGAAAGATACTTCTTAGTCTGATTAAAAAATAGGTGTTTAATAAAGAAGTTAAAAGGTATCACAAACAATGCTCTTCTCTCTTAACATCCATTCTGCCTACAAGGGAACAAGAAAGTCTAAAATAGCTTTAACTGGGGTCACAGGTCACCATAGCAGTGACTGTAACAGTAGGAATGGAATCTCTAGATTTATGATATTTTAAAATGAAATTCTCTACAGTGACATATTGCTATAAAAGAAAGGCTTCAGTAAAGGCATAAGACTATTGAAAAATATTGCAGAGAGCAGAAACCCAAACATACTCAAGCAGGAATAGACCTGGAAAAAGAAAAAAAGCTTCTCTTCTCTACCAAACACTTTGTTATACAGAGTGACTCATATTTGGATATTTTTTTTTAAAGAAGCATAAAAATGGGGACTATAAGTCACTAGCTTTGAATAGTTCAGCTTGCCATAAAGTCTGACCTTGTGGCTTCCCAGAGCTTCAGCAGCTCTTGAGGTTGTGACTAGTTCCCTATGAGCTGTACCAGCAAATGCAATCATACCTACTTTTCATTTTGTTATTATTATTATTTTGGTATTGACCCTTACAACAGGATAGAAGCAACCACACTGAATTTTAAGGCAGACTCCACTAGAGATGACTGTGTCAGCAGTAAGTCATGGACTTTTTAATGATTTTTGCACATTGAACATATATAGGGAGCTCATCTGGGGAAGGGACATCTAAAAAGAGGATTTTCTTTCCTTAACCTTTTTTGACAGGCAGTGATGGTAAAAGTATCACAAAAAGGTATTACAAAAGTGATTCATGACAGATAATTGCTTATAAAAATACAGATGTGGGAAGCCAGGAATTTCAGAACACTCAAAGTTTGGAGCTGCGGGGAGTTTTACTTTCCTGAATTGGAAACCTGTGTGGATATCATCTCAAGAAAGGTCATTCAGGTCATTCTAGAGTTTCCTTGCCAAAGAGTATGAAGCCCTTGGACTCCTGGCAGGGAAGGTAAATACCAAAGCTTTAGGGTTTTCCTGGGTCAGTATTCCCTGGAGGAATTCAAAGTGTCTCTAAACCACTTTCTTCAAATACAGTCAGAGACCTTTGTTAATCCTCCTCCTACATGCTTACATATGCATTTGGAGAATCACAACATATTGCTGTTTTGCTTTATTGAGAGCTCAGGGGGAGAGAAATTGTTTGAGTTTCACTGGGTTGAGGGGCAAAGAGAAATGTCTCTTGACAGTCATTAGCTATCCACCTGCACACCAAGGACGTGCTTTGTACTGTCCAAAGAGCCAGTGCATTAGGTGTCTTTGGGGATCACTCTTTAACTACCTCAGTTTCTGCTAATCTAGCTCATGTGCTTTTAATTCTCCTTTCGCTCTGCTTTGTAGACCAATAAAAATGTAAATTAACACTATTCTTCTAATTTATTATTGTTTTATTTGGAAAAAGAATTTAGGAATCTTATATGCCTCTATCCTTTATTATGGCAAAATTATTGTCCTTAAATGCTCTGTGGCTAAATAAGAAGACACCATTTTAATGAATACTTAAAGAAGTTTTTATCTAAGAGATTTCTTCAGTCAGATAGTCTTCCTTCTTTTTCCATGGATTATTCTACAGTATCCTCACCGTGACAGGAAAATAATGATTTATTACATTGGCATGTAATCAGCACAGTGTTTCTCCAGCAATACATTAGATCAAATCATGAACATAGCAGTATTACAGCAGTATCATTTTGACAATGATTTAAACTAACATATCATTAGTGCTACTGTACATCACTTCAGAGATAGAGCATGTTAATGCCTCGTCAGATTGATGTTGCTGAAGCAAAAAGCATTAGCATAATGCAGGGGTGATGTAAGGATGATAGGTAAGCTTTCTACCGCTGCTGTAATATTAAGTATTAGCATAATGCAGGGGTGATGTAAGTATGCTAAGTCCATTTTTCCTCTTAATCATTTCTCCAATTAATTTATCTGTGGAAAGTCCATATACATTCACTTTACATGTGAAGGTCAGATTGTGCTGCTCTGGTGCTTATAACTAATTTAATTAGGACAATCAAGCCTGCTATTTGCATTGCTTAAGTGAATGAAAATTTTGCTGCTGACTTAAAGGAAACAAGATAAAATTTCAGTTGAGAAACACTGTCCTGCTCATTATCAGAAACTTTGATGCCGAGAGAAGGACTAGCATAATACATTGACTGGTAATTCAGGCAGGTGCCTCCATCTCCTTGTGGTTACCTATGCGATTCCTATGTTTGTGATTGGATGCAACAGAAAACTGACAGAGTGATTTTGTGCAAGTCACTTCTCACTGAGAAGTCTCTCTTTCCTGTAGCACCTGTTTTCCTGTTGTTGATTGTTTATCACTAGTATCAATAAAATGTGTGGCACACACCAGCATGGAAATCTGTTTTCTACAGCCTTCGAAATAGTCTTTGATTAGTCTTTATTAAAGATTTAATAACATTATCCAGAATAGGAAAAAAATCTAGTTTGCACAGTTTTGGTTTTTTTTTTGTTGTTGTTGTCTACAGAAGAAAATTATTATTAATCAACAGCAGGATCAAAGAAAGGTATTGACACCACATTTTTGTTAACAGCCAGAGCAGAAAACGTTTCTATTTCTCCCACAACTAGATTCCTGAAAAAGCTTGACCCCCTTGATTTCTTCATTGCTGCTGTGGGGTGGAAGCTGGGGGAACATGGCCAGGCAGAAAGGTTCTGAATTTATTCCTAGCTTGAATACATTGTCGCTGGACCTTTGTTCTCCTCCCTGTACTGGGAAAGTGATGGTCCATGTCCTTTTCTCCCATTTGGTGGATGTGACCAACTGGGCTCTGAGACTGTTACTTCGCTTGAAATCTAAGACAGAAATACAAAGTGAAATTATGGTGGGTTTGAGTAAAGGTACTAACAAAAACTATGCCTCAGATTTTTTAGAATACAGTAAGGATGACTGGATTATTTCCAAGGCATAGATAATTTTTTTCAAGAAATTCAAACCTGCATCAAAACATCCACATTTTTTACACCACAGTTCACTACATCCCACAATAATTGCAGAAACATTGTTTCTTTGTAAACCATTTATGCACAAGATTTACTCACTGAAATTTATGAAAAAGCTTAAGCACAAGGTGCTGGACCAGTTTGTCTATACTATGTATTTTGCCAAGAAAAGTTAGACGAGATGATCCTGAATTTTCCTTCCCACCTGGTATTCCCTGATTGAACAGATTGTGGAAAGGAATTACAGGGCAAACGCAGTTAGGGCAGAAGTGCCTGATAAATGTGATTTATAACAGGTTTTTGTGAGTCGGCATGTCAGTTTGTTATGTGATAAGTATTACACATACAGCCCAGTATATTCCCCCTTCCACAGCTGTTCAGCAACTAAATTTCAGAGCAACTTCTCGTCAGGCTGGTTGCAGGCCTGCACTGGAAATCAGTTCCCAGGAATCCATTAACATTCCAAGTCACTGAGCAGCAGGACAATTCTCAGCCTTCCCATAAAACACCACAAGTGATTTAATGTTTTAGTACTAAGAGGTTTTGTTGTCGTTAAGCAGTCCGTGAGTGCTGTGTCACCTACCTCACTACCCTGGAAAGATTCAACAAGGCTCCCCTGCCTGGTCCATAACCAATCAGGTCTGCTTGTAATTTGACCTGCTAAATGATTATGCTCTTCATTCTGGTTTAGTTGCAGTCAAGCAAGATTGAGAATTTATCATTTTACCTCTTTCTCACACAGTCTTCTTTCCATACTCACCTGAAGGGAAATTCACTGCTGTTGGTATGCTCTTTCTGTGTTTAAGTTTCTTATTAACAGAAAGTGACATCATTGTTGCAGCATCAGTTTTCACATATTTACCCTAGAAATTATTTTAGATTAAACTAACATTTTCCTACATATGCAATTAGCAAGTGTTTGATTCATTTACATTCTGTTCAAAAATCTAATTCACTTGAGCTTCTTGAAATTCTTACTTCAATAAATATTCTTACTCTAATAACTTCCTCATGCTAGAGAGAAAATGTATGTGTGTATATATGTGATGGTTTTGGCTAGGGTGGAGCTGGTTTTCTTCATGGCGTCCAATGTCAAGGTTTGTGCTGAAAACAGGGTTGATAACATAGAGATGTTTTTGTTATTGCTGAGCAGGACATAAACAGAGTCAAGTCCTTTCTGTTTTTGTATGGCCAGGCTGGTGAGGAGACTGAGGGTGCATGGCAGGTTGGGAAGGACACAGCTGGGACAGGTGACCTGTTGCTATGAACACATTATAAGTTTCTCTGTGTGTGAGCCTTCTGATCATTTTCCCATGGGAGAACATCCTTTTGCTGTCTTTTACTCTGTATAAGCTTTCTGTAAACAAAATATCTGTGTCTGTTCTTCAAGGACATGGAATTGCTTGGCCTCCTCCTACCTATGAGGAGACGGAACTGAAATTACTTTATCTTTCTGATATTGTAAACTATTCGGACACATTCCCTGGACAAAGCAGCAGCAGGAGCATGAAGAATGCTCTCTGCTGAGCAGATATAGAAAAATACTAGAATTATGGAGTCATTTTAATAAATCATATTAGCCTTCTGAAATTGTCGTCAAGAGTCTTTTCTTCAATGCATGGACCACGACGATAGTGACCCAAGCTGACCACAGGCTTATTCCATCCCACATGGCATCATACACATAATACATAAAGTGAGGATATAAAGTGAGGATATAAAGTGAGGGAAGAAGGAGGAAGGGAGGGATGTTTGGAATGATGATATTTGTCTTCTCAAATAGCTACTGAACATGATGGGACCCTGCTATCCTGGAGGTGGCTGGACATCTGCCTGACTATGGGAAGCAGTGTTTTACTTTGCTAGCGTACATGGACATGTTTTTCCCTATTAAACTGCCATTATGTCAACGTAAGAGTTTTCCAGCTTTTAGTCTTCCTGCTTTCCCCTGATCCCACAGCAAGTGGCTGTGTGGGGCTTGGCTCTTGCTGAGGTTAAACCACCACAACATATATAAAAATATTTAAATATGTATTACCAGAGATGAGGAGGCAAAGAGCAGTGGAAGGTCAAATAGGTAGTCCTATTCTTTCTGTTCTGCCTTATAATGTTAAGCAGCTTGCACAGGATCCGTGTCCTTTCCTCTCCTTTTATGACTTTACTCTGTCTTGTCTGAAAGGACCCCATGGATCAATGCATCTGAAATTCCTCTTGTCAGTTCATAACAAGAACAGACATGCAAGAATTTCAGAATGCCTCTAGATTTTACTTAGCATTTCCAGACAAATTTTAGGTAGAACAAGGAAGAAGAAGTAAGCAGACTGTTGAGATTTCAGTTAAGGTGACTCCTAATCATTCAACCTAACTGTTGAAAACAGTACATCTGCTTTCATTTAAAATAGAAAATAGGTTCTTCTTTTACCTCTTAACAGTCCTATAGAGCTCTGGAGGAACAGGTAGCTTCCACACTTTCCATTTATTAAGAACGTTTCTCTGTGTCTGTGTTGATTAATGAATCTCACATTGACAAGAAAGGCTGCTGTGACACAAAGTAGTTACAGGGTATGTTTTAAAGAACCTTTCTCATATGCCTAATTTCTTAGCTATCATTATCATGTCATCTGTCATTTTCAGCCAATCTGCTGTAGCTAACTGACTCAATGAAAGGGTGCATCTTAATTTGGCAAAAGCAATTAAAATAATTCACTACACTGGAACATGCACCCAGCCTGTGCACAGCTGAAGAACATCCTGTAGGTGAGAAGATTCTGGTATCCCTCCAATTATTATTTTGAGTTATGTGTAATCATTTGTAGTATATTCAAAGAAATTTACAGAGCCTTTACAAATTTAAAATTCATGCCCCTTGAAGTTCTGCCAAATTTTACTTATATTGTGCATCTGATGGCATTAGACAAATGAACAGTAAAATTGCAGTGGGTCAACTGTGGAGCTCTATGAAGCATAGGAGTTATGTTTCCTATTTTACTTCCTTTGTGATGGAATAGTGGGTTTTGTTTGGATGTGTATTTTAGCTCTGCTCATCCACCACTATAACTACTGGAAGTCCATTCCAGTAGTTATTCCCTGTAGTCTGGAGCCTACAGTCACTGACCCTCTTATGAATTCTGCTGCTGATAGCAGAAAGTGAAGAACTAGTTAGTCAACAAAACTCCGATCTAACTAATTATTGATCAAAAGCTATTGCAATACATGAGATGTATCTCAGAATATGTGTAATTACTCTGTAATTTCATCAGAGAAATTCTCTAAAATACAGAAAACTTTGGATTATTTTCAACTCCCATAGGCCCAGTACCACAGAAGTAGAGATTCATACATGACCAGAGAGGAGCCATTGGTCTTTCTGGGTTATTACCACTCTCTCTCAGGTCATTCCTTCTCATTTGCTTATCAAATAGAACTTGAATTTTCCAGTTCTCTGATTTTTGCATCAACTCATTCAGTAATTACAGCTCTTCAGTAGATATTGGCTAGATAAAATACCTACATTACTTCCCTCAAGAAGCAGGTGAACTGTTGTGGATACAACTGATGGAACAGACACAAGTAATGTTTATTTTACCACTAGAATCAAAGTAGCTGAAAAAACCAGGTAACTGTCATGCACATAATGTAAACTTGTCCCCAGACCCACCATCCCCTGACTGCAAGCTGTGAAGGTGTAACTTCATTAGAAACCATCAACAGGTCTCCAGATGCTAGTTTGATTCTTTGTTCAGTTGCCCTATCCCCGCTTTAAAATTGCAGCATATCCTTTAGAGTATTAATTTTCTGTGCATAGGGTTTATTCTATGGCAGGCATACCAAATATTTGTTGACACACAAATTCTGTTTTCTGGCTTTTTTTTTCCCAGCTTCTTTTTCCCCAGTGGCCATACTAAACAATGTTTAATACATTTAACTAAGAAATAAAAGTCTAAACATAAGACTGGACTGGTTTGGGTCTTTCACAGGCAAAATGAAAACTATTTTAAGCACTTTTTTATTCTTGTTATGGTTTACACCAAAATGAAAATGTATGTGTTTTCTGAAAAGGGAGATTTCCTTGACCCTTAGTGTTTGATTTGTCTGTCAGCACCCCAAAAGAGCTGAAAGCCTTGTGCCTGACCAGTCTGTCACTGAGGACCCTTCAATGACCAATCCTGATGGATCAGAGGGCATTTTGTCTGACTTATTCAAGGACACACACCAACAGCCTAAGGGAGACCCCTCAGGAGATCTTCCCACCTTCCCTCAATGGGTATTTCACTTTATTCCAGTGTGCTACCCATTACCAGCGAGTGCCAGTGCACGTGCAGGACTCATACTGAGTTTACAGAATAAAACTCTTTATTAATATAAAACTGTGACAGGCTAAGATTCGAGTGTTGCCAGTGATAATATCTGACTGCAAAAATGTATTCAAAGCAATACACAGACAAGCTGTAATCCATAATAAAAGTATTCAGTGCACAGAGAGTGTAGTGCTTACCCAAGAGATGTCCCTATGAGGGAGAAGGCAGGTTCAGCCCATTTACTGATCCAAGTAGCTAGGATGGAGCCTTCCCTATCTTTTCCCCATTCTCAACTTAGTTTTATGCTATTTCTTTCTTCTTAGGTGGCTCTTGAGTGCAGGTGCCATGGATGCAGATTGTGTGTATGGAGAAGCATTGTGGAATAGGTTTTGAGCACTCCAGCCACATTCCATCCAGTGTGTATCAGCTATGTTTTACCCTATACTTTCCATACCATTATAACCTCTGTTAGAATATGAATATATCTCAGTTTCCTCTAGTTTTACACCCAGCCATCTTTCCACAGTATGGCACGAATATTTTTCACTTAATTAATCAGACTACAGTCTACTTTATATAGTCAACCATTTAAAAGAAATATTTTGTGTTCATGACTGGATAAGCAACTACATCTAGTGAAGGATGTATAGATGAGACAGCTGAAATATTTCTGTGAAAGAGAGTCCTAGCATAACTGGATATGAGATTTCTGACACTTGCATGCAATCTTGTCTATTCAGAAATGTACAATGGAAAAGGAGTAGCTTAGCTCCCTTCAATGGCCAGAACTTTTGCTGTTTACATGTACTTTCTAAAAATCGATGGAACATCTATATTATGTAATGCAGACTGCAAAATGTTTCTTGGTAACCCATAATGAACATTAAATTTTTAATAAACCCCCAAAGCTTCAATTATAATGTGTCATAGGAAGAAAAAAGGACCGAATAATCAGCCAGGTTCTGCATTCTACTGTTGCAAGGCATTTCCTTAATGATTCCAATATATCCAAGTTCTTTTCTCCAACTATTTTGACTGATACTCTACCAAAATCTCTTTCAAATGTTTTCTATGCTGAAATGATGTAAGTTCCAGCATGGATGGATAAGAAGGACTATATTTTCAAGTAGTGTCTCTTTTTTAACAAGCGTTATTCTGCTCCATAGCCTAGAAGGATGCACGGAAATACATCTAATACACCTCTGTGTTTACAATTTCAATTTCAATTGTTCTCTTTTAGAACAAAAAGTGTTTCAGCATCAGCTTAAAATTTTATATTGCATTTGTGTTCTAATCATAGTCATGGAAGGTAATTATAATCACGTTCCTCATCTTATTCATGTCTGGGTTTTTTCAGTATGTGTTTGTAATAGAAAAAATGAAAATTTTACCTACTCTGAATGGCTTTTCATATTTTTGGTATTTTATGTTCACTAGTAATTTAAGTCTACATTTAGCTACTAATTGAAAACTGATGGTTTCTTTTCAGTTCTGTAAATGTGCTTTAGTCAAAAATAAATTACCATTATTTTAATTAGGGGAAATCTCAGTGGCAGAGAATATCAGTCTTTCTACTGTTTTGATGTCTTCTTTATAACGAGTTATCCAATTGTCAAAAAACCAATGTTGAGCACAACTTTTTTTTTGTTGTTGGTAACAGCAATTTAACAGAAATATACGCTCACATCCCAGTAGTATGCTTTTACCAAAGCCATTGGTTTTGATTAAATAGCAAAATAACTTTTTCAAAACACATAAATTGGTTTTCTGAAGAGGTAGACATAATATTACAAGAGCAAGCAAAGAAATTTCAGAAAAGAAATCAAAAATAAAATACACATATTTGTGTCTTAATGCATTATTTATTAAAATAGGAGCTGTTAAAGGTAAAGTTTAGACTTTTTTTTTTTTTTTTTCATCTCAAAAGAAAAAAGAATTTTTAAGATTTGATGCTGGTCAAACCACAAACTATTTGGGTAATTTTTTTTCTTTTTTTCTTGATTAAAGATTTTTAGCTTTCTATCACTCTTTTCATATAATATAATTAACCAGTAGTGTTTTGCAAGTATAGATTGAACAAGATGAAGAAAAAGAATATTTTATTAATGATGTTTGTGAGAAATACTTAGTGTTTAATGATTTCCCTGCAATTTAAAGCAACAACTTTACTTTGCCGCATTTTTCTTTCTAACATCTGCATATTCAGATTTCCATAAACCAATAAAGTGCATCAATAAATGCACTTATAGAACCCGAGACTGTCTGGTCTTTACAGGCAGAAGTGATAAGACAAGAAAGAAGTGGTGGAACACAGAAGTTCCACACATTTAAAAGAAAGTCTTTCTCTGTGGTACATATAATCCTTTTTTTCATTAAGGCTGCACTGCCAGTAGTTTCCTTGCCATTTCTCAAAATTTTACATCTTAATTTCACATTTTTTTAGCATTAGTTCCCTAAGTATTGATAGACATGACATGCTGCCTATACTGATTGCATTGACAAATGCTCATTTTCTTGAGTGGTGTCCCCCTTGTTGACTAGAAATCATGCTTATCTCTTTTATCTATCATGTGGTATATTATTTTCTTCACACTTAGGATGTTACAAAACTGAATTTTGAGTAGCTATATTCTCAAGTGGTTGCAAAGAGTAAATTGCAAGCAGTTAGCCTTTTTCTCCAAAGCTGCTATCTATCAATATTTTTTATGTCTCTATCTAGTCTATTGCTTTATTTAAAAGGTAGGCTGCTGAAGAAGATCAGTTAGGAGACTTGACTGTAGAGTATTTAGCACCTTGTAGGCACCCAGCTGTCTTTCTCCACATAATTTGACCTAACAGCTTGATTTTGAATGTGAAATCAATTTCTTCCAAAGGCCAAATAGAATCTGAAATGTTGCACTTAAAATAATATAATTGCATTTACCGAGAGTGGTGTTATTTGAAAATCTAAATGAAAAATTTCATATACAAATAGAAGTGGCGATACTTTATACCTAACCTCCAGGATATTTATTGCTTTGCGAACATCTACTATGATTAACATTTTGTTGGTTAATAAAAATATTATATCTTTCAAATAGGCAATAGCTATTGAAGAGATTAGCAGAATATTCTAGTCACATGAGTAAACCATTTTGTCAGGTCTAAAAAGTTATATATTTGACATAGATAATGCTCCTTAGGGTCTATGCAGGAGTATGGTTGGCCTGAATATTTAATTCCCTTGGAACTTCATTGAGCAAAAGCTCCATCAAGAAAAAGATAAATTCTTCTTCCAGTCACTGTACAGAGTGCTTTTACTGTGCCACACATGGACTCATTAATTAATGACATATTTTAAAGTATCCTTTAGTCCTCTGCCATGACAGTTTTCCTGTTGAGTTATGGTTCTCAGGTACCAGGGGAAGGCAACTGGAGACTGCTGCCAGGAAGTGAGTCTACAGAGCCTTGAAAATTAGTGAAGCTTCCCTTGCATAGGCACATCATCTGGAAAAGTTAAGCTGTTAATAATTTATCAACTGTGAAGTGGAATGAAAGCATATTTATTATCCTTAATATGAGTTTGTCATTTTTTCCCTAAATATTTGCACAATGCTCTACAGCTACAACAGGATTGTTAGGAGATTGGCTTTGTGTCATCACTGCTTTATCTGTGCACACAATCAGTCATTGGAAAGTTGATTCAGCTCATGTGTTCAGTCAGATAGGCCCGTCTTTGCTGCCTCTGATGCTTCTAAAGGATAGTGAAATCATAAACCTATCATTTGAGATGAGGACTTGAGAAATACAGTTTCACTGCCTTTCAGATAACTTCAGCTCCAAGTGATCCCATTAATTTCTTTGGACTAAAACACACAGCACATCTTAAAGCAGTTTTATTTGATTGGGTAGTCTCTTGAGCAGGGGGCTCTGGAATAGATATAGGTCATGTACGTCACTTGAATTAGCAAAGCTCCATTACACTATTGCACTAGTCAGACACATTGAAGCCACTGATGATTTATGAACTCCAATGAACCAAGCCATTAATAAAGGTTCTGCTGTGGTACTTCCTGTCTGATCCACTAAGGAATTCCCTTCTTCAGAAAATAATTTATTAAGTGCATCTAACAAAACTTATATTTCTTGTATATATGTGAATCTTATGGCTTTAAGACAGCAGAGTGGCATAATTTATGTCTCTGTTCTGTAATGCTGTACATAGTAGATGGGATTTACAGCAAATCTTAGAACTGATCATGGACTTAGATGCAGAAAGCCAAATATAACTGCTGCTGCTCTCTGAACATCACCAAACACATAGCCGAAGATCTACCTCTAGAAACTGAGCTGTTACTCATTAATATATTGTTCTCTTTACCTGTTCTAGCTATGTAGAGAAATTATTCATAACAACACGTGTTTGTGCTGTACTGTATGCAAGGATTTTCACAGAGGCAATTTTTGAAGTATGTAGCAAATCATACCCCTCCCCACTTCCCACTTCATCATAAGTGCAAAGGAAACATATTGTTTTAATTTTGTAATATACTATTATTCTTAAAAAACCAAAATTTCTTCTGATTTAGATTAGTTATCCAGTTCCACACAGATTTTTTTTACCAGTGTTTTTCATTTTATATTGCGGATTTGCACTTGGGGGATCGACAGCCCTCAAACAAAAAGGAGAAATTGATTATTTCAGCATGCATCAAATAGAGATGATTCAAAGATGCTCTCTGGGATCCTTTCTGTAGAAAAGTCTGCCAGGGGGGTGTCACACTATTACGAAGTACTGGTGGTACTGTGGTTAGGGTGATGAAAATCACAAAGGGGGCATGGAAGTTATTTTACCACCCCTGCTGAGCTTAAGTTTGAGGTTCCCCTCTTTAGAAGCAAACTGTTTCCCCCTCCACTTGATTACCCTTCCAGTACCTGAAAGGAACTTACAGGAAAGGTGGGGCAAGACTATTTACAATGGCATGTAGTGCCAGGACAAGAGGGAATGGGTTTACAATGAAAGGGACTAGGTTTAGATTAGATATTAGGAAAAAATTGTTTATTATGAGGGTGGTGAGGGACTGGAATGGTTTGCCCAGGGAAACTATGGATACCCATCCCCAGAAGTTTTTAAGACTGGGCTGGATGGGGTTCTGAGTGACCTGGTCTAATTGAAGGTGTCCCTGCCCAGAACAGGAGTGTTGAAACTAGATAACATTCAAGGTCTCTTCCAACGATTCTATGAGTGTCCCAATATCTGACTCAATCACCCCAGTGAGCAGGCATGGGGTGCACAAGAATCTGGGGGGGGACCTGACCAAGACAGCTGATATGAGATGACCAATGAGATATGCCTTACTCTATGATGTGCACAACAGTAAAAGCTGCAGGAAAAGGAGAAGAAAGGAGGAATGTTCATGGCTGTGGTGTTTGTCTTCTCAAGTAATCACCAAGCATGATGCAGCCCTGCTTTCCTGGAAGCGCTGATATCTGCCTGCCAATAACAAGCAATGAATTAGTTCCTTGCTTCACTTTCCTTGTGTGTGAAGTTCTTTTTTTACATATTAAAATGCCTTTATATCAACCCACAAGTTTTCGGTTTTTGCCCTTCTGACTCTCTCTCACCCCACTGAAGAGGGAATGACCCAGCAGCTTAGTTGCTGGTTACTATCAATTCACATGTGAGGGGGTTTTTTTTTGTTATTATTATTCTTTTGCAGAAGATATTCAATAAAATTTTAATTAATTCGTTTTTTTTTCTTTACAACTTCAAGTAATGAAAATACCTTCTAATACTGCACCACTACAAACTACTGCTGTAAGCATTCAGACAGCTGCTACATGGAGCACACCGAGAGGTTCAGCCATTTTCAGGTGTTGATTCACACTATTGACAGCACACTACAGAAACAACAGAACAAACACTGTCAGCAGATTAGCTGAAATTTGTCAAGGTTCCTTTTGCTTCTTGTAATGCTGTTTCATACAAGGCTTTATGAGAAATCTGCAGGTAAATCCTTTGACTTGTTAATAATGGGTAAAGTGACTTGTACTGACAGAGTTCCTGAATGTGATTGATGTAGGCACAGGAAAAAGTGGTCCTCTATAATAATTTTAAACAGACTTCATTACTTTACTTTAAACTTAATGTAGTATTTTATTTAGATACTACAGTGGATATCACACACAGCCCAAGAAAAAATTTCTCCATCTGCTTGTGTCCCATTACTGTTATGTCAATTTCCGTTAAAATTATATTTATTGATATGCATACCATAAATTCTCTAGCTTTACATAGAAATATGATTTTTGTTGTTTTTTTTTTTTTTTCCCAAAGACTGAAAGCATTCTTCCCTAACCGAAAAACTAGCCAGCTAGTATTTGACTAACTGAAACAAAAATGTGTTTTTACAAATTCTACTTTATGGTACCCTCATAAATTTTAGTTAACCTAGTCTTAATAAAGACTGGAAAGAAAAGAAATCATCACATAAGGGCAATTATACATATTAAAGTGCAGCCTAACTGCCATACTCTGTGAAGCAAGAACTTTGGTTTTCTAAGTCTCCACAATGAATTACATCTGCTTTTTCCATAATTGCACTTGAAAAAAAAAAAAAAATCCCGAAAAAACCACTCCTTATATCAGAGCCGTAAGAAAAATAATCTATTTTCATGACTTTTTTCCAATGATTCAGAGGAGAGGCTTAATCTAGGAAAACTGGGTTTGTATCCATGTTGTGTAATCATACTCAAATTAAGAAGTGTTTCTAGCTTGGACTCCTATCTACTCTTTCTCTCCAGTGACTATGTGAAATGCTCAGCATTTTGGCACCTTGGTTTGGCATCTGAATATAACATGAATCCCTTTTGAATCCATTTACTTCCTGTAAATGTGTTCCTTTAGCACATCTCCCATTTTTTATCTCCCTCTGCCATCATATCACTTTCAGATTTTAGCTTTCAAAGGAGCACTAGACACAAAGCAGTATTTTATAAGCAGTAGATAAACTGAAATGACTTCAAGCCATTTCAAGCCACTCAACACAGGGCAAAAAATCACAGTGAAATCCTGGACTTTACATAGTAAATTCTGAGCTGCCTGTTGTTGATCCCAACTGATCTTTGTAAAATCCATGATTGGTTTGTGGTCTAGCCAGAAGACAGGTAGGTGTAATTCTCCTGGATATTCATAGATGTTGTTATCAGAACAGTGGTCCCTTTGCTTCTTTAATAAAAAATGCACAGGAGGAATATTATCTATTTAGCCCTCTTACTTGTGTTAGGATATGT
Source organism: Leptocoma aspasia (assembly GCA_013399835.1). Taxonomy (NCBI): domain Eukaryota; kingdom Metazoa; phylum Chordata; class Aves; order Passeriformes; family Nectariniidae; genus Leptocoma; species Leptocoma aspasia. The sequence continues at coordinate 72,068 of VXAX01003842.1, forward strand.
TCATCTCCTTGGAACAGCTTTTGTTCCGTTGCTCACTCATAAAACAAATCTGGATTGTTACAGCTATATGATAACCAAGGCTTAACAGTTATCACTTCTGTCTCAAAGGTCCTGAGTGTGCACTATAGTACTGTGTACCTTTGCTACTCTACTTCGAGCAGTTCTGACTGAGAATTTCTGGACATGCCATGATAGAATGCAAGCTGTGGAAGGTAATCTATCACTCTATGTGATGATAAGCAGGAACAGATATAAGATGTTATGCAAATTACAAACAAAACCACAAAAATTATAGGAAAAATAATTTAATTTTAGGAGAATTTGTTGCTATAATTCACTAGAAATTGAATGAAGATCTAAATAAATTAGTTGCACATGTGATTTGTACTCTCTGTGGCACAGCAAGCTGCCTACTCAATGTGTTAGCCAGTCTGCTATTGTTAAATACTTTATCTCTAAATCCTCCTCCCACAGCATATCATTTGTCTTCAGAGAAATCTTTCCTCAACTTCAAACTCCACTGCTTCCTCACTGCAACTAAAAGCTTAGAAGAGTTAATGAGCTTGTGGTTTCATGTGTTGCATTTTGGTGGTAATTTCACTTCTCCCTCTTTCAGTGCAGGTCATTCAATGGACATTTCTTGTAAGTTCTTTGTTGTGGCATTTCTACTGCTCTATGCAGCCCCTCATCCATTTACCTTTGTTAGGAGAATTTTAAAGGCAAAATAAAGATACATGCAGTGAACTTTTTATGTCCAATAACTTCTGGTAATAAAAACTTTAGGTCTGCTTTGAACTTTGATTGGATTTTTTAACTTCACAACTTGAAGACAAAAGCTCTTACTGCCTAGCTGAGTTTTTAAAATGAAAAGAACTGTGAAAAAGAAAGTCCAAATTTATGGAGTTTGCAGCTACCATATGTGTTCTGTTTATAATTTTAAAATATATAATCTACATAAAGTGTGATTTTGGTTGAATTTGCATTTTTATTGTGTCCTTTTTAGTACTGAATCTTTGGCAAAAAAAAAAAGGCTTAATTTGAAAAGAAACAGAGATTTTATCAACATTGAAAACATTGACTTTTACTTTTTGAAGGATATTATTTTAATGCAGTCTGGTCTTTTTCCTTAGAAATCCAATCAATATCTTTATTTTCTAATTAAGTCTATTGATCTCATTGGGCATTCAGTAAGGTGATGTCATAATATCCTGAAGGGGAAGGAATTATTATTGACCCCTTAGGCAGGATCCAGGGAGCAAACGTTGAGAATTTGAGTAATTCCAATGTAGGTATACTTTTTCTTTTAAAACTCCAAGCCTTTTACTCTCATTAACATCTTTATACATTATATAGTGAAGAGGAAAAGAAAAGTTAGGAGTCCTTTAACCTCACTTTTTACTGTTTCACACTAGTTTTTTCAGTGTTTTCTGCACTGAAATACAGGTTTTGCCAGTGTAGACCGTGAGAACACTCTCCAAATTCCTAGTTCAAGCTAAGAAATGAGGTTTGTGGAAGCAGCAAATCCTACCTATCAGCCTCTAAGTTAATCTGGTTTTTATTAAAACAAAAACCAAAAACCACTTAAAACAGAGGCTACAGTTGTTGAGTAATTAATAAAGTGATACAAAATGACATCTATATTAATTCTACATTTACATGAAAAGTCCTTGTAACACTTATTTTAATATACCCTGCAGAATATAAAAATAATATCATGCATGTCATAATGGAAGTTATAATTGAGTGATTCTGTCAGAGCTATAGAGTTTTTAATACTCCCATAATAACAAATGGTAAAAGACAAACAAGCAAACAGCAGCAAGAACAAAAATTAATGAACCGCTAACATAACCTTGTCTATTTGAAAATCATAAGCATATCAATGTTTATTTATGTTTGTTTTGAAAGACTGAGTTTATGGACCTGAGCCATGTAAGTGTTTATGACAGTAAAACACCTAAGTGCATGTTCCACCATCCAGCTCTCCTTGTTTGCTCTTCTCTTTTGGTACTTAAAAAGGATATAGAATATCTATACTATTTTGTAGCCAGTTGTACCTACAAAGAAGTGTAATCACTGCAGAAAGTAAATTCTTTCCAACAAACCCAACAAAAGCCAGCACCAAAGCCTCTGCCTCTGAACTCTAAGAAAAGGAGAACATTTCTCCTGAATTTACTTAAAAGCCCTTGGTAAAAAAAAAAAAAAAGTATAGAAATAAATTGACAACTATATCTGTCTGGCACATTCAAGCATCTAAGTAGGCTGAATGCACTTAACCTACTTCCTTTCTAAAATTATAGTTTTTACAAAAGGACTAATTGTATATTTTAGCATATAATTTAGATATTTAAATTTAAAATATAGACAAGTTGAGACTTGGCTTCTACAAACATTGCTTCCACACAGATACTGTTGTTACATAAGCAGTTATTTTCTATAAGATTTATCTTTTATCAAAGAGTAAATGAAAGAAATCTAAAAACTTATAAAGTATTTAAATCATCTGCCTCTTGTTCCTTTTTCCTTAATTTCATTTTGTTTCTTTTCAGAAATACTGGATTGCCAGATGTCTGGCTTCTATTGCATATTTTTCTTTATTAGAAAATTTTAATTAAGATTTATGAAAACATATTCTGATGACAGTGAATGCATTCAGTGAGAAGAAAGCTATTCATTTTAAATGTGGTATAAATATCAACTTCTGTCACTTACAATGGTTACCTAAATTAAGCTTAATATGTATCTTTAATTAAATGCTTGAGAGAGAATCTATAAACCAGAGTTAGTACACAGGAGATTAAATACTGAGGTTTCTCCTCAATTTGCAAGCTCTTAACTCCATAAGAGTGTTTGTGTTTTGCTCATTACTGTATTGCTGGATGAAGTTTAAACCTACTGAGGCACAGATTTAACAGACATTACATTTGATTCATTGCTTGATAAGGCCATATTTAATCAGATAATATGCCTCTTCATAGCTCTGCCAATTTAAGTGTAGTGCATTCTGATTGTCATACTATTGACAGGCTAACCAGACAAGGATGGGAGTATTTCAGAGAACTGTTTCTGTCATTCTATTCCCTCCTCAAACAGGAGGAATCTCACTGCTATTTCTACTAGAAATCAGATGGAATTAATGTCATTTTGGCTGATTTCAACGTCAAAGGTAAAAATCTGGAATGCACATCTGAGAATATAAGGGACTCTGGAGTGCAGGTAGATTTTCATCAATGCTCCTGGTCAAAGGGAAGGGGTTTGAAAGGGCCAGTTGAATGTGGTGAATCAAGAAGTGGTTACAGGACTGGTGCCACAGCCAAAGTTTCAGCTACTTAGACCATGACTCATTTTGAGAAACCCCTGCTGGGAGAAGATGGGGTCCCTCTGTCCAAAAAATGAAAGGCATCTCTAGTCATGGGCTTGCCAAGCTGGTGAAGAGAGTTTTAAATGAAAGTTGTCGGGGGAGCGGAACCTCAGTTCTAGCTAATCCTAGAAGTCAATTCTGTTCTTACCAGTTGGGTGCCAGTGAGGGATGTCCACAGCCTGGAGATGGATCCGAGGTCAGCAGGAGAGCACTTGAAGAGCAGTGCAAAGGAATGGCATCCACTCAATTCAATAATTTGGTTTCATTAGGGGCCCAAATGAAATGTCATGGTGCAAATGCACCCCACATGGGGAATAAACAAAAGGAATTAGAGATGTACGCTCACCTGCAGGGCTACAATCTTATTGGTATCATGAAGACCTGGTGGGATGGCGCCTGTGATTGCAGCGTTGGCATGGAAGAACACAGGCTCTTTAGGAAGGACAGGCAGGGAAAATGAGGCGGCAGTGCTGCCTTCTGTGCCAATGACCAGCTGGAGCGCATGGAACTTCACCTGGAGATGCACCTAGGGATTATGGGTCAGGGTAAAAGGGAGGGCAAGGACAGGTGACTAGGTAAAGGTCTTCTACACCCCACCAGACCAAGAAGATGAAGCTCATGAGACCTTCTACAGATAGGAGCAACCACATTCAGAAAAGCCTGGTCCTCTTGAGGAACTTCAACCACCCTGATAGCACCTGGTCTAGTTGAAGGTGTCCCTGCCCACAGCACAGGGGTTGGGAACAGATGAGCTTCAAGGCCTCTTCCAATCCAAACCATTCTATGAATCTGTGTTTCTGTGATCCTTTTTGGCAAAGAATTGGTCCTCATAAAAGAATTTTATCCAGATTCCAGAACTTAGAAATAATCTCTAATGCTAATGTATTTATTATAATTCATGGTTCATGGAGCTACTTGCTCCTTCACCAGCTTCTTTGTCTCTAAGTGGCTGGCTTAAGTAAATTATTTAGAGGGACCTTTGTCTCTCTAAATAACTTACTTTGCAATAAATATAGAGGATCAGAGAAAGTGCATAACCTTTTGTTCCCTATGGATATGAAAAAGCAGAAGGTATTTGTGATCTAACCAATCTGTAACCAGAAACGTGTGAAACTTTCCTGTTATTCTTGCAAATGTGTTTATTGTTTAAATAGAAGTAATTATTTTTCTTCTGCTGGAAGTTTCAAGTTGAGCCAAATGTCTTTAGCATTCTGCTAGCAGATATTTTAGAGTAGTGCACATATGTTCAATTGTTTTTGTAGAAGAGATGGCAGGTAGTAACAGTCAGTTTCTTAAACATGTAGATTCAGCTTCTGAAGGATGTAAGCCTATGCACCAGTATGTTAATTAAATAAGCAAGCATTCAATGAAAGCTGGTTTTAAAAATAAAACACTTTTATTGCGCTGTATCATGCTATGGTGTTGAAATGGTTTTTTTTTTCCCATTGTTTGGTTGACATTCTGTTGTCTCTAGAAGTGTCAGAAGTGTAAGTTGTGTGATCAAAATGGTTTTTCATTTTCTTCTGAGTTTTGTGGAAACCACACTTAAATACAGAAGAACAGAATGCTTTAGTAGGTTATACAAATACTCTATTATATATTTTTCCTCACTGCAGGGCTAATGAGTGGATTAAAACCACTCTACTTTTGAAATAATAAGTTAGATTGTATACAGGGACCTAAAAGCTTTAAATAGCTCTGGGAAAGACCTGCTTACCTGATGAAACTGGAACAGTTCTTCAGTTCTGCTTTGACTTCAAGCTGAAGAACTAAGAAGATGTAATTTAATTTTCACACCTGCTTTAAAACAAATGTATCAAGTAGCGTACAAAAAAAATGACAATTTCAGTTGGAATATCACCCATCCCAGAAAAACACCATATTCCTACATCTTCAGAGTTCATTCTATTTCAGGATGAACTGAATCACTTGTACAGTTCAGACTTACTTTTGGGCAGAAAAAGAACAAAGCATGTTCTTTCATACTTTGGACATGAAGTAATTTGTGAAATACTAATATACTAAAACCTACCTGCTAATCTTGAGCAACCTCAGCAGTAGCTGTGCAGACTATCCATTGGAAAAGACAGGATAGGTCTGGTCTGAAATTTTAGAGCAGACACCCAATCATAGTTAATAATTGAAAGACTTGCAGTCTTGGCAGGAGGAAAGCAACAAGTCTTTGGAGAAACAGGTAACTTAAAGGTCAGTCTTAGAGATCATCAGATGCTCACTGGTTTTATTGAATTCACTGGGTTTAGGATTTGATCTTATTTCAGGTGCTTAATTCTCCCATACATTATATAAAGGGAGATGACAGTGAAATGCTGAGTGTTTCTGACTCTTTTTATTAGCTCTTATCCTGTCTTTTTGAGTATGTCATATGAACTCCGTTTAAGTCCACTGGATCTTTAAATTTATGTAAACAAAACTAAGATTTTATTGTTTAGGTAAACAATTTTTTTTTCATTCTTTCCTCAGTTTTATAAGATTTATCTTTTGAATACTTTTAGGTGTGATGCCTTTCAGGAGAGGGACCTTTTGCCTTTTGAAGATTTTTGTCTATTTGGATGATTTAAATGAGAAAATATTTTGTGGTAAAGACTTGTGTTTATTTCCAAATTGCAGTTATACAAGAGAAATGTTCTCCTAATATTCTTGACTTCTCTAGTTTATATGCACTGATTGCTTTGAATAAAAAGCTGCTTCCAATATCATTGTTTATTTCTCCTCTTCAATTCCTCAAAGGAATATATTGGCCAATTTTTTCTCTTTGAGACATGCATAAAAAGTGTTAAAAATAAAAGATCTCTGTTAGAATTTCTATTTAACTCCTCTTGTATTAATTAAAATAATTATCAATATCCATGTTTATTTCCCAGTGTATATCATCAGTAATGTCATTCCAGAATTGTTTTTTCATTGAGTAGACACTCTCTAAGTTAAAATTAGCTTTTCTGTCCTTTTTCTGTCTTCAGAAAGCCCTTTGTACTAAGAATTACCTTTCTTCAGGACATTGGCTTTGTTGTAGTTCAGTAGCAATACATTTCACAATCAGGACTATTTTAGCCCACTGTGTAAATTTGAGTTTTCAGACTATTTTCACTTCTCCAAAGTTGGTAAAAGTCATTATTTCCTGTCCAAATGTCTTCAAATAGTTATTAGACTATGTATAATTTTAAGGTGTCTCAAGACAGACATCCTCAAAGACATAAAGGTTACTATCTGCAATGAAAGTTTCACAGTAGATATAAGTCTTTTTTAAAGTTTGCAGAAATTGCAGCTCCAACTGTCTAGGGACATTTCTGGCAAGGAAAATGATTATTTGGGGTTTTCAGTTGTTGTGGTTTGTTTTTTGGTTTTTTTCCCCCCTTAATCTTGGTTCTTTAAAACACTGCTAAAATCAGTAAGATCTGTTCAGCTTTCTCCAAATGAAAGATCAATTTAACTAGTTATAAACTAAATATCTTGAGAACTATATTTTCACCTTGTATCTTAACCATTCATTAAAGATATGTCCCTTCTGTAAATATACCTTCATAGCAAAAGGAGAGAAAAATTATTCCCTTCACAGGAAATTAAATGGTATTAGGAAGATTTTACAGACCATAAGAGACCCTGGACTAATGTGAAAAGAAACAAAATCAAGCAAAAAAACCCAAAACAAAGCAAAATGAGCAAACATACAAAAAAACCACAACAAAACAAAAAACAAAACAAACAAACAAAAAACCCAAAATCAAAACCCAAAAACCAAACACAAACTTGTCCTCTTGCTCTCCCCGTTTATTTTTATTGTAGAAAGATTGTTTGCACTTTGAATGCTATATAACTGTGGGCTATTAAAAAGCTATAGGTAAATTTCCCGTGATTTTCATCACAGTTTGATGATTTGTTTTACTTTATTCTTCCTTTTTCACTCTTTTCATTACTTAAACTAATTTGTTAATTCTTATGGCCAAATTACATTTAAATCCCTGGTTTTTGCTTGTTAAGGTGATTGATTTTGTTATGCATTCTATATGGAAAGTGCAAATTGCTCCAAAATTAAGAGATATTTTATACATATACAGGCATTACAATTTACTTGTACATATGAGATGAAAAGAATAAATTAAAGGCCCTTTGTAACTGTCAGCTTCTGCTTCTCTCGGGCATTTGTAACACACAGCCCAGAAGGCAATCTTTGGAAGCCTCTGTGAAAGTAAAGAGCTATTATTTATCTCATGAGTTTTGATTTGATTAAACTTCTGTCTTGTGTCAGAGACTGAAATATTATAGATTAGGACTTAAATATTTTCATGAAGAACTTTGAAAACTGTATTACAACAGCTGCAGGGAAGACCACCACACCCTTAATAGGCCTTCTGACTGGGGCCCTGAAACTGCTGATGGAGATAAGGTAAACTAACAACTCAGGGCTCTGAGAAAAGAAAAATTCACACAGGGATCAAACTTAACACCTTCGGAGGGCAGACCACAACCCCAGGGCTATCAGCCACCAGGTTCACACAGACCCTTGCACCAAAGGGTGAGGGGAGAGAGGTTTTGGGTGTGTGTTGGAAAGCCTCTGGTGAGAGGCAGTGAATGCCCATCCTCTGCTGGGCAGACCAGCTCAACTGAGGGGCCTTTCACCAGAGGGAAAATCTTATCCGCAGCAGAAGGGGGTGACACGGCCCATCAAAGGCCACCCCAAAGGGGTCCCCAGATGCTACACCAGAGCTCTGCAGATGATGCAACACACCCTCAGTGTTGCAAGGGACAGTGTCAAACTGGCCTCCTGCAAGGGAGGCACATGGGCGTTCCCACCTGGCCCAAAAGCCCGTACTAATCCATGGGATTCTGCTCTCTTTGGCTTGTGGCGTGTGGTGGCATGGCGCTGTGTGGTGGTGGCAGTGTGGGACCCTCACCACCAAGACAACCAGATGGAAGGGAGCAACAAGACGTCATTGGGACCCTCGGATGGGTGATATGCTTCCACCTAACTACTGTCACTCTCTCCCTGTCCCCCCACCCCCCAGACACTTCTTTCTCTTTCTTTTTTTTCTCTTTCTTTCTATTTTCCTCTTTTACTATTATCTAAAACATATCAGTTTTTTGGCACCAACATCTCACCTTGTTTGGCTTTAATCACATATTTTTGGGTATATTTTGAACCTTCATAATTCCTTCCGTTTTATACACAAAGACTTAATTTTCTTTGTTCTTCTGGGTTTAAAGCAGATCATAACACCTTGGCAGAGGGGATTTCCATTATGCATATAAAAATAATGGGCTTTTGTGTATGGAATTGTGGATAGACTGACTTCAAAGGATGGTTCTTGGGATATCAAAATCTTGCATCTGATCTCTCTTGTTCTGTGATGTACAGACTGACCTGTTTCCTTAGCAAAAAATGTTTTGAGGCAGCAAAGCACAGATGCAAATATAGGAGTACAAAAGTAAAGGAGTCATGTTGCTATAAGTAATACTAGGATTTTATGATACACCCAGCGTGTTATGAAGGGTTTCTTCTGTTAGTTCAAAAGTTTGATTCAGTATTTTTACATTTCTGTCACAGGTCCCTCATCAGTTTGCCATCAATGAGAAAAACCACATTTCTCTAGTTCTCTCAGAGAACATCTATTTTTGAAAGGGTGCAGTCTTATTTTCTTGCTATAGACATCACTTCTGCTGGCTAATATGTACATGGTGATTGAAGTGATCCATCCCTTTCTGTCTTCCCACAAATCTCTTACAGAATTATCTTATCTAGGTAGCAGTCCTGCTTCTTGTATGACCTCCAGGAAAAGGAAAATTTCTCAGAAATCCTAAGAGTCTACAACAGTACAAATTTCAAAGGAGTCATAATTATAAGAGAGGGTTGAAAGTGTCATCACTTTAATTCCAGATCTTATTGATCTGGTTTCAATGATGAAGTTATGCTTCATCGTTGAATGTATGAAGAAGCATAAATGTCGGTACAATGCTTTGAATCCTTCAAGAATGAACATGGCTAAAATAATTAATCAGTCTGAAACAACTTTGAATTTAGAACTTGAAAGTAAAATATAAGTTCAAAGTACTTTTTTTATTTTTTTGTCAAAGCTGCAATTAGATTTCCAGAAGAGAAAATGAAGAATGATTATAATATTTCAGATGTCATTACTAAACCTGACATAAAAATAAATAAATAAATAACTTTCAAAAAGGGTGGCTTAATTTGCTAGCAAACTGAGCATATAGTCACAGAGCTGAATGTCTGTTGTGGTCATGCAGAATCTTCTGAAATGATGTGCCTTATGTATCTTAAATAATGATATAAAAGCCTCTTTTGCTCTCCTACATTCAAAGATTTTAGTTCATCATTTTGTCAGTGCAGTAGGCTGCATTCTACTCTGTGACATGCAAAGGTTTTAGCTGGGTTCAGACTAGGAGAAAATGAACTTATTTGCTATATGCAGAAAAAGTTCCAAAAAGGATGGAGATAGTGAGAGAGAAAGAAAGAGGCGGTAGAGAGGGGTGGGAGCATGTGGAGGGAGTCCGCTGAAAGAAACATACAAAAAATACAAGTGAAGCAAAGATAAATACCTAGACAAGGACTTATGATAAAAGGGAAAAAGAAGAAAGAAGCAGATTTTAATGGAAGTTTTAATGAAAGAAACCCAAAGCATATTCTCTCTTAATGTCTTTTATTACTGCTGGCTTTAGTCTGAATGAGTAGGGACTAAGCAATTATTTTGATCTAAATACTTAATGTGTTGTCTTTACCTGTGAAAAATAAACATGCTTGCAGAAATATTGAATTGCTATTGGCAAAAAAAAAAAAATAAAAGAAAATAAAAGAAAAAGTAATTGCTCATAAAGCCTGAGAAATTACATTAACTTTAGTATTTAAGGAAATCCCTGAAGCAGACTTTAAATTCAGTGGTGTGGCAACACAGCTCTGAGTGACTTTGCCCATTTCTCTGGTTTCAAAAACCTTACTGTTTCATGAAGATTTTGCTTGATAAGGCTAAAGATTTATATACATTATTGTTTCGTACACGTTTTCTGGGGTTTATGATCCTGCTCCAGCTTTAGAGCTTAATTTTAAAGCTCAGTCTTGTAGCTGCTGAGATTGCTCCCTTTGGTATCTGTGGGACAACGTACCACTCCTTTCTGGGTACATTTACCCCTTCTTAGAGTACAACACAGACATAGACTTTAAACTATTGTTTAGTGCCACAATCATACATAAACTAAACAAAGAAAATGAATATATGTTAGAGAATTTTGGGGCTAAGTGAAAATTCACTACCCAAGCTTAAAAAGAATTGAGGTTGGCCTTTTATTTCAGTGTTGCAACATTTTTGGCACTTGGCCAAAAAGCATGTTATAAACATGAAGGAAACTCGTCAAGCAGATAATTGTGTTATAGAAGACCACAGCATCTCTTCAGGCAGATTTTTGCTTCCTCATGGCCATTCTGTAAAGCCAGTTTATACTTTGATTTTACCAAGTTCTTCCAATTTAAAGTTCAAATTTAATAAAAAAAAAAAAAAAAGAGATCAAGCACTGATATTAATTCAGAGATCAAGGACTATCATATCCTGAAAAGAGACAACCAACAGAAGCTAAGAAAATCAAGAATTGCTGGTTTAAGTGTTTGGAAATGATATTTGTAGGGCTTTGTACATACCAGCACACACACCTATAATGTTATCTATTTTTAATTCTATTTTAATGAGGGATGTAATAGAAAACTCACCAGTGCTTAAAGCAACATCTTTTTCATTGTTTCCTGCTAGCTAAGCTTGACTGCTGGTGAAAAATGGTGTGGAAATGGATTGGACTAGAAAGATACATGTGCTACTCAAAATAAACTTAAGTTAGAGTTATAATGGCTGAGGGAGAACAGCCGCAGGCTAAAAGGATTAAAACAAACTGAAATCTCATTCTCCAAAAGTGATTATTTCAGCAGAAAACAATGCAATTCTTGTTTACTGTCTAGGAAACATGAATTTATAGTGATGATAGACATTACAATCCCTTAGGGAGATCACTATGAAGTAAACCGCACATTTTAATTGCAAAGGAATGCAAACAGCTTACCTTGAAAAACTGCTGATATAAAGCTAGCCAAATTTCATTGGAGATGAGATGTAAAGTTCCAGAAAATAATTTATTTCTATTTTTCAAGTGGTGACATGCTAAATATTGATGTTAGAAGACCAATGCATTTTCAAAAACTAAGACAAGAGGATAAATTTTGATCAATTTTCTAATTCAGTAATAAACCCTACAGCATGGATGGAAACACTGATTACTAGTGCTAGTCAACTTTCATCCCTTCATGACCCAAAATGTTGAATTACATAGTAATAGAAAATAATTAAATGCAATAGTCACCAATCTATTTACCTGATACTGCACTGATATTTAATTAGAAATTCTTTATAGTGGTCTCCACCCTTCATTATGATATGTGTAGATATAGGATGAAATATTTATGTAAGAATCACTGAAAACTCATTCCCCTCCAAGGGGGTTCACTTACCAAGATGTGAAAGCAAATACACTTTACATCATGCTACCTGCATACCAATATTCCTGTTTCCTGGTAGCTGAGAGATCTGGATTCTAACTTTTGTTTTGACACAGTTCTCGCTATCATCCTGGGCGATCACTGAGGTCCAAATTTTCCAAATCAAACTTTAATAATTGGGTCTCTCATCACAAATTTCTGAGGAAGGGTACAAGAAAGTTTGGACTATGAATATTGACTCAAAGTATTTATTGAAATTGTGACTATCAGTATTTTCCAACTGTTCCTTATGCTTGAATTACTATGTTCACACTTATCTGCAGGAAATAACAAATGCACTAATCAGACACTGCTAAGGTCTATACATCTTTATTCAATAAATGTCAATTATTGGTTAAATTAAACAGCTTCTTTAATAAAGAATACCTCAAAGTTAAAGGCATCCCAAATGATGAGAAGCTAAGACAGGGGAAAATTACTTTAGCAGTTTTAGACACAAATGGAGTGAAAAAAAATCAGTCTAATGATGAGAGAGGAACAAGGATTTAATTCAGTTCCCAAACCATTGAACACAAATGAGTTACAAAAGATGTGTTTAAAATGACCCAACTTCAGATGTCTACATTATATGTAGGCAGTTGAGTCTATACTACTTATCCAAGCCTTTTTCATACACAGCAGAAAGAGACATCTTCCAGAGATGTTTTTTGACCCAGATCAGACAACCTGATTAGGATGAGTTGACTGAAACTCTATAGGTATTACTTTCCCTCAGTGACTACAAAAGGAGGTCAAGTGACTGGTCCTGACTTAGACATTCACCTTTGATCTTTTAGATTTACAAAGTCAGATGAGACCAAGTGTCTTGGACTTTTGTCTCCTACAAGCTCCTCTACCAAGGCATAGTTTGCAACACACTTCTTTCAGCGTGTTTCAAAATTAACAAGCCTAGTAAATTGCAAAAGAAGACCTAGGACAAGAGAAAGAAGTGGAAAGGGATAAAAAATAAAGGAGAGACAAATGGAGAAGAATAAAAAACAAACAAAGAAACAAATAGATAGAGAGGAAGAGAATCAAAGAAAGAAGGAATGAAAAAAGGAGAAAAGGAAAGAATAAAGGAAAAAGAAAAAAAGAGAAAAGAAGACAGAAAACAGAAGAGAAACTGAAGAGAAAAAATGAAAGAATAAGGAAGATGAAAGATAAGAAAGCAAATGCAGAAATAGAAAACGAAAAATCTAAACTGTACTTGGAACAATACAAATACAACAATACAAAAGTGGAACAATAAAGAGCAAGGATTATTTTTATGCATTTAATGACTCTAAATTTCACACTTGGCACAAAGACACTATTGTTAATAGGCACTTTGGAAATGACAGTGATAATATGCTAGATTAGGCAATGGCAATTTTCTGATCATTACTAGCTCTCTGTTTAAAGTAATTACTACCAGTGACCTTATTTCTAGTGAGGACTTGGTTTACTGAAATTAACCTTCCAGCATCAATGGCTAAACTGTCTCATATAGCTGTTAATGTTTAGACATTTATTTGTTCAGAAAAGAGAAAAAAAGAAAAGTGTCAGATAAATCTTTATCTGATGTAAATTACCACAGCTTATATGTCCCCTAAGTTGATTTACACAGACTGGTCAATATCACTGCAGTTCACCAAAAGCCAATATTCACTTTATTTACAAATTGGAAAATACGCATGCTTGCTGCAGGGAACAGTAAAGCATGTCTTTGATTCTTCCTTGAACAAATAAAAAAAATGAACCACATTCTTTCAAATGTAAGGGTACTGAGTCATATCGCAGTGTCATTTGCAAAAGAACCCTGAGGCTGTGGCAGGCCAGCTTATCTTACTGTTGCCAGGTTTATTGCTAGCAGAGTTTTGAATGCTTAACACTTTTTGAAGGATTTCAGAATGTCAGACTCTGACTGACAGCTCTACTTGGTGACTTCCTTCCTAGTGAGCATATGACGGCTTGACAGGTATCCTTAGGGTTCATTTAATTATTTTATGCAAGTCTCCTTACTGAATAACATTAATGACCATTTTAGATTGTTTGCACAGAGCAGCAAACTTAAGCTGCCACATTGCATTCTATCCTAACTCCCCCATATGTTGGCTCTGGGCATTCTTGTACTTTCCCCCTCCCTCCTTTTTAGCCAAAAAGAAGTACATTTTAAATAACATATTTACACAAAAAGGTAACAGATTGAAGATAAATGTTTGCATGGTTTCTTCTGAAATTAAAATATCATCAAATATTAAAAAAAATAGAAGATATATATACTGATATAAAAGAGTTATTCTGGAAACATGCTTTTAAAGGAAAATAAGAGCAGCAAAGGAAACACAAGGAGAGAAAGTAAGGAAAGTTTTAAGTTCTGAATAAAACTTCTATATATAATCATGACTAGTAAAACCATTGTTGTTGTTACTATTTTCATTTTTATTGAGATCTATTCTCCAACAGGTTAAAAGTATACATCTATCCTCAGAGGTGCTTTAATCCAGGCAAACACTGACATTTTTTTCTCATTCTGGCTGGTATGGCTCTTTTCTTAATAGTCAGAGAGTCTTGCAGCAGCTGCCATTGATGTGGAATGGCAGATGTGATCCATAGAGTCATTAAGTAGCTAACCTGCTCTTGAAATGTTCATTAACAATTCTGAGGTTCAGGGTATGGAAAGCTTACATCCATTCTGACTGGATAACACAGTGAAATTGCCTTTTCCTGTGACTCACATGTCTTTGGTCTGCAAATTTCTTGCCATTTTTATTACAGCACTTGACAAAGAAGGGCAGACTGTAGTTTAATGACTCGGAGACTTAAAGACAACATCACAGATCTGTTTAAGTTATCACCTACTCTGATGAGAGAGGGAGATGAAATTAGTTAGTATTTTTATATTTCTTTGACAAATCTGAAAAGAAATCCTCATTAAGACATTCAATAAAGCAGAACTTGAAAGCAAAAATATTCCAACCTCACAGGCTACAAACATTACTTATAGAAAAAGTAGCTTTAGAAACTGTCATATCTGCTGCTTATCTGCAAAATATCAAACATACAGAAAGGCTAACTCTGGGTGACCTAATAACAACTTCCTGCTTCTCTTTGCTTAAGAAAAAAGTACTTAGCCAGGATCCAGGATTGGAGTTTCAGCAATGAAACTCTTTAATAGAAAAAGAAGTATGTTTTTCTGGCCAAGCAAGGGAACTGACGTTTTTCCCCCTGTCATAAATTGTGATTAAGTTCCTATATGCTAGTCCACAGAATTTCTATTTCTGTGATCTGCTCAGGGGGTCTGGATGCCATATTGAAAGCAATGGAATGAATCACTATTCAGGAAATGTCAGATGCGCATAAAGTGATACATTAGCACTGTTGTTGGAACTTCTCACAAGAAACTGAGGGGACAAAAAGGGTCATTTGCAATTTAGGTAGCTAGGCATTGACTAGGAGAGTTTAATATAAACTTGGCCTTCGTCAAACACTTCCTATGTAGCCCTAGAGTAACTGTGAAAGGCAAAGTGTTGTTTAATGAACTACATGTTTGTTTCTTTCTAGAAAAGCAGTTTCAGATACATATTTTAAAAAATTATTATTAAGTGCTGAGTAATTATAGCTGCAAATGAAATTGATGAAAATGCTTGGCATTTATATGACTGGGGCAACGATCAAGAAAAACAGAAAATTATGTAATGGAGACACTTATGGCTCTTTCTCTTGACATTGAAAAAGCAGTTCTATGATAAGTCAAGAGTCATACACATAATAATAAATTGGTTAATAAATCTAATGTTTGGAGGTGTCAAGATCAGTATTTTACCACCTTGACCTCTGCCTATACTTATTTGAACAGTTCAGAAGGCATACATCTTATTCTACTATAGTTCAAGTCCCTCCTCTCTTCTCAAAAAAGCTTAATATTTTTTAGAGAAAAATGGACTAGGTTGCATCTTACAGGTAAGGCTTTGAGCAGGAAATGAGTGATAATGGTTCTTGATAAAAACTTGATGGATGGTCTCTGTGGTGAGACATCATTAGAATGTGGAAAAAGTGCAGGAGTGATGACTCATTCCATTCTCCATCGGGAAAAATCACCACCAGCTATCATTGTGCTGAATGGCAGTATTTTATCAAAAATAGATATAAGGATTTGGAACGAAGAAAAATATTCTTATGCCACCATTCTTAAAAAGACCTTCTACCCTCTGTTCCATGCCTTGTTGTTTTTCATGGAGAAAATAAATCAATTGTGTGAAAATAATAGATTATGCAGACTATTAATTATTATCATCATACTTTCAGGGCATCACTGACAACTCCCATCTTGTGATTATGTTGTGTGGAGGTAAAAACATCTGCTGAATCAATGACAAATCTGTTAGTGCCTTTATCCTCTGCCCTGTTTGAAATGATTAAACTCATCGAGTGTTTGCTTAATCTATTTTTCTTTTTCATATACCATGCTCACTGCCTGGGGCAAACCCATCTAATAATATTCAATTGAATAAAACCATAACTCATGACCCAATAAATTATTAAAAAACCCGGCATTGCATCAGATTCATCATTCATCTTACCACAGTGGCAGAAAGCCTACAGAATTCCTTAACAAATCTTGCTGTGATAAATAGTTCTATTAAAATTTATGAATACAGTGGTATATATTAACATATTTTGTTACTGAATTATCTGTCATACCTTTTTGTTTATTTCATGCACCAACATGTTGCATTGATAATTTCATTGGTCTGCAAAACTCACATTCAGCTATCATCATATGTTTTATTGGTTTTTATTTTTTAACTTAACCCTGACATCCCTTCAAAAACATGATAAGAATGCTGTTTTGCATTGCTTTTGCTTATATTTTCATTCTTAATTTCTTAAGAATTATTAACCTCTATGGCCATATGAAGTGACTCATTACAAAACAAAATTAGAAATTTCTTGACACACAACAGAAAGAATAAATAATGATTAAGTAAGTAACTGCCATAAGGCTGAAAGATAACATAAATTAGGAGACATCAGCCTTGAAGTGTCTGGAGTGAATGCAAAATTTTTTCTGCCACATATTCTTCTGATTTCATGAAATCATAGAATCATAGACTTGCTTAGGTTAGAAAGCACCTTAAAGATCATCCAGTTATCCTTCTGCCATTGGTAGGGATGCCACCCACTGGATCAGGCTGCCAGGGCTCCATTCAAACTGGCCTTAAACACTTCCAGGGATAGGGCATCCACAGCTTCTCTGGGCAACCTAAGCCAGTGCTTTACCACCCTTTGAGTGAAGCAGTCCATCATTACAAGTGATACTGACTGTCATGGAAAGTTTTCAGAGAAAATACTTTCATAGCATATTGAAAAGTAAGAAATTTGCCATTTAAAAATAATTTCAGACTTCATGTTCCTGAATTTGCAATAGCAATCTTGTTTCTCCCTAGGGAAAAAATAGTGTATACATCCCTTCCTATTTTCCTTTGCAAGATGAAGCAACTTCACTTTGGAGGCAGCCATTCTTCCATGGGGAGGGGTATGAGAGGCATCATTAATCTCATAGCCTTTCATTTGATATAGGTTGAAGGATGAAAGAAGTTTACACTGTTAAATTGCATCATACAGCTCTTTAGCGACAGAACCTTCAAAAATCCCTATGGATGGACTCCGTGCTCATCAGAATAATGATGGAAAAACTATTCAGCATATACAGAGTTATTCTCTTCCTGCTTGCTTTTGCATTTATTTCTTCCTGCAACATACTTTCACAGCCTGATGAAAAGGTATAACCCAGAAGTATTATTTTATGATTACATGTTTCAGTCAAAGACAGATATTTTCTTCAGATAATACTAGTCTATAAGCAATCTCCCCGGCCTGTACACCAGGTTTTGACCTGGTCACAATGCCACAGATTCTTTTTTAAAACTGTCTTACATGAACAATAAAGATATGTTTTAGAAAAGTTTTTAAATCATGGCACTTAAATACTCATAAAACCATGTCATTTACTAGAGGGCAAAGAAATCAAAACTGATTTGGGGTAATGCACTTCGACTGTTCATATTATTGACAGTGTAGAACCGCTCTGTTTTGGTTTAAAAACAGCTACAATGAGTAAATGCATGACTGGTTTTTAAGGCTTAACAGAGTGTGGCTAGGAAAGCAAAGTTATTAAGTATTTTTTCAAGGAGAACCTTAATGACAAAGCCACACTTGATAACGGACCAGATGTGAATTCAGCTCTTTGAGATGTCTGTATTTGGATGCTCACTCCAGTCTCCAAAAGATAATTGCAAGTCCTCATAAAAGCTGTATCTCCCAGGGTTTGAGAGCCAGAGTCAGTGTGAGCCCAGGAGCGGTCTTTGCTACATCAGTGCAGGGTGAGAGGAGCCAGTCACTTCTGCTCAGTTTGAGCCCTCACTGTGTTTAATCTACAACTTCTATTAATCTACATAGTTGTAAAGACCTCCCACTGGTGCTCCACATCCTCCCAGAGGAAATGCTTCTTGTTTGCCTGTGGTCAGGAAGATTCTGTGTCTGCAGCAGCAGCACCATGGGGACATTCAAAATGCACAGTTAACGTACAATAGCACATTTAAGACAGATGCCTTTTTTTCTAGGGGTGTAGGCAGATAAAAGAAACATGAGAAATAATTGTGTGTTCGTGACTTTGTGTTCTCTGAACCCAATTACCGCATCAGAAAGCAACTCTTACCTGCAGTTGCATCACAGCAGGAATAGCAAATTACAGGAGCAGTACAGAGGAGTTCTGATACAAAGTCTTGCATGTTTGTGCCTCTGCCTTGCCTTTTTCACCCCTTTCCCCTGCCCCTCTGCCCCTCTCCAAGGTTACTTACATTTTTCCTTATAAGCCATCAGTTAATAACCATCTCCCTCTCTGCTCCAGAAGGGTCCCTCACCCTTAATGTCAGAACAGTGAATAGGAGAATGATGCGGATAGTAAATTGATTGTTTTGATACAGAAAAACTTTAATGTAATTAAAATACTCAAAAGTGGATGTGCTGGCACTCAGATGTCCTCTGCTCTACAAGGAGGCCCTAGCTCTGCTATATAAACCCTACTCTGTATATTTGCCATTACCTCCAACCAGAAGGACAACACCATAAGAAAGAGTCATGCTTGTACCTCCAGGGATGATTCTGCCTACAAGAGAGCTGTGAGTTCAGACTAGATCACAGCTAAGTGATCAGTGAAAAAACTGAAAAACTGTTCACAAGGAAATCCTCTCTGCTCAGAGACCAGATGCAAACAATATGGATTAACCAGTTTATAAACTCTGCCACATGGCCTGCAAAACACTGAAGTCTTGCTGAGGTAGAAAGGTGGCTGAATGAGTCTGTTGTTAAGTGTGTTTTATTTAATCATGCTTCACCTTTCTTTTGTCACTTAGAGATGAGCACTGCCATGCTGTTCTGCCATTCAGCTTCCCTTCAACTTGCATGGAAGACAGAGTAGTCTTACTCAGAGGTTTGCTTAGGCAGCTTCAAGCAGCCCAGCTGCTCTTGCTTGGGGGGGGATTTCACAGTGCTACTGCTATGGAAATTGGAGAAGATACGGAGACTGCAACATCCTCTTTATCCTTAGAGTCACAGCTTAAACAAAATGCTGATTCTGTAAGCAGGCAGAGTCAGAGAAAGGCCAACACATCCCAATTTCAACACCAGCTCACATGATGCCCAATCAAACATATCTGCATCATTCAGGCTTTAAAAAAGGGAAAAAAACAGTGCCTTCCACCTACAGTTTTCTAGTGTTAACAAGCAGGTATATTTTGGGGACATAGATCAACAACATGCAAATTGTGATAAGGCAAATATATTCAGTCCCTTTGGCTTCAGAAACTTTACCTCAATTTGCCATATAATTTGTAGGAAATAAAATGCATGCAGGTTGAAAAAATTAAACAGCCTTTATTTGAAGCATAATATGATCCAAATATGACATTATATGGATAAGAAGGTCCATATTTTCAGGCCAGATTTTAAGATGATAGAAATTGACAGAAATCCCTGAACTTCAGTATTCATTGATACTTAGACAGTTTTACATCCCAGGACTTGTTTTCAGCATACAGAACAACAATATAATAAAATTAGCCTACCTGAGCTGTTGCTTCATCAAAGCATTTTATTGTTCGCAGCCAGTTTTATCTGCTTTTCAGGGAAACAACTGAAAGTCTACAACACTTTTGTTTTCAAGGTTCTGAAGTCCAAGTAAATCCCTCCATCTCGCTCCTTCTCTTCTGAAGGCATAATTCCAGCATGAGATATGGGGTGGGAAACTCACTTTAAAATAGGAAGATTTTAGGCTCTCTGGATCTGTACCTGACTGTATTGTAATATTCAGTTAAGAAATTGATACTAAGCTTTATTGATGTACAAAAGTATGGGAACCATACCTCCTAAATAATCAAGAAACAAAAGTAGGCCTGGTTTATTTTCTGAAGTATACTATGGTGTGCTTTCTTCTGGAACACTATGTCACCACCAATGATATCAAAATTATTTGGGTCATGTAATAATCCAAATATATATATATCCTTGTAACCCTCTATCGAAACTACTTTAATGTCATTTTGTATACATAAAAGGAACCTAATTCCTTGTCTAAAGGCAAGATACAACCTGGCATTACATACATTTGAAACTAATACAATACTGGGACTAAAACAGTTATCTTCTTTACACTATATGTTTGAAAACTGTACCACTTAGAGTATTGCATAACAGCTCAAGTTTGTTTAGGATACAGATTCTGATAAGAGCTCATATTGCATTTGTCAAGGTATGCAGGCCCACTGTGCTCCTATGAAATTTGAAATCTATGAAAAAACAATAACGTGGATTGAAAGGTAGGTTGTCCTCTATCTGTGGTCGTATTCTCGTTCATTAAGTTTAACTTTGGGAAGAATCAACAGATATATTCCTGCCTTTCCGGGTGCTGACATGTAATCCTGTAAAACAATTGCCCTGATATATTCACCAGAACACTGTGCCTTACAAACTTGCAAGATCCATTCAAAGCTATCAACTAACCAGACTTCAACCAAAGCATAGCAAAAGAGGGACATTTGGGCAGAGAATTTAAGATTTTAGTGGCTTAGGATTTTCCTCACTTGGGAAAAGGGAACAGCATCTAAATGATCTCTTCTGTCTGTGTCCCAAGACTACAAAATGTTGAAATCTGAATTCCAAGCTGTAAATGACACATCAGATATTTAACGGGGTAACAGATGAATAGAAAGAAAAAAAAAAAAACAAAAAGCCATCCAACCAAAACAAAACCCAAAGGAAAACAAAATCCAACAAAGCCAGGAATGAAATAGAGTAGCAATACATATATCCTTTCAGAGAAGACAGAAGTGAAGGTAATAGTACTGGGATTCTATGACATCTAGGCATTAATAAAACCCAAGCACTTGGCATGAATAAAACAAAAGGCAGTTTAAAATCTCTTTAGGGAAGAATAGTAAAGAAGCAGAGTTGAAAAAATATTCTATAAACTCCAGTTTGTGACAGAAAACTGAAATAAGAGAAATACTAATAGCCCTGAGAGCCCTCCTATTATAGTAGACTTTAGCTTCTAAAGATGCCTATTCCAGAAGAAATGTTACTAGAGAAAAAGTGCTGAATGTAATTGGAGGGACATTTTTTCTCCAAATTTTCATAGATTCAAATAAGAGGGCGTCACAAGGGAAATAAAATTGGAGAAGCGATGCGCTGCCTCAGTTTCCCTCGAGTCCACCGGCTAGCTCACAAGCCCCAGAGGCAGCGGTCCGAGTGGCCTCTCCCCGTGTAGCTGGCTCACGCTGAGCAGCAGGGGTGGAGGTCCTGACCTGCACACCCTCAGGGAAGTCTCTGGGCTGCAGGTCAGTGGTCGAGTTATGGCGTCAAGGAGCGTCGGAGTATCAGGAGAAGTGAGGGAAGATCCACTCGGAGAAGTGTAGGCAGGAAACGGTTTATTAGGAGAGGGGGGTAGGGGTGTCACAGAGACTAGGAAAGGGAGGGGGAATCTTCACGGAGTGGCAAGGAGGGGTGGGAAGCACATGGGTTTTCTAGGGAGTTCAAATCTAGGGAGGGGAAACACATCATCCAATCAGGGTAATTTAGGGGAGGAGAATAAGGAGGGAACTCGGGGTAAAGGGTCCAATGGGACATGGGGAGAGGAGTGGCTGGGCCACCACAGCCACTGGGGCAGCAGGGAAGGGATGACTGACATCGAAGGGTCTGGAAGGAGAGGCAGGGTCTGGGGGAGATAGGGGCTGGGTTTAGGGGGAAAAGCAACTCCTAACAAGGGCAGGGTAACTCCCAGGGAGAGGGGGTTGGGAGATTGACAAGTAACTGTGAGGGATAACGGCGGGAAGAAGTGCACCTATGAGGGGTAAGGGCGGGAAAAAGTGCACAAACGAGCAAGAACCATTACATAACTTAGGGGGAAACCGGGACCAACCATTACAATAACAATTAACTAAACTGTAAAATAATTAAGCACCACAACAGAGAAGTTCTGATTTAGTAAAAGCATTAGAGAAGGGATGGTGAACTTATTATAGAAAAAAAAAACTTCAGTGTTTCTGTGCTGGAAAAAGAAATAACCAAGAGGCAGAAAGATTTCATGAGTTTCAAAGCAATCTGTGTTTAACTAGAACACTTTCAATGTTTTAAATATGAGTGAGATAGATGCCCAAAATATGAGTGTGCTAACAATGTAATTGGAGAGATGTATTTAGTGATAATTGATAAAACATAAATTACTTAAAATATAAAAAATATGAAGTGAAAGTTGAGTAGTACAGAATTCAAGGTCATGTATTTTACAACAGTAACATAAACCTCTACTAGGAGTTTATACCCTAGAACAGCCTACATTTGGGTAGATTGTTTCATCACAGAAGTGATGAACAAGTTTATGTTGTACAGTTCAGTACTGGAACAAGAAATACAATCTGACTCAAGTGTAGAAGAAGGATATGATAACTTTTTAAAAATCTTCTATTCAGGCAAGCAAACTGCACTTCTTTTACTAGAAATTCTGCTACTTTCTTTTAAATGTAATAAAATTTCCTTCATTTATAGCTTTTCTTCAGGCTGCTGAAAAAGGAGCATGTTGGTATACTAGTGTGTAATTCCCTTTTCCCTAGCTGAATAGTCAAGAATGTGTCCTGCTTATACTTCCCCATCATACTGCTAAGGTTCACACAGTTTTGCCACTTTTGGCCTTTGTTGATGGCTCTTTCTATGTGTGTTTTGCCTTTTATATTTTTTCCTTTTTCTTTATTTTGTTCTATAGCAATAAAACATGATGTGTAAGACAGCTACAAGCTTCAACAGAAATAACCATCTTCCCAGTGCTGCATATCTCATTGTTTATTTTCTTAGCATTTATTTCAGCATCATATAATGATTTTATATTTTTTACAAGAACAGCAATATAGGCACGTCTTGAATGCCATACTGACTCCACTCCTGCACATGTTAGCAATTACACACACACACACACACAAGCATTCCAAATGTAATTTGTGTATTAGTGTACCCAATGGAAATCATGTAGAGTGTAATGTTAGGTAGTAGGAAGCTGGCTTGCCATGTGGGTTGACCAAGGCCTGGTACTTCCTGCCTTCATTGGGACAGCAATTAAAGCAATACAATATGCAGGAGTAACTAATGGAAAGGGAACCATAGAGTTTTTTCTTCCTGAGCCTGTCACATTTCCAAAGATGTTGCAGGGTAGAAAAGCTAATAAGAAAAGGAGAGGCTGTTTAACTTCAGACAGTATTTGACTCTCACAATTCTTTATTTTTAATCTGAATAATTAAGCTACTATTTCCCCCCTGTTTTCCTGACCTGTCTCTGTGCCTCAACCTGATTGCTACTGAAATATGAATATAGGTATGAAAACAAGCATGTTATTACTGAGCCTACAGGGAATAAAGAAAATGGCACCAGACTCTTTTTGTGTTACTCAATTACAGGATGAGAGACAACAGACAGGAACTTAAATGCAAGAAATTTTGTTTAAACATAAGAGGAAAAAAACTACCAAACCGACTTTTTTTTGCTGTGATGGTGGTCAAACACCGGAGCAACTATAGCAGTTGCGGAGTCTCCATCCTAAGAGATATTCACAGCCCAACTGGACACGAGCCCTGAGCAGCCTCCTGTGGGTGACTGACCTTATTCTGAACACGGGGGCTGGACTAGGTGATCTCTGGAGGTACTTCCTAGCCTCAGCACTTCTGTGGTTCTGGGATGCTGTGTATGCTCAGGATTGTTTTTCCTGAACAGGTGAAAATTGTCAAGCTCTGCTTCTGTATTTTATGTTTCTTTAATTAAAGTCTCCTTCCTGTTATTTTTGCTAATGAGGCATAATAACACAGTAGCTGGCAAGAGGTTCTGAAAACAAATATTACTCATGTGACACGTGGTATTATATTTAAAGGGATGACACAATGTAAACAATCTTTAACTTATTAGCTAGCTTCTAGCATTCATTCAAAATCCTGACAAAATGTAAGTTATATGCTTTGTTGGTGGAAATCATAATAAAAGAGTTGTCATATCATAAATAAGTCTGTGAGTTATTTGTAGCAAATATTTTCTGGGAATTAAACTCCTCTACTGATGGAAAAAGGAAAAAAAAACAACAGAGAAAAAAAATGACAAAATTAAATAATTGTTCTAGTTTAATAAATGTTACAGCCCCAAATTGGATAAAATAAGTTTTTCAGTTTCTTTATGAGATTCCATATAGAGCAATATTTTGACTGCATTTCATTTACAAGCACAGACAGTCCTGAAGTGTCTCATTTTGCATGTCAACTCAGCTGATTTTCCACCCACACTTCATTACTTCTGCTGTATAATGTCACTTTTATGATTTTGCTTAAAGTAATAGCTATGGTTGGATAGCAAGAGAAAATGGTGCCTTCCACCTCTGCTAATTATATTTTTTGCTTTGTAAAGAAACCATGAATATTTTACTGTAATATTTATCTCAGTAATTTTTATACAGCAATATGTATAAATTGCATGCAAGATTCTAGATATAAACAGTAAATGCACAATATTTATTTTTATAGTTAACTTATTTTTTAAACCAAGGGAGGTGTTCATTTTCAGACTACATTAGTCTCATTTATCTCCATGATGTCCTTAATGTTATAAGATGTTGCAGCCACATTACTGGCTCCTGCAGGCCTGTATCAGCCTTTAGCTACTCAGGCACATTATTAGATTGTCAACATAATTCAGACATTTCATATAAAATGAGCCAACCCACTGGCTCCAGTTCTTTGTAAATGTATTTGCCTGATTTAATACCGTTAAATTTATCGAGCGTTCTTTTTGATTTTGGTTACACAGACACTACTTGGAAAATCTTGTTTAAGGCTTCTAAAAATACTGACAAAGGTAGCACTTAGCACAAACTCTTGCTATTTGCACGTACAGTGCTATTCTGGTACATCATGGCAGAACACCTGGATGAAGAAGAAAACTCAGAGAATATTTTTGAAACAAAAATAGAGAAATATTTTGAGGTGACTTTTTCTAACTGATATAACTCTGTTTAGAGCCCTCTGATTTTTTCAGGAAAGTTATCCACTTTTCATAGGATTTAATGCCATAAAAGTTTACTTGAATGTGCCAGTTAATTTGTGCTTTAAAAAGAAGATATTTGAAAGAAAGAAAATTCAGGATAAATTTGGTTGTGAAGGAGTAGCCAGAGAAAGGATGGATTCTTTTCAGAATGTTTTCAAATAAGTCACTTGAACTTCTACTCTGCATATTTAGGACAAGCATCTAGCTATTCTGTTAGTTTAGGGTTTTTAAATTTTTTTTTTTATATATGCAGTAAAGTACAAAAAACATTAATCACCAAAGTCCAAAGACAGAAAGAAGATTGTCAGTAGAACCCTGTATATAATTGCGTGAAGCTGAACCATGCCAGGTCTGAAGAAAGAAATGTATTTCATTGGAATTCAGTGCATTTCCACCTCTTCAACTTTCTCACTAACCTAAGTCAGATAATGCTAAACACAGAACGCACAGTACATCAGCAAATTTCAGTGACTGATTCTTCAAAATATTATTCTTCTGCTTTGCTATGTATCCATATGTACACACACACAACTGCATCTTATGTCAGGCATAAGATGTACAAAATTCTATTGTTAAATTTTATCAAACAAAAACATTAGTTTTTGTGACCATTGTAACAGCTTTTGAAAGGAAGTTATTGAAAATGCAGAAACCTCACAGGCATAGCTTAATATTTTGTCTAAAAATATACAAATGCACTGTTTAAAAGGGAAAGATTTATACAAATTAGCTACATCTTATATATTAGGCAGAACTATATACAAATTAGTCATGTAAGCCATACACTTATTCACCTCCCAAACCTCATTTCCAACTACTGTAATGATGAAGAGATCAATCATGGAACAGAAATGAGTAGATACTTTAAATCCATCTAGCTTTTGCATCTGGAACTGAAGCCAGTGAGCTAATAAATGAGCTACTTTCAGGAGAAGATGTGTGCGCCCAGAATCTAAAAAACAATGAGCAGGTGCTAAATGTAAATAGATAAGACAAAGTAACATCCTCTTCCAAAACATGTTTTCTCTGCGGGCTTTAGTAAAATTCTCTGTGTTTTGATAATTTTCTCATGCAATCTAGATGGAAAGTGGATACACAAAAAACCCCAACAAACAGCCTAAAACTTTACTAATAATAAATCAAATGTTTTGTCTAGATTTCTATCCTTTGGGCACTCTGTCCACATATAGTATTTGGAAAGGGAGTATGACAGCAATCATTCAAAATCTTTGTAACTTAAAAATGCCTTTACTACTGATTCTGCTATCTCAACCCCTGCCAATGGCACACCTACCATCCTGCGCTCTTTTTCAACACCTATCGAAAACTGACATTAGGCATGTTAGCATTTGTGATAGAAATATATGGGTTTGCAAAGATTATGATTTACTGAAGTCAATAACTGTATTATTATTCCTTAAAACTCAGAAACCTTTCATTTAAATTAAGGAGAAAGTATGAAGGAAGACAGGAAGAAGGAACAGAGGGAATAAAAGAGGGGAGAAGGAAATAGATCATATGCAAAGTCGTGTTTATGGTTTGTAACCCACGTGCATGCCGCTGTGCTGATTTGTGATAAGCTGTCAACTAGCTGGTAATTTACTTACTGTTTTACTGGTAACATTTACTATTAAACGAGAGAACTTAACAAACTTTTCTAATGATGCATTTTTTCCTGAATTGAAGTGAAGTGAATTTCAGATGTTAGAATTTTCAGTGAAGAATTTTCAGATGTTAACACGCTTGTGAAGGTCCAGTCTCTCACATGATGGAATATCTGCAGGTGGATGTAGAGCTCCCCTTGTGTGCGTTTTCACTTTTTATCTGCATCTTTGGTCAGGTTTTATTTTGTTAGACTTCTTTTACAGTGATTCCCCTTTCAAAGCAAACAAGACAAGAAAACAATTTATTTATGTTGTCTGTCTCAGAAGCCAAACATACCATTTGATCCAAGAAAATACAGAGATTTTATGCTGTAGTACTTTTACTTTGTTTGAAACATTAAATTTGTGTGAAACATCACAGTATTTTACTTAAAGTCGACATCTCCCCTCCCAAAAAAACAAGCTTTTTCACAGTCACCAGTATGTTATCATCTTAGCTCGGGCAAAAAGGAGAAAGCAGTTTTTCTCTATCTATTTTAGTATTTAATTTGATGAATTGAATTAATTGATGAATCTAGTGATCTAGACCTAGTTGCAGGCATCTAAAACAAATGTGATTTTTTTTTAAAGAATATCAGTGAAAAGTTCTGTGAAGAAGAAAATTTGTAATTTCTAAAGGAGATAAACCGGGGTCAGTTGCAATAAACATCTTTGCAGGCTAGAAGCATCATAACAGCTTGAACGTGTTCTCAGTAGCAGGTGTTTCAAGGATAAGTGACATTTATTTGTGAGCCCATGACTCAAGAGAATGATGTTGTTAGGAGCAATGCACAAAAATTACTTTTTGGAAAGTATGAGGTTATTAATATTGCAGATGAAGACAATAAAATCATAGAGATGTCAATTTGCACCTGCTTTTCTACATTATGCACAATGTTACAGGTTCGAAGTTAAGCCCTAAGGTGTCATTTCCTGATGGATTAACTCGACAAAAACCTGTGGGTCTTTGCCTTTCCAAGAAAATTTAAAAACAAACACATATCATTGAGCGGGAAGAGAACTGCCTATAAAGGAATGTAAAATGCAACTAATGAAAAACAATCTTAACCTGGCCATTCTGCTGGCTGACTTCTCTGCAGGTGCAGAAGAAAATGTCCCTGGCTGCTTAATAGATCTGAAGTGATAGTTTTACCAAAGGGGACACGTCCACTAAAAAAGAAATAGTAGCTTCCTTTCATGGTGAAACTGCATTACATAGTGACAAAACTCTCAAACTATAATTATTGTAATATTGTCATTGCAATCTGAGTTTTTATCTTCCAATCAGATTTTTTTTTCTCTTACTAGTGACATGTAGCATACTGAAAGTTCAGTAAATAAACCAGAAAAAAAAAATCTATTCTTTGCATGATTTTACAGCCTGGAAGATGTAAAATAAGTTACAGAGCTAAAATTAATACAGAAAAACCCTTATATCAGTGATAGAAGTAAGTAGGACGAATTTTTTTTCTCTAGATAGTGCAAAAGAAGGTCCACCTGGCACTCTGCAAGATGCTGCCAATTACACTGACTTTTAAATATCATTTATAAATGAAAGTTTGACCTTCACATTTTTGCAATATTAATTAAGTTTTTCCCAGGGAGAGTCAGAAGAGATCAAATGCATGAAGAGGAATAAATAACTTTCTTATGATGCTCAATCTCATTGTGAGGTAGAAAGCATTTTTTTTAACAGGGTGAGGGACTGGTCATTATAGGAAATTCTGAGAGAAAGTAGAGGATTTTTGGTGCTTTCAAGTCAGTTTGGTTCCTTTCAGAAAGAAGTGTTTTATCCAAGCACATATTAGAAGTTTCAATGACAGAATAAATGGGTCACATAATGTAGTTTATGCTATGCAAAAGGCAAATTAAATTACCTGATGTTCTCTCCTAGGTGTAGTATCTGAGGGCCTGTTAATGAGAGACATAGAAAGATTTAAAAGTTTAGAAGAGTAATTAATTACCTGCAGATAGATAAACAGGCATAAAGATTGCTATCATTTTAGTTACTCTCAAAGTAGTTTGACAGTTGTCCCTGATTTTCCATTATAGAAATAAAAGATTGGATAAAAGATTGGATAAAAGATTGTGCAGCCCTGATTTGA
This sequence comes from Leptocoma aspasia, assembly GCA_013399835.1. Classification (NCBI taxonomy): domain Eukaryota; kingdom Metazoa; phylum Chordata; class Aves; order Passeriformes; family Nectariniidae; genus Leptocoma; species Leptocoma aspasia. The sequence goes on from VXAX01003842.1 coordinate 101,330, forward strand.
AAAGGAATGACATCTTGAAATGAGAAGTAATTAATAACTTCTGAATGAAGCTACAAGTGAGACTCATAAAACTGACTGGCGAGTTTCTCTTCTCCTATAAACTTCTGCACTGTTTCACATGGGTAGGTATTAATCATTCAGTGCATTCAAAAATGATCAGAATTTTAGTTAATATACATATTCCTGATTTTTTACTTCATCAGCATTTCTTCTATACTTAAATATCATACTTTTTAGACTGTTCTTTAAGAAACATTATTCATGTGTTTCTTCCAGAATCTTCTGTCACACCTACAATAATTTTTAAATAAATTATAGGTGTATATAATTATTTATATAGAAAATCTACATTTCAGAATCATTAATTGTAACCTTTATTACCAATAGCCAAAAAAAGTCATAGAATCGTGGAATCATAGAATGGCTTGGGTTGGAAGGGGCCATAAAGGTCATCTAATTACAGCCCCTTTGCCATGGGCAGGGATGCATTTTACTGAATCATGTTACTGAGCACTTCATCCAAGGGTGAGAACAGATCTAATTAGAGAGTATAAGCAGCATTAGTAACAAAGTCAGTTGGCAAAGGTAAGGGAAGAGACTAACTCCTCAGTCTCTTCAGACGGTGGAAAAATCTTGGTTCTGCTGTTGTTTTTAGATTTCCCATTTGGGGACTCCTTTATAAATTGGAGTGGTTTAAAATACCATAAAATGATTTGCACTAAGTTTAGGTTCATTCAATTTACATTTCTAGGAACTGGAATAAGGAATGCCTCTAACTGATACTCTAACGGCTAAATAAAGTTCAACTAACAGAGCTAACATAAGATGAAAGATTTTTTTGCTGGCAAAGCCCATTCAGCTGTCACAGATTATGAAGCTACAAGTAAAATTGGCATTGTATGAGCAGCAGAGTATTCTAGTAATATTTATATTTTTGCCGGCTGGTATATATATTTAATGTATACATACTTGTTCATTTGTTTTGTGTCTTCATTTAAATTTATAAAATATTTCAAATTTTTAATTTAAATTGAATAAAGACATGGGCAATGTTGACTCTGGTACTAACCAAGGAAGACTGCTGCTACTAACCGGCTTCAATTACCCACATGCATTGTTTTTCCTCTAGCTGTTGTTTTCACAAACTAGCTGTATCAAAACTATTAGGTTGTTCAGACACAAGTTGTCCCTGTAAAATCATGCTCATTTTCCACAATTGTTCATGTACTGGATTGTCACTTCTCATGGACCTTATCATTTCTATATACTTCTGGCTTCATAGAGGATTTATTTCATAGTCTTTCCAGGAATGGGGCTGAAGCTGTCCAGTCTGCAGTTCCCTGGATCCTCTTTTTTGACTTTGGTGAAGATAGAAATGAGATCTACGAGCAGTCATCAGGAACCGCTTCTGATTGCCATGTCCTTTCAAAGTTAATTGAGAGTGGCCTTGCAATTGACATTGACCAGCTTCATCTACAGCCTCAGCTATATCCCATCTGATCCTATGCACTTATTTATGTGAAATTTCTTCAAACGATTTCTAGCTTTTTTTTTCTCCACTGCGACTAAGTACTTTGCTCTCACAGATTCTATCTCTAGTCCCAAGGACCCTAGGCCCAAACTTACCAGTGCAAATAAGGGAAAAACTCCTCATTGAATGCATCAGGCTTTCCTTATATTTTGTCACTGAGTGTCTGACTCCAGTAAGCAGTGGGACTACATTTTCCTTTTCTTTCCATTTGCTTACAGTGTATATAGAAACCCTCGCTGTGCTTCACATCCTATGTGAGTTAAAACTCTGAGATTCATCTTTCCTTACTCCAATTCTATATGCTCAGGGACTGTCTCTCTATTACTCCTTGGTAGCTCATCCCTCCTTCTACCTTCTGCATACTTTATTTTTGTATTTGAGCTCAGTCAGGAGCTCTTTGTTCATCAGTGCTGGCCTTCTGCCATGACTGTAACTCTCTGCAAGTTGAAACAGACTGTTCTTGTGCGTCAGGAGGTTAGTTTGACTATCAAGAAGTTCTCCTGGGCCTTTTTGCCCTTCAGAGCAGTCTTCTACAGGCTTCTGCCAAGCAGATTCTTAACAAGCCAATATCTGTTCTCCTCAGTTCCAGGGCTATAATTCCATTATTCGTTTTGATCTCTTCTCTCAGGGTTTTAAACTTCACAGTCTTGACATATCTTCTGCAAATGCTGAATTCAGCCTTCACAGGTCTGACTGTTCTTAGTCAGCAGGGAACAGTTGGCTCGTTGGTCCCCTGTTTCATCAACATACTCCAGAAATCTGAATCACATTACATGTTGCCCTTTCAAACATTAGCAGTGTAGTTAAAGCCCCTCACCGGTTTCCATGCCTGTAGTTATGAGGCTTCCTCCAGCTGTAATGAGGTTTGCCTACTTCCTTCTCAATCCATAACACTTACCACGATGTCTGCTGTTTTCATCTGCTTTTTGATCCTTAGCAATAAGATCTCAGTTGACTCTTCACTTGCTTGCACACATGCAAACCCATCCTTTGCCTAGAGTGTAACCTTTCCAAGCCATATTCTCAACCTTTCCTAAAGAGCCTGAATCAAACTACAGAAATCTCCGTTCATAGAATTATAGAATTATTTTGTTTGAGAAAGACCCTTAAGATCATCAAGTCCAACTGTTAACCCAGCACTCTCACATTCACCACTAAACCATGTCCAAAGTGCCACATTTGCACTTCTGTTAAGTAACTCTAGGGATGATGACTCAACTGCTTCCCTGGGTAGACTTTTTAAATGTTTGATAATCCTTTCTATGAAGATTTTTTTCTCAAAATCCAATCTAAGCCTCTCCTTGTGCAAGTTGAGTCCAGGGGATGGTGCTGTTCCATCATCTCTTTTTAATCTCAGAAAGATAATAACTTGGCAACAGTGCACAGACTTCTAACTTGTTGTTGCTTCCCAAGGTTCATGACTTTGCATATAGTCATATGTGATAGTTCCTTAGGCATGAAGCTTTAACAGCAGGAGAACTTTCTGTGTTATGCTGAGCCCTAGGGAGTACCTTCTTTTATCTCTGTGTCTCTTGGGTTACCATTACCATTCTCAAATGAATGTAATTTAAAACTCTCCTCACTAGGTTAGCAGGTCTGTTGGTAAAAAAAAAAAAAGATCTTGACCCTCTTTGCATCTTTCTCATGCCTTTTTGTCCCTATAAGTCCTTACTTTTTGGAAATTATTCCATCCTCCCAAAATATCAAATCCTGCTTCAGCACCAGCCAGGCAACCAGGGTTTTCCTGCAGCGCACTTTTAACTAAGCTTTTCCTTTTCAGCAGCAAGACCAAGAACACTTCCTGCATTCTCATGCCCTTCATTATCACCCCAAGGGCCTTGATATCATTCATGATACAGTAGAGGTCTCCCCAATAGCATCATTTGTCTCTGTATGGATGAGCAACAAGGGATAATAACTTGCAGACTGAATGAGCCTCAGCAGTTTCTTTGCAATATTATAGACCCAAGCCACTAGCAAGCTTCAAATGTGCCAAGATAACAAATCAGTTGTGTTTCTATCCCCTGCAGATGTTACTTGCCAACAGCTGGCAGCCACTGCTTACATTTGGGGCAAACTGATTACACAAAAATATTATTGCTATGTATAGATCTAGGTATACTCTGTTTGCAGTTGTAGTGACATTTTTTATAAGGAGAATAGGAGATCAGGAATCACAGCCCATTATTTAGAACTTAGAGCTTTCAGAACTTTTTTTTCTTTTTTTTTACTTAAGTTTGTTACCTTCCTCTGTATTTCTAAGGAGACAAAACACTCGAGTAGTAGTATTGAGCTGTGGGAGCTGCGTCTTGCTCTCTCAGTTAATTGGCTGCTGTTGGACAGCTGCTCTGCAGCTGCCTCCTCTTAGTGAGCTGAATTGATTGCTGTGTCTTCTAGTAGGTAGGCACAAGGCAAGTTTCCACTTCACAGAAAACACTACAATCATTTGACTCTTTTATTGGAAGTCCCCGCAGAGATACTAGGAAATGAAAGAACTTGGAGGAAGAATTATCCTCTCATCCTGCCTTGAATCAAGGCCTAAGGTCTGGGAAGTAGGTTGGAAGCAGCATGAGGACTTTTTTATCCTCAGGCATATGCTGCATCTGTTCAGTGAGGGGAATAACTTTTGTGTGTTCTTTTAATTCTTCCAATAGGGACTTAACTATTGTTGAAGGCACCATATTGCAATCTTGCCCAGTAAACGTGTCCCAACTGGGATAAATATTCCTTACCCTTATTTTATTATGGACCTATTCTTTCTTGCATTCGATCGGAAGATTTCTGATACAGCTTCAGCCAAAGGGCAATTATTTTCCAATTCAACACTACTTAAATTTCTGGGCAAAGCTTTAACCTTGTCTATAGCTGCTTCTGGGTAAAGCTTTAATACAGTCCATAGTTGCTTCCATTCGTATTCTTGAACATCCTTACATAGTTCTTAATTTTCACTAATTCCTGAACCTATCCAAAGAAATGAAATTTAATTATTATCTTGACCAGGGACAAGGGGATCCTTTCACTCTCTCTCTTTCTCTCCCTCACCCCTCTTCAGCCTCCATGCAATCTCTTTCTCCCATCCACCCTCTGTCATACATTATAGTGGAATTAATCAATCATATGTCAAAAACAGGCTTCAGAGGAGTGCATAACATGAGCAAGAAATCTATTTTTTAAAAATAAATTTCAAATATTCTGATATTTGAAATTTTCAGAATAAAAAAAAAGTCCAGGTTTTTTTCTCCTACTCAAAAAATCTCAAAAAAGACAAAATATTTTTAAAAATGGGGACAGCTTTCACATGAGATCATAACACTTAAAAGAAGAAAGTTAAGCTGAACCACTAATGACTAATCTGACCTAGGAAATTCTATGTTGATTAATCTAGATTTAAAAAAACCCAACAAAACAAAAGCAAATGACCAAACAAAAAACAAAACAAAACAAAACCCCACATTTTGGGGAAAAAAACCCTAGATGCTTTTAAACCTTTTTAAATCAATGCTTTTAAAATTTACTTTTAGTAGATACAGATATATATAGGTCTGGGAGATTTTCTACTCAGAAATGTAGAAATTGAAGTACTTAGCTGAACTAGTCCTCTGTAAACAGTTTGAACAGCAAAAAAAGGATCAGTTACATAACCTCTGCAAATCAAAATACCTCAGCTTTGTCCATGGAACTTTGCTACTGCATCCAAGGTAAAAATCAGAAATATGTCTGAAATAAATAAATAGTCAAACAAACCCTTCTATTTTACCTAGGAGTTAAAATACCTTAATGTGTTACTAAAATGAAGCAGTGTGGCAAATTCAGCAATGATCAGATTTCATTTCACTTCTTACTAAGAGCAGAGAACACTGGCCGCTTTTTATATAGGCTTTCCTATCAATGAGGTTTGTTCATATTTTCTTAGAGGTGCTTTGGAAAACAATTCCAACATATGCTCATAACAATAAACTAGGTCTTTATTTTTTATGAACAATATATGTTGCCTATTCTAGACATTCTGGCAATGGTAATCCTGAATAAATTCCTAGAAAGTGTTTTGCTACATGTGGTTATGAGGACGGTCAGTGATGGGACAAATGGAGACGAGAGATCTCTGGAGCCAATGCTGATCTTGGAGCATGCAGTTTATTTCATAGGGCATGGGTATAGGGGCCCTGCTAAGAACTGCCAGTCGCAGCTCGAAGCAGGTCTGAGAGATAGAGGAAGGATAGAGGAGGGGTAAGGGGAAGAATAAGAGAGTAAGAGAGAGGTAAGACTAAGAGAGTAAGTGAGAGAGCGAAGTTCCCGTTACAACGCATTAAATGTTCTTCTATACTGAATATTCTAATTTACACCAACCAATCTAGTACAATATACAAATCCTATAGCATTTACATACAGCCTATAAGAATCACTACATTACCATACTGTGTTATATTTTAAACCCTAAAAACTACTCTTTGGACCCCTCTTTCCAAGCTGGTAGGGTCTGCTCTGACCCTTGGACTCTTGGTAAGGAGAAGGGCATTGTTTAATCAAAAGGGGATTACTTTCAGCTTGGCCACACTATTGTTTCTCTGTTGTTCAGTAACAGAGGCTCGGCATCTTAGACATCGAAACTTGCTTTCAATTCTATTTCACTTATATGTTTCATATTCTCAAAGTCTAAACAGTCATATTTTCCTATTTCATCCTTCCCAACAGCTCAGAGTGTGAATCCCAACAGCCAGAGAGGGAAGATTACAGGTTTGTATTTACTTTTCATAAATGAATCAATAAAACAGACATAGCTGTTTAGATCAGGTAAATGGATGGCAGATGAAACCATAGCACCCTGTAAATACTGTTATTTACCTATCTGCCTACATATTGCCTGCAATAGTTCTTAAAAAGGAAAAATAGGAATAGAATAACATCCTTGATATTTCTGTCAAACAGATATAAGGAGCTACAATCAACAAAGAAATTATCCAAATACATATTTCGAGTACTAACAAATTTATGTCAGAATGTCCCAAAATTATTTCTCTGTGTCAAAACTCTTTCTGTGATAGTGCTTTATTCTTTATTAGTTTGAACTAGAAAAAGACAGCAAAAACATAAAGTAGAAATATAGCATTTTAATATCTATAGCAAAATGTGTGATGAAACTAAATGTACATGCAGAATTTATCTTTGATGCTGTATTTACTGATTCTGGGCTATTGGTATCCGTGGGAGTTTTGCTGCAGATAGAGAGCCGTGTGCAGCTCATTGTATTAGATTGATAGCAGGAGCAGACAAATGCTATTTAACCACAGGAGGTTTTGCTTGTTAGCTGAGATGGAACAGTAAAACAGCAGTTAAAGAGGTAGATTAATTAAGTCTACGAATGTATTTCAAAAATCATCTGTTCGTCTCCTTTCTATCATTCTAAATTTTATAAAACCTAGTTACCACCAACAGGTTATTTTTTGTGGTGTTGTAGTTATTTCCACCCATCTTCATGCTCCCTGACCCAGCCCTCGTTTCAGTAAATATTTTTTAAAAAATATTAGCTGACTATTGACACAAATAAGGAGAGAACATTTACCTTGTGTTCTATTCTTCTGGTAACCAGCCTAGAGGAAAGTGTAATTCAATAATTCCTGTGAATATAATAAAATTCTTTGTTATTATTTCATAATAAGCAATGAAAGATACAAGATAAAAAAATTGCACCCACATGTTATAAAAAGTTAGAGGCTGCAAGGGTTTTCCAGAGAAGTTTACCTCAGTTAAGAGCTGAAAAATGGATTCAGATTAGGCATTGCATTGTTTTGCAGAATCACAGAATCATTTAGGTAGGAAAAGATCTCTGAGAACATCGAGTCCAGCCTTTAACTGATCACCACCTTGTCAACCAGACCATAGCACTAAGTGCTACATTCAGTCATTTCATAAACACTTCCAGGGATGGTGGCTTTACCACCTCCCTGGGCATTCCATTACAATGTTTAACAACCCTTTCTATGAAAAAAAAAATCTCCTGATGTCCGGACTGAGCCTCCCCTGGTGCAGCTTGAGGCCATTTCATCTTATGTCCTGTCACTAACTGCCTGGGAGAAAAGGCTGCCCCCCACCTTGCTACAACCTCCTTTCAGGCAGTTGTAGAGTTAAAAGGTCACCCCTGAGGCACCTCTTCACCAGGCTAAACATGCTCAGCTCCCTCAGCTGCTCTTCATAAGACTTACTCTCTAGACCCTTCACCAGCTTCACTGTCCTTTTCTGGACCAAGAAACACCCTCAATGTCTTTCTTGAATTGAGGGGGCCAAAACTGGACATCCTCACACATCAGAATTAATTAAATAAATAAATCAAGGAGAGGAAGTGTTCAACAAATTATGTACAGCCATGAATCAGTAAGAATCAGTTCTAAGTTGTCCTGTTGCTGGTTGAGAAGTAAATGAATAGTTTACTTGCACAAAGCTCTTAGAAGACAGACCAAGTTGCCGTTTTCACTTTGGAGTTTACTTACCTCTGTAGTGTTAAACTGCCAGACTTTAATTTCCCTATACTGTGCTCCATTATACAAGGATAAAGAATTAGGGGACCTGACAGTAAGTAGTTGCTGACCTTTTCCTTTCCCTGGAATCCCAACTCTAGAGACCAAGCCAATGAAAATTCTCCTACTATTTCTTTCTCTGCCTGCCTCAAGACAGCACTCTGTTTTTCAGAAAGTTTGAAGTATTCTGAAGAATTTCTTCTCAAGAAAAAAAAAAGATAGATATCAGAAATCCACCAGATGTAGACCCTTGGAAGTGTCCCTGTGGTGAAAAGTCTTCTGGTAGAAAAGATTGGACAGCATCCAAAACAAGCCAACTGCTGAAAAATATGGATATTTTCCTCACAGAGAGAGGAAGAAGGCTTGACCAGGGTAGATGTAGGTTACAATTATTCACTGCCAAGAGCTGAGCCTCACAACTGAAATGTCAAGTATTGCAGACAGTACTGTTATGGGAAATTGTAATAAACTTTTTAAGAAGACATATGAAAATTAAACAAATGTTAATAGATTCATCTAGCTCAGGGGGAGTCGTGCTTCTTGTTTGTTTTATCATTCCGTCCACCTTTCTCGCAGCTTTCTTCCTCTCACAGTTTCTGCCTCCAGGCCACTGAGTCTATAAACAGAAACAAGGTCATCAGCAAAATACAATTTAGCTCTTCTGAGAGCCTGATAATTAATGTTTACATTATTGAAATGGAACAGTGAGAATTCATTGTTGGTGTATATTCTGCGTTGTGTACAACAAAATCATCTTCATCTGTCACCTTGCTGAAAATCCATCATCTTGGGGGAGTAAATACTAGTACTCCTGCACTATAATTAGCTAAAAGAAATCCATGACTCCCGGTTAAAGTAAATAAACAAAAAAACCCCAAACCCAAACACAACCCCCCTGCCCTCATCATGCCTTTCTTTACTGTCTTCACTGACTGAGAGACGCTATTAAGGGCTGTAATCCCCCATTTCCCATCCCCTTTGCACAGCACCACACAGTATGGGGGGACACCAATTGACAAATGATCTTTTTTGTCTTTAACTCATCTCAGAAGCTTTCTCATCTTATTTTTTACCTCTGTCCTATTGAGGAAAAGGAGGTAGAGTGTGACTGGGAGGGCATCTGGCAACCAGCCAAGATCATATAACATTGTATTGTTATTTATGCAATATACACACTCTTACACACATTACTAGGCTGAATTGACGAAGTTTCCATCCCAAAATTATATACAAAGGTGCTTGAAAAATTATGAGTTCTGGAAGCTGCTGATAATAGTTTTAGGACAGAGAATGTGAAAAGGGGAGACAGGAGAAGGAAAAACAGAGAGAAAAATCTGTTAAAAAAAGAGTAGGCTCCACCACAGTACAAAATCACAAGAGAAAAGCCAAAATATGGGACCTGGGGGGAGCATGTTTGTCAAAGCAATGTAAAGCAAGAAAGTTTCTCTTGCTTCTTTGATTCTTCCCTTAGTGGCTATATTTGTCAAGGTCACCTGACCTTACTGTCATGAATTCAAGCTTCTAATAAAAACAGTCTGAAAAAAATCATTATTTTTGGCTAGCCACTAACTCACTGTTTTTGGCCTAAAGCGGAAAAATTCGCACAATGTCCTCAGAAGTATTATTGTTTGATATTCTTACTTTCACACACAATTAATACAAAGATTGTTTCTTAGAAAGTATTTGCAGAGTTCTTGATGTTTTAAGCTTTCTTTTTCCCTCAACAACTGAATCAGAATGAGGCCAGGGCTTTCACTCCATGAATTTGGTTTCACATTATTCCCCACGCTGCATTCCTTTTCATAAAAAGAAATTTTCTTTAAATCATTCTCTTCCATAAAAGAGACATGGTTATCCCTAGCATTTCTGTTGAATCAGAAAAGGGCCCATTTATAATAAAGATTTAACTTGCTTTTCATATTGTGTCCCCTTACCTTTCACTTGCTCTCTTAAAATATGCCAGCCTCATCTTTAGAAATAAGAATCAAAGTGGGGAACCAACCAAGGTCTTTTTCTGAAGTTAAATTAGCACTTAGAGAAATTAGTAGAGAAGCTTCCAACTCTAAGTGTAGCTATTCTATTTGCTTACTTGGAGAATCTTATTGAGGTAGGCACATAATTTAAAGTGCAAGCTGTACTTCAAGTTGAAACAACACTGAACACTTATGTTTTCTCTGTATCAATTCCCTAGGAACTTTAATTTTAACTTTTAACTTTAACTGAGAAGTTTTTCAGAGAGTGCCCTCATTGAACTGTATTTGAGATTTCCTTTTTAATATCTCTTTTCCCACTCTCTTCCCCCTATCTACCAGTCACAGAGATCTACTTTGCTTTTATGAGAAAAAAAAGTATATTTTAACCCCAGAAGCTTTGTTCTTCCTGAGTCAAATAACCAAAAGCAAATTCTTTCTCTTTTCCTGTTGAAAGCACTGTTTGGTGCTAACAACTTGAAGATTATAATTCATGTTAAAAATTTTTCTTCCAGACTTAAAATGGGTGAGATAAACCTAGCATTTTAACATGTAGGGCCAGAAATCTTTTAACAAAATATCCTTACAGCACTAGAAACCCATGGGTTTCTATGGAAAAGATAAACCTAAGACCTGAGAAAACAGATAAATGTATGTCAAAACAACATTATGTATGCGGGGAGAAAATATTCCCATCTAGCCTGACGAAATCCCAATCAAAGCACTTAGTCAACAGTCTATACTAGCTGGAAAGACACATTACAGAAATATCACACATCCCTAGTTAAAAGTGACAAAATGTATTCAAATCCTATTCCAGCACATCTATTAAAATATCAATCCCTCAGTACCCCTCCTGTATGGCTACAGCCAGAACGCTTCTCCAAGGCTGCTGTCTGCATGTGGTGGATGCTTCTAGAGACCCAGGTCAATATTTGCCTGCCTCTAACCAGTGCAAGTGTCTTCAGTAGTTCAGTCTGATAACCTTCAAACAACATTCTGTTTCTTCTTTAGATTCAGTTTTGGTTTATTTTGTATTCATTGGCTTTTATTTGTCTCCTGTGACCTCAGCACCAGTTTTTGTGAATATTCATTCCTGAGGGATAGCTTTTTCCCAGGGGACACAAAATCCCCTATGGTGCGATGGTTTTGAAAAACTGCATTATCTGGAACACCTGTGCCAGAACAAATCTGGTAAATTATTTTATTATTTACTGAAGAAAGAAAAAAAATTAAAGAAATTGAATCTTATGCTGCCATACTTACAACTTTTTGTTTGTCCTTAAGTTTCCTTATCAGGCTAAAGGTAAAGGCATGGGGTTGCCAATGATTTATCTAATAATAACACCCTCTCTGTTGTGAGGTATCAAAAACAGATGAAGCATTTCCTGGCTACCTTGTCTTTCAACCCTCTGGTGATGGGGTTTCTTGCTGGAGATTTTAGAAAATTAACAAGATGTATCCTGACATTATAAGAAAAATGAGAACTATAAGGAAATATTCTACCAATTTGATACTCATCTAGGAAGAGATGGTATTTCTCTATCTCTCTAAAAATGGACTTTTGCTCAAAAGCTAAAGTGTACTCCTGATCATGTGCATATGGCAGCAATAACAAATGCTCAAATAACAGATGCTTGTAACAGGATATGAGAAACATTCATGTCCTTTCAAGCCCTAAAACTGTAAGAATATCTATGAAACTTTGTGCACTAAGAAAGAAGAAGACAAGCATCTTTTAAAATGTGAATTTGACCTAGTGAGAGTCTTTCCCAAAAAAATGATTTTCATGTGGATGTCTGCCTTGTGACGCTGGTGCTCAAAGAATTCTCTGTCATTGTTCAGGGAAGAGTGCAATTAATATAATAAAACTAAAGTCCTAATCAAATAACATAATCCTTGAGCTATATGAGCAACTAAAATCAGAACCTTATTGTTTTACATTTTCTTCTGAAGGTTTTTTATTTCTAACCCAAGCTGTATACCAAGACTATAACACTAATATGTGACATGTTGTTACACATTCAGCGCTGCTTTTCTAGTACAAATAAGGCTAGGACTTGCTGACATTTAGAGAAGAAACACTAGTGAAACCTATAGGGACAGACGAGAACTCTAATTACTCAAATGCATGACACACTTCTCAGTCAGGCCAAAAGGTTTGGAAAAAAGACCTTTAGCAATACCTTATTAGTAACCTCCTAACCAGTCTCCTCTTGTCCTCAGTTACTGAACTGGAAGTAGTAAACAGTGATCTGTTGTAAGAACAGGTGAGATATATTCTAAAGAAGGAAGAAATCATCTCAGAAATAAAGCTGATAATATTTCTATGTATTTTAGGTGTCAAAAAAGCCAGCATCCACTGCATTTTATTCAAATTCAGAATAACAGAATCAATTAGGTTCAAGTGCTATGTTCAATCTTTCCTTAAGCACCTCCAGGGATGGTGACTCCACCACTTCCCCGGGTAGTCAATTCCAATATCCAACCTCAAACTTACCTGGTGCACCTTCAGACTATGTCTTTTCTCATCCCAAGTTACCTGAGAGAAGAGACCAAGCCCAAACTGGATGCCATCCCCATTCAGATAGTTGTAGGTGTAAAGGCCACCTCTGAGAATCCTTTTCACCAAGATACACACTTCCTATCTTCAAAAGAATCACTTGCAAATGATAAATATGAGTACTAAATGAGTTTTATCTGTCTTGACGTTCACATTTTGAGAAAAATTACATGAACATCAAAACAATCCCAGATTGAATTTGAGTAGATACTTTCTTCCCTAGCTATTTTTCAAAGAGGCAATGTCAAGGAAAAGATATTTCAATGTACTGTGTCGTTTAGGATTTCATGGCACTTCAACAACAAATCAAATAAAAAGGCAAACAATGGGGGATGAAATGAGGTGCACTGAAAAGGACAAAAATTCGCCAAATCTAAGCTGACTGAAGTCGACAAAATCAGGGGGAAAAATCAAACACGGAGACAGGAATGACAGGAGAAGAATTGAATGAAATGAGACCAAAAAAGAAAAAATGTATAAAAAAAAAAATTAGCCTAAGGGAAAGCTATCAAAAGGCATGGGAGGCCATAAAGTGCAGGGATATGGACCAAATTTTACCAAATTGATTTTCATTGCAATCTTGAAACCAGAAAAGAAAGCCTTACATACACACAGGAAAGGAGATACCATCAAATGAAATGCAAATGCAAAAAACCAAAAAAATTCCAAAAGGGCTGACCACAATCCAATGGTCCAGGAGGAAGTGAGGTGCAGTGAAAAGGACCAAAACTTGCCAAAACTAAGCTGACTGAAGTCGCAAAATCAGGGGCAAAAACCAAACAAGGAGACAGAAATGACAGGAGAAGAATTCAGTGAAATGACAACTACTCAAGGAAAAGAAAAAAAAAATTTGCCGAAGGAAAAACTATCAAAAGGCACAAGATGCCATGGAGTGCCGGGCCGTGGACCAATGAGTTCCAATTAGATTCTCATTGAAATCTCAAGATTCCATTTCCTTTGCCGAAAGGAAATTTAATTTCATTCAATTCCTCTCCTGTCGTTTGTGTCTCCTTGTTTGATTTTTTTCCCCTGAGTTTGCAACTTCAATGAGCTTAATTTTGGCAAATTTTCGTCATTTTTGGTGCACTTCATTTCATCCCAGACCATCTGATTGTGTTCAGCCCATTTGCAAATTTTCTGGTTTTTTGCAATTGCGTTTGATTTGATGTTACCTCCTTTCCTGTGTGTTTGTAAGGCTTTCTTTTCTCTTTTCAAATTTTCCTTTCCTTTGCCAAGTGTTGTCTCTTGCTTTTATAAAGCTTTTGTACATTGTTGTTATTCCATTGTAATGGGGTGTTAATTTTTCAAATGCAGCTACTCGGATGCCATAGTCACTGTGTATAGATTGCTTCAGGGAGTCTTTGGATGCTTATGCCTTTTAAGAGTTAATGTCACCAATTGTTCTGAGTGCCTCTTTAAGTGCCTACTTGTATTCTGTTCAGGGTTTTACAGATTCTTATTGTTGTCTTCTTTTGGGCAATTTTACTTTAATGCTTTGTTTGTTTGCAGTCTCCCTGAGTTGTACAGAAGCTTTTGCCTCAGTTTTCCTTCAAAGTGGATTCTAGTTGTGTTATTAGGTGAAGTACAAAGTGGTTTTCCATCACTTCAGACAGTTTTATACTTGCTTAATGAGGTTAGAGTTTCTGTTTCGGGGGATGTGACTTGCCTTGTTTAGTGGGGGTTTAGTCATGCACAGTATTCAATAACTTTGTTGGCTGAATCTTTACTATTCCCTCTGTGTGTTTGGTGTTTCTTGCAATATCATTCATTTATGTCCAACTGCAGCAGTGTGATTTCATGGTTGATGTTTGCAGAAAATTTTGTTTATCAAAAACTTCTTAAAAGCTAATGTGCTTTATTTTTGCGTAGTACTAGGCTACAGAATTCACCCAGTCCCCCATAACAAATTTTACATTTGTGTAATTTACGTGTACCTGCATGAGTAAATATATATTTATGGAAATAATATGTCTGACTAGAAAGGTCATGCTTCTCCTGTTACAACCTATTCCCTAGATAAGAATCACTTTATAGGTTTTAGTGCCCTCCTAACAAACTTGGATCCATTATGTAAGACTGTGCTTTGGATCTCTGGGTTTGTTGATCCTTGAGCTGAGTGAGTTGAGATATTCTAACTCCATCCTTCAAGAAGCAAAACATAACAATTTCCGTAACTGACTACTAAATTTTCCTTCTGCACACATTAATGGATGGAAGATTAAATTTAGAAGGATAGTAAAAAACCAAATGACTATTAGAGGCCCCATTTCAGACATTTAAACGATTCAAATTTTGGAAAATTAAGTTTTCAAATAGTCCAACAGATTACGAGGAAAATGGCCTAGTTTCACTGTGTGGCTTCCTAAAGAGGAAGGCTTGATTCATATCCACAGGGAAGATACTTCTGACATGGTCACCACTGCTCTTCTGCCACGAACCTAAACCAGATCAAGCTCCTCTGTGACAATGGGATTTTGGTGCTCTAAAAGCTGTTTATTTTTTATCTGTTTTATCTTAGCCCAGCTAAATGTACTAGTCTTCCAAAGGTAAAAATACAGTGAGGATAAAGTAAGACAGTTTTGCTTTGAAGATAACTTCAAGTACTAAGCCAGGTGATGTATCACCTCAGGTAGAAGCACAGCATTTACTGCTTTTTCTTCTTTAAAGTCATGAAGCCATGAGGCTTGATAGCTGTGGAGATAAATTGTTCCAGTTCTGAAATACTTCAGACAGAAAAGGTTCCCATAGCTACATTTTAAGGATTATTTCCAGGGAAAAATGAATTTCTCTTGGTTTATGTTTCTTCATGGCTTATAAACAAGTCTGAAGAGTTTTGTTTGCATTAAAGGGATGATTAGTGGACTCCCCAATATCAGAGACTGACTTAAAAAAATTAGAATGTTTAAGAAAAAAAGCATAATTTAAATTTTCAATTCCCTGTTGCAAGTCTTTGGATGTAATAGGGTCATATTTTAAAGTATTTCTCTGTGACTGTCAAAACAAGAAACTCCCTGAGGAAAATAAAGGTTGTAAACATGGGATCACTGCTGTGGGGCTTCCAAATAGGTAGCTCAACAGCCTTCCTCATGAATGGGATAATTACATTATGGGAAGTATTGCTTGAAAGCAGCTTTGGAACCTGCATCTGAAACACAAAACAGATTTTACCTGCTCAGATTCAAGGGTTTCAATATCAGATGTCCAAAAGGCAGGACATGACATCTTTATTGCTCTGCTAGTTGTTTACTCAGAGGAGGGTAAAAAGCATTTTCAGGAGATAGCTCATCTCATGCCAAAAAACCATTGTTTAGGATAGGTCAGATGAATCACCCTCCACCTGGTTTTATCTATTGGATAATAGGAAAAATTAGGTCTATTTTCACCCCTAAAAACCCCACAATAATCTAATCATCTTCATTAATACTATGTGATTAGTCCTGAGATCCTAGACGAACTTGTTTGCTACCTTGGTAACAAATCTGTGAACCACACCTTCAAGAGACAAATTATGAGGTGTATTAATGTGTGTATCTGGGAATAAAATACTTCATGCTTAAATAACCTTTGGTAATTGTCAAAACAAGAAAGTGCAATTGTTATGAAGATTGATCACTGCTCAATTTGTATGAGTATCATTTATGTCCTTAGGCACTCAGACATGCAGGTGTAAAATTCTGTGATCACTCAATCCTCTGGAATCAAGTACTGTAACTCAAAAATAATTATTTCTGCATCAGAAGTCACTTACTTAAACTACCTTGCAGTCTTTGAAAGTTTGTAGCAACTGTTGGAAGGTATTTGTTCACTTCTAGCAGTCAGAATAAACCCAGAAGTTCAATATTTATGCAGGTTGTTTGACATGGTGTTGGAGTTTTATGCACCAGAAACAAATTAACTATCAAATTTGATTGAGTGATGGGTCATATCAATAGCAATATTCCCTTTGATTCAGAAACTAGTACTTTGTAACTCAAAACAGCTATATTTTGACATTTCTTTAATATCTTTTAACAATGCTGACACTTATTGTCTTCACAAAAATCCTTGATTTAGGTCATTCTTGCTTAAGAAGTATTACTAAAACTGAAAAGATGTGTTGGCATAAGTTTCCAGTAATGAAAGATGTCATTCTGCAGAACCTTGAGTTCGTTTGAAGAAACACCCACTGAAATCTCATAGCATCATATATAATAGGATAAAAAATTGAAAATACTGTCTGAATTAAAATGTTGGAGCAATGTTGGAAAAATATGAAAACATTATAAAGAGATGTATTTACTGTGGAAAACGACAGGTCAAAGAGATCAATCAAGTAGAACATTGATTTTGTCTTGCTTTTCATTTTTATGCAAATGGGTGCCTTACAAACATCTGGAATATTCCAGCTTTCTTTGAGTGCCAAAGGTGAAAGCAGCAATCCTACTGTGAGAAGTTCACATCTGCCTAAATTATGTGAATGCCCTTTTTTTTTTTTTTTTGCATCAGTGTGAATAAAAGCAGGTTGTTCAAATGCCAGCATCTCATACCTTTTGGTGAAGTCTGGACAAAGTGAAGGGTTTATTTTCAAGATGTGTTTGTTCCCAGACCCTCTGCATTCACCTTGGGATGTAAAATGTACATTGGAGATACAAATCCAAACTAGGGGGAATTTCTAGGCTTGTCATTCTTACTGAGGCTGCTGGAAAAAGTGAGAGGTCTCCTATAACAGCAGTGGCCATTATTCACAGTCTCTAATCTTTTCCTCAGGATCTATTTTAGGAAAAAAATGAGCATTCCTGTGCCCTGGAATAAACTGGGTACCACTTTAAACCTTTTGTTACCCTTGGCAGCAAATCTATCCAGGTGCCTACATATCTTTCTTGTGTCAACAGTTGATCTTGGCTGAAAAGTAGTTACAAAATCTTTATTGTTGTAGGGGAAGGAAGGAAAGATTCTCTGAAAAAGCAAGGGAGGTGGAAGAGAAGAAAGGCTACTGTTGCTGATATGGGTATAAATACATGTATACGTAGTTGTTTAGACATTTTGCAAATAAACAAAGGTGAAAGTAGGGAATTAAGTGCAGATGGTATAAGGTAGGCAGTTTGGGATGATAAAGGATTCTTCAAAGGATTCTTCAAGGAAAGAGAAGCAGTGTCCTTGGCAAGAAATCAGGTGATGCTACATGAAGAGAAATCGCTGTTATAATGGAAGAATGCTGAATAAGGAAATGGTTCAGGGCAGGTTTCATTGAATCACAGGAAAAGAATATGGTGATGAACATCGAAGAAATTGTCCACAGTCCTCACCTATTTCCAAGTTCTCCTGGACAAGTATAAATATAAATAACTCTTTTTCTAACTTATTTTAATGTCATAATTATGACTCTCCACAAAAATAAGTTAATGTCTTATTATACATAATTTGTATTTGCAATTTATCATTTTCTTCCAAATAATGATTCTCAGAATAATTTAAAAATATCTTTTAATTAAAAGCTTTCAAATATTACTCCTTTATCTTAGGACAGCTTTGCATTTGCATTTGTAGGTAAAGAGATTTTGATAACTGATTTTGTATACACTATTAACGTGATTTTTTTACATGCTGATTATTAGTGTTTTCCCTAGATGCATTTCAACCACTTACATGGTTTGAATAAAAAGCTTTTTTATTTTCCTTGCCACCAGTTTTGCTCTTCTGTAATTCAGTTGAAGCTTTAATAGGTTTCCATTGTTTATTTGTTTAAAATAAGGTAAGAAAGATTGTTCATCATAATTACATTCCATGCATCTTTACCTTGTTGGAGTGCTTGATTATTCCTTCAGAGAGAAATGCTAATTATAAATGATGGAGATTCCTATTTACTTTTCAGAATATATCTATGGACAAAGTATTGGATCAAACAGTTTTTCTGATTGTTCTTAAGAATCCTCATGGTCCAGCCCATTGATCCATTTTCGTAAAGATTGCATTACAGAAGTCCGTGATATTTCCATCAAAAGCCTTGCTGATTTCTTCTGAGATGACAATGCTGTTTGTTTCTTGAAATGTTTTTTTTGGATGCATATTTTTATAAGCAAAGCAAACCCTGAAGAAAGGTATATGTCTATAAAGACTCACTTCATGTTTGCATTATTGTCCTTAAAATTGCTCATCATCTCGTCATGCTGCTCCTTACATAGGCAGGTTTAGACTCTAGAAAGTGCAATCCGTGTTTATCCTTCAACAGGCTGATAGAACAGCATCATGGAATACAGAGCAGGATTTTGAGAAACTACAGGTGCTGTCTGCTGTACTTTTTGGAGAGATGGAAAGATTTTTCTTTCGTTGACAATGACATACATAAAAAGTATGGCAGCACAGCTTGAAAAAAGCTAGGTCATGCCCTTGCTCTGTATTTATCTCCACATGGAACTTGAAGCCATTAATAAAGACAGCACCAACAGAATTCCTGCTGAGCAGGCAGCTGGACATCTACATAGGTCTTAAAAGTTTTGGATAAGTTTTGGCCATACCATTGGATACAGAAAGCACAAACCCAGCTTTTCCTAGAGGAATGGAAAAACGCTTCAAGCAGCTGAGGAACTACTGAGAAGGCTTCTGCCATGGTGGCTATCTGTTTGCTTTCAAAGGACATTCATCACTATCACAAACGGGAACAAGTCAGTGTTAGTACTTCTTTGCTGCCAGTGACTCGTGGCATTGGACATTTTTTCAAGACTCATAAATTGATGTGCTCTTTAAAGTAGGACACATTGTACACCTCTGAGTGATAATGCATATGTGATGGATCACCCTGTTAATTCATAGAATAGCTCAGCTGAGGAATCAGTAGAGTCAAACTTCACATTAACCTCACTCTGGCTTAGGAATATCAAACACCCATCAAAACAGCAGAAGCCAGAGCTTGTCTGTTATAAGTAAAGTTGTAGAACATGTTGAGATAAAATCAATGATTTGAACCCTATTATGCCTTAACCTGTCCTTGCCACATCATTTGTAAAATGTGATTATTCTTAACATGATTTCCTGTCATGTTACCTAGCTTGAGTTTTCAGACAAAGACTAATAGTGAAAGCATCAATACGGATGACAAGGAGGCATTTAATGATGAATATTCCATATCAGGCATGACAAGAAGTTCATCTTGACGAAATATTTCTAAAAGTATTAAAACTGCTATTTCCATTGCTCATATTAGAGAATGCTAATTTAAAACAAATCTATCTCTGTCTGAAACCATGGTTTTAGGTAATATTAATTAAAATATCTTGGGTAAGTTGTGAAACCTTAACTCAAAATTGCAAACTGTGTTTTAAAAAGTTAGGCACATCATCCAGAGGCTATATATCTTAAAAAGACCCTAAACTTTTATTTTTTATATCCATTGGTATCTTGGGGTGACAGCTATAAAAAAAAAGTTTGGATTTTTTTACACATTTATTCCATGTACTTAAAAATGTCATTGTTAATGAAAGCAAATATAGTAAATTTGCAGAGAATAATCCTCAACATGTGACAGAATTGTCCAACAAAGCAATAAAATTTAGAACCAGGGTTAAAAATTTATATCACATTAGCAAAAATTTGATAATTGGGACAAATGTGCACTAGTCCCTGACTATAAAGGGTCTTGAAAAGTTAAATATAACTGCAACAACAAATTAATTCTTGCTGCTTTAGACTGTTAATGCCTCTTTAATTATTAATACATTTTTGTGGAAAATAGCTTTTACATTATAGTTGACAAGGAAGGATGCAAACATAAGTGCGAGTTTTTACAGTCTGTTATTACAAAACATTCAAAATACTAATGATACAGCTAATTCTAAAAGGTCACAGACAAAAATTGAAATGTGAATGTTTAAAAAGAGGTTAAACTTTTCCTCTTCATTAAATTGTGATTTTAGACAGTTCAAACATCATTAAGTGTTCACTGGGCTTTCTGTGTTATGCTGTTTCTCAGTCTTTATGTGTATGTAATTGCTTTTCATGTTTGATTCCCACTTAACCCAGAATGGACTATTCTGGTTTACTACAATATTGTTCTGCCCATTTGATATTTTGGTCTTCAGCTTGGTAACCGTTGTATGAAACTTGACTTCTCCTACCAGAAGTAGACTTCACCTACTACTGGTGAGCAGTAAAAGCTAATTACTATCCTTTTTCAATAAAAAGAAAAAGAAAAAAAAAAAGAACATTCCTGATCATCTTTAAAAATTATTAGTAGGCCAACTTGACAGGATTTTACATAAGGGACTGCTCATTCCTTGTGACAGAAAAACTTTACTGGTTTTTTTTTTTTTTTAAATTTGTGAGCAAAAATAGAATGATTTTGAACATAAATCTGTGATTCAATTACCTACTCTAAAAGAAGGTAGCTAATCAGTAGAAAAAGTCTGGTTTTTTCTATAAAATGAGATTTTTTTCTACCTAGGCATGATTGGACCTATTGAATTCTATTTAATTTCATATGAAAAAAACAAACTCTCAGAGCCAATATTAAATAAAGTCAATATCGTAATGACAAAAAATATTCCCTCCAAAATGCACCAATTTCAATATAGGTCCTGCCAACAGCTTCATTACATTCTTGGCAGAACTTTTTCTCTTAAAAGTATATAAGTAAAGCCATGGATGTACACATAATACATCTAGAAAAATAATCTCCAATGCCATGCAAGAGATATTATGTGATTTTTTTTCTGGTGTATTTTAAAAAATCAGAATAGAATAGATGGCTATTGCTACAGGATGATAAAGATATGAATGAACAAAAAGTTATGACAAAATGAAGAAACTGTAAGTAAAATAATTAAAAATAAGAAAAACAAAACACCAAACAAATTAGCAAAAACTTATGGAAAATTCAAATAAAGAAACAGGAGAGCTAAATCAGAAAAGAAGTACCCAAGGGAAAAGTGAAAATAGGAAAACAACCCCAATAATTTTAAATTTAAAAAAATTGAATTAAAAATATGTTAGTGTGGAGTATTAAATTTAGTAGGTGCTGAATCTCAACATTTGCACAACAAATCTTTCATTCAAGCAAATAGCAAAAAAAAATTGTAAATTTGTTGATGTTTTCTGTTTAGAAGAAATTTTGAATTTCAGTGATCCTGTTCTCACAGGTTTGTATGTTTTGGATATAATGTTGGAAGGTCTTTTGCATGTTTCAGAAAGTGTAAACCTGTGGTTCAATTGTACCATATGCCAAAGGAAATTTTAGTTCCAGATGTATGAATTTTCATTGAAGAAATCTTAAAAAAAAAATCTTTGAAAATTTTTAAAGATTGAATCATTTTAATGTTATACTAAAATATAAGAAATCACACACAAGGAAAACTATTGTTTTAAAATCAAGAATTAGAGGTATTTTCCAGAGACTGGCATGAGCCACATTGTAATGTTGTTAAATGACTTACACTGAAAAAAAACCTTGCCTTTGTAAAATCCATGTGTACTTAAAAACTAAAACATCTTTCTTTGGAAAAAAGACAAAACACAGGTGAAACTAAACTGCTAAGTTTCACACAAGGTGTGATCTTATACAGCTACTTTTAGAACAGCGCAATGTCTGGGACTTGCAAATTCACAGCCTCACTAAGTAAAAAACATAATACAGATATTTAGTGAAAAGGTGTAATATTCAAAAAGAATGTTAGAACATTTTTTGCTTTATTTCTTAACCTCATTTTCTGCTGTTGAAACTGTAGTAGAAAGAAAAGGTGCTATTCTGGAAGACAGCACTTAATGGGTGACAGTGGTGCTGACCTTGTTGTTCTGATTCCTTATGTTCAAATGATCTCATGTTTTACTTTAACCAAAAGCTGTTCTTCTGAGATTGAATTTCCTGACACAGAGCCTTACATCTGAAAACTGAGGAAACCTATCAGTTTTCCGAGCCGCTTTGAAGGGTGTGCTTTGAGGACCTAAAAGGTGCCGCAGTCTGCTTTCATTCAACAGATAGGAACACTCTGGTGAGATGTGCATTTCAGCACCCTATCCCCCACACAGAAAGAGGACAAGAATGCTTTCAAAAAGAAAATCTATTTTAAGCCATGGTGATGAGCAAGCTACCTGGGAAACAATCACTCAAAAGCTTTCTTATTCATCAATATCTTTTTCCGGAGGTAAAAAAAGTCCTTAATACCTGTAGATTAAAGCAAACAGCTCTTGACATTCAATCTGTCAGTGGCAGTCTGTGTTGAGGGGAAGTTAATTCCAGAAGATTTGTCAGAGTTGGTCTAGTTTCTTGAAATCCAGAGGTACATAAGTAAAATCAGATGCAATGTTTCAACACAGCAGGAGAAAGAATGTCCCCATGATATTTTTAAAGAATTGTTACTGCCTGAAAACTGGTGTAGGGGGAGACATGCAGCATTATTTAATAGATCTTGACTTGGAAACATTCAACATACAGTCTGGGAGTTTTGCTCTATCCATGCAAATTCCTTCCTTTGAGAACACATGTTAATCCTTTTCTCTTCAAATCATGCAAAAATCAGAGGATATGATTTACTTATCTCCTGGTATAAACTATAAATGACTGGTTCCTCTTTGTTTGGGAGAGTACCTGTTTAGTCGAAACAAACATAAAAAGATTGGTAAAGACTAAAATGCCAAAAGAATTGTTCAAATGAACATTAATTCTTCAAGTTAACATCTCTAAAGAGATAAGTAGAATAGGATTGAAGTCTACTGAGCTGTAGAAGGTATAGTAATTTCAAGTAATGTAAATTTCTAAGTGCTAATAAAGAATCCCCACAGACAACTGAGAATCAAGTCATTTTAAGGATTAATGTAATTCCTCACACAAAGTGTTCCATAAATTCAAGATTGTGTTGCAAAATCTGTCAAAAAAGCACACAAATAATTACTTTGTGTCAAGTTTTTGTAATATCTACTTACCACGCTAGAGTCAATGAGGTCATGTCAGGGACAAATCAGGTCTTGAGAATATATCCAATTTATCAGTGCTATTGTGAATTTCTGGTTTAGAGTATTTGTATCAGGCTAAAATGTATCCCATCACTCATAAACCAGTCTTGAGCACATACCAAATTTATCAGTGCTAGGGCAAGTTCTAGGATTATAGCACTTATGTTAAACCTAAAATGTACCTCATTGCTCAGACTAGACATAGTCTCAAGGCAGAATTTATCTATCCTTCATAGCACTTCATCAGCATTACTGGGTTTACTGACCATGAATGAATTTGCCCAATGGTCTTACTAATGCATATTTTAATATTCAGTTGTCTTGTAACAGGTAAAGCTGAGAAAGTAACCTGTTATTTGCTCAAACTGATGTTGAATGATATCAACTAAGTGGAAGGAAGTATTGTTCTCATCCAAAATCAGAGTAACATAATTGATTTAAAACACCTCCAGTTAATAGCTTTAATAAAATAATTCAAATAGTCTTTCAGAATATTTTCAATTATGAACTCCACCTAAGAAATGAAAAATTAAATTGATTATAATTTTTAAGTCCAATTAAATGCAAATAATTGTTTTATTAATATGCTTGTAAAAAAATAACGGTAGCAATGAAAAGATAAGAACAATTCAGGCCATGCTCAAATATCTCATCTATTTTCTTAGCAAAGAGCAAGGCAAGCAAACTAATGAATAAATTATCCCTTAAATAACTGGATTTTCTCAGATTAAGCAGTATAGCAGTTCTCTAAATTTAGAAACACCTTCTTGATATGTTTTATTTAGCAGAATCAAGGTTAACATGGAATCACCTTCCTTTTTGTTTGGGTTTGTTTGCTTTATCAGTGCTTTTATCAGAACTAAACCAGTGTGACCTAGTGTCCAGCCTCCCAGACAGATGCAGCATGCACGATACCCTGTTACATGGGTTTAGTTACATTTCCATCATGGGTAAGAATGTGAGAAAATGCCTTCCTTCCTNATGTGAAAGAAGGCAAGTCTTACATGTTAAACATTTAGACGCATAGCTCAAGGATAGGGTTTTTTTTTTCTTATAAACTACAATTGTGTTTATTTAATTTTTTCATTTATACTGGAAATGCATGTGCTATAATAGATAAGCATATTTCAAGAATGTAAGCTTGGAGATAATTAAAGGTATATCCTGAAGCCACAAATATCGGAAATTGAGTTCCCATGGATTTCTCCAAAGGTAAAATTGGAGATGCAAAACAAACAAGTCTTGATTGCAGTGAATAAACGACTAGTTGTAATTAAAATTTGAGACACTGTAATTGTTTTGAGCTATAAAAGGAGGGAGTAAAATAATGTAAGAATTAAAATATGGCTGAGAAGATTTAATGAGAGGTTTTTCAGTTATCTAAGAAACTATTATGTAAAGGCAGGAATAAGTTAGTAAAGAACCACTCATTTAAAGATTGTTTTTAAGAAATTAAGTCTGGAACAAAAGGAAAAGGGAAAAAGCTAGGAACACTTATAAAAATGTAATGCTAATTGGGGAGAGTCAAAATGTGTAGGCATAGAGATTATATTGTAATTAGCAGATTATTTACCTTTTTGGTTTACATATCTGTGAGTTCCCAAGGCTAAAGATGAAATGAAACAATAAACTACAACTTGGAGAAATCTGTCACTTTTTAGTTGTGTTAATCAATTCTGCAGTGTAAGTGGGTTACTTGGATAACCTCTCTACATAATAATTAAAAAAACACACTGTGTCTTTCCGTAAGACTTATTTCTCACATCCCAGAACCAGGATAACTGGTTATTGCTGAGCATTGCCTGAAACATCTAGGCTGTCTCAATGAGTTATTTCCTCAAAATGAAGTAATGAAAATAAAATATATCAACATTAAAGTAATTAGTTTGGGTTTCCCCCAAAAATATTCACATTCAGCATATTTTCCTCTATATTTTGAAAAGCACTAGAGATACTAGAGATACTTACTAATATCTACAGCAAAGTGAAAACCACTTGTAAAAAAGATGAGACATTTCTGATGAAAAGCCCATATGATTCGTTGTTTGTGAATTAACATGGAAGCCAGAAGCTAACATTTTATGCTGCTGGAAAACCCCAGAGGCAAAAAGAATATAGTAATTCTTCTACATTTTAAGTTAAATACATAACCTGAGGGTAACAAGCAAGGATTACCACTTGCCTGAGGTTAAAAAAAAAAAAAAAACAACCAAAAAACAGACAACCAACATGCTAAATGTTGTCTCACCAATCACAAGACAGCATTGAAAATATCACTGCAAGCTGGAGAAAGTGTGGTTCTTGCTGTGGAATTTCTTGTCCTATTCTGTTTAAGTGCATCAGGGAAAAGTAGATAGAAAGCCTCAGGATCATGAGTTAGTACACACAAGGAATTTCATTTCCCCAGAAGGATATGTGAAGTTGAGCCTGAAAAAATCTTAGTGGAAAATGGAAAGAGGCAAAACTGTCTTGTCAAAGAATTCAGAGCTATTAAGTATAACTGATTTTTTTTCTTTATGCCTTTACAGTCTCTGCTGAAAATCACTAAAAGAAGGAAAGGTTAAAAAAAGCAGAGGCCATCAACCTTATTCAAATATTTGCATTTGAACTACTCAGCAGTTAGAGGAAGGCTGAATCTTTCTCTGTTGCCATTATGGCAATATGTAAATATACATGCTGAAATTTAGTCTCACTATCTCAGTACGTTAATTTGCATGAAATAACTTGGAAAGCAGTTTGCTCAGAAGTCTTCTCAATAAGATAGAAGTAAATTTTCACCATGAAACCGAAGCATTACAGGTGGATAAAAGGACTGTGAATTCTCGCCTGTGTCACCTTCATCCACAAAATGGAGCATGTATGTCTACACACCAACAGTCTCTATGCATATATGTATTTATATAGAACCAGCTCTGGGCAGTTTTCAGTAATATTAAACTTTTTTTTTTCTGGATGTATAAACTTAAGAGTGGATTTTTGGGTTGCTTTTTATCTCTTTTTTTGTTTTTTGGCTTGGAATTTTGCTTTTCATGGAAAATCTTTCCTCTCTGAATTAGAATTTGGTAAGTATTTATTAAAGGGAACCATCAACTCAAACCCTTTGCAGTGCACCCAATTAGATAATAAAATTAATTTGTCTGAAAACTCCTATGCAGTTATATCTGAAAACTCCAGTGGATTTCTGATTTATTTCTCTGAGTCTAGCAAACCATTAAACACAAGTTAGTCAACATCATTGTCATTAGCAATGCCACCAATCAAAAGTATGTTAAGAGAATTTTTCATGATTTTTAAAAATAACATGCAAGTGTAGGTACAGCAGGTTTTAGGTGAACAAGTATTATATTGAAAGAACATTTTTTTTGTTACATATTAATATCATATAAGGTATTATACCCTCTGTATTACATATTATGTTCTATGTAATTTGTACTGTATTCCCATAACTGGAAAGGTGTACTGTGGATAAAAAAGGGAAACATTTTAGCAGAGATCCGAGGGTTAATACTTTTTAAGATTTAGTAACAGAGGCAATGAAATATTTTTAAAAGTAAAATGCTCTTTTTTTCCTGCTGAAGCAAATTTTTTGTACTAAGGTGTTTCTTCAAGGTCACAGAAGTAAAAGCTTGCTTTTTTTTGAGCCTTCATTTATTTAAAGAGGAAATTCTTAGAAATTCCCTAAAGGAAATAATTACTTTGATAAACAGCCTTTATTGAATATAGTTGGAGGAGTATTTCTTCAGGGTATATTGCATTTGAGGTATTTTTCAATTGAATTAATTAAATCCCTGTTCCAACCACATTTCTTTATTTTCTAAGCAAGTCATTTGCTGTTCAGCACAAAATCAAATTGAGTGTACAACCGAATCAATTTGTCTGACAGTGAAATCATGAAAACTCGTAATTAATTGGGAAGCTTTAGTTTTCTTTATCTTAAGTAAAGAACACGATGACCATGCTGTACTAAATTGGCTAGGTGGCACATTTCCAGAAACCTTGGCTTATAGTTGAGCTAAATCGTAATGAAAAAGACTTTTTTAATATCGCTGGACATAATTTGGAAATATTTGTGCCCTTGTCTTGCATTCAGGGACAGAGCTATCAGCTTTTATAGGCTCAGTTTGGAGGGTCAGATTGTTGTGCCCACATTAGGTGCAGCCTATCTACAAAAATGTGAAGGCCGTCATCATGCCAGGCAAGAAAATTCACATAATTCTGTGAAGAACCTATCTCTAAATAGTGGAGCTTTTCCAGCCTGGGAAGCTTTTGACTTCACAGTAAATGTAGTTCACTATGTGTGTGTGTTTCTACAGTTGCTTATACATGTGACCAAATGTATGTATGTGTACAGATATATGAATTTTAATTAATATAAAATCAATTGAAAGTCAAATGTACAGATGTTAAAAAAGGTATTAAGAATTATTTAAATAGATATATTTTCATGTATTTTTAATTTAAATATAGGCAAACCAAGGGAGACATAGTAATTGATAAAATAGATTAATAATTTGTAAATTTTTGAGATAGTAATTAAAAAATAGATAAAGCCTATAACCTCTCTAAACATGTTGAAATGTTCAAAGTTCATCCAATGTAGTTTGTGTGTACCAACATTGTATATAAATACAGTCAACATATTAAAAAAATCCTTACAAAGTCTCTCCTGAAAACTGGGTATTAACAGATATGGACCAAATCTGGCTGCATCATAGCAGTCTTACTGTGATTTGGTTTGTGTTGACATGAAATCTATGAAACATCATTGCCATACAATTTGAGATTTTTTTTTGTGCCAAAAAAATCAGCAAGATTGACTATAAGTCTTTTCGTTTAGTGTCTAAAAGACAGGATATACAGAAGTGCTTGCAGTTAAGTGAAAAAGATAAGTAAATACTAAAAATCATGGTCATAAGAGAGAAAAGAAAAAGTCATTTCAGAGAAATGAAAAAAATACTTAATAAAAACATTCAGTGCAAACTGTTACAATCCAGTTAAATACTAAAACTCACTTTGATAAAGTAAGAAGCAGGATAGAAATAAATCTTGATCACTTTTGTTGGATCATGGAACAAATGTTCTAATCTCATGCTCTGAAGTTTTTTTAAAATATATACATATATAATTTCTTCTATCATGAAAACATTAGACATATAATTTTGCAAAATGTTTCTAGTCTCTGAATTTCAAGACTTTGATCAAGATTAGATGTAAACTTATGAGGAGGCAATATTGGTGTGGCCAGTCATGAGAAAGAAATGTGTTTCTTTTCTGGTAATTGCACTTCATTTGCATATATAAGATCAAAATCCTGAGCCAAAAATGGGATGAAGAAGAAATTTTCCTTATTTTAAGTTGTAAAGACCCCCATTTTTTTTCTCTGGAACATGACATTGATCTTTCTTGCAAGAGTTCATATTTCCCCAAGTGTCTTCTAGCCACTTCAAAACACATGAAGGCCTTTTCCACAGTATGTAAATATATAACAAGTATTAAAACTTAGACCTGAAATTTAGATTAAAGAAAGAATGCCCTTGTGACAATAGAGCATTTTGTCTTTTTCTTTTTTTAAAATATATATTGGGGAATTCTGCCAAAATTTAGCTAATTTAAATGCCTTTGAAAAATCCCTGCTCTTCAGAAGGTGCTGCAAATGTTATGAATTTACATTTTACACTTCAGCAATTGTAACCTCTTAAGAGTTATGTATTTCACTCATGATTCCAGAGAATGTGGTCTATTCAGTTCAGAGCTTCTGGGGCTATTTGAAACATGGCTTTTAAACAAGGAGCTGAGGCTGTGGAGGGAGAGAACTGCTGAAGGAATGGACCTGTTCCATTGTTTTAGGGTAAGTAGGTCAGGAAATGTATAGAAGACAAATAGGAAAAGGAGCCTCTAAAGAATCTAGGAATCACAAGACAATATTGAAAAGCATTACAGGGCAAAAGGGGTGAGAGGGACAGGTAAATACAGTATGAACTTTGGGGAAAAAAACAAGGACTTGAAAGATACAAGAAAAAAAACCTGCTTGACAGGGAACACAGGCTGGGAATGTGAATGCCACTCCAGCATTGTACAATGGTGCTTTCAAATAATCCTGGGAGGAATAACTTGAAGTTGCAAGTGTTGAAATTCAGGCTGAATGGGACTTGAGAAGCCCAATCTAGTGGAAGATGTCCCTGCCCATGGAAGCAGGGGGTTGGAGTAGATGACCTTTAAAAGTCCTTCCAACATGAAACCATTCTGTGGTTCTGTGAAGTGTCTGGAACTGCTGAGGTGGAAAGAATAGAGGGTGAAAGAAATTAAGAGGAAATGAGTTAGGCAGCATCAGCCTGAAAAAGACTGACAGGGGGAATAAAGGAACTTGGTTTCTGCTTTTTTTTAAAAGTAAAATTCATGTTTTGGACCAAAATCCTTTTTGTGCAGAGTAGGAAACTCAAGTAATGTGTGCCTCAGGAATGTGTTGTATGTTGTTAATCCTTATCACATCATTCATTGGATATGGTGTGGGTTGTGTGATATTGTTTAATCCATAGCTCAGCAATCTAGATCTAGAGACTCTGGTGATAGTTTAGGAACTTAAATTATAGAATTTCAGTCTTTCCTTTTTTAAAAATATTTCCCTTGCTAGGTAGCCACAGAAGCATGTACAACTGTATTTTGATTTGCTCACAATATTTGTAAAGAAAAACATTTTATGGTTGAAACTCTAAGCACTTGAAAGTTGGAAAATGTCTGACTGTGAGTTTCCCATACTTCGTATGACCTGACCTCCCTTCCACCTTTTTGGGAGCATGGTTTCCAATTAATCACAGTGACAGCTCAGGCTGTTGTGCTTTCAAAGCAAGCTTTGAAGATATAAAAAATGAAAGCAACTATGACCTCAGCTTTATGGCATGTACACTGTATATCTAAAGCATTAAAGTTAGTACTATATAAAACAATACAAAGTACTACAGGTGAAAGAAGGGAGAATAATTACAGATGTAGAAAATGCAGTTATTTCAATTAACCACACATAGCAGTGCGTAACCTCCCTCTCCTCTGCAATGCTGCTCCCAGCTTTGCATACTTGACTACAGTATGAGAATAGCTGCCACAGCTTGGAGGGCAAGGGAAGTGGCTACCGAGGTAATGACAGAGATTGCATTCAGTCCCCAGCACTAATTGAGGACTGTGTTCAGTAATGGATTTCCTGTATTCCCATACCCGCAGCTTTTGTTTCATTAAGACAGCCAGAGTTTAAACCTTTTGCAATCTAATGAGAGAAAAATGTTGGCTCTCATTTCAAGGAAATGCTTAATCATGTACTAATTTTGAGTATGTTTTGAAGTTCTCTGAATTTAAATACCTGCTATGTGGAAATGCATCTTAATAAAAGAACAGATGAGACTGAAGGTGCTTTTTCACACATTTCAAGGACAATCAGAAAATACACACAGGTCAGATACAGACAAGCTTGACAATTATTCAAAGTAATAACATTTACCAACATTTTCACAGAAAATATTTTGCCATTCCTTACTTGTAGTGGAATTAACCTCCTTTCATTTTAGATTTATAATCTCAGCATTTAGTGGATATTATTCAAAAATACCTTTGTAGTCAGCAGAGGAAAACAGCTCCAGGAAGAAACTAGTCTGAAAAAAAGTATAAATTACATCTTCCTCTCTCTGGTGCATAAGAGAGCCCAGATTTTTGGCCTTGATAAGACACCTAGACAACAGATGGCTAAAATGTGGTGACATAAACACCATTTTTGTTTTCCAAAAAGAAACAGTCACCAAGGATAGATCTGTGCTCTAGATACAGAGTCTCTAAGCAGACACCAAATTGTCAGGTCTAGACCTGTAAATCTGCTTCATTGATCCTTAAATGGTTTGGCAAAAATTTAGCTCAGCTCAAGATTATAAACTGGGTATGCAGGATCACACAAGCCTGAATTTTTGCCTATTGAACAATATCTGTGTGGGAAGACTTGCTGTCTGGCTTGATAGGGAAATAGAGATAATGCCAATCACTGTCAGAGTTCCTGACTTCAGTCAAGACATGCAGTGTGCCACTGCTGAGCCATGTGTTATACATTTAAAAGAGCCTGATATTACCATTCTGGTTGCATGAAGCCGATATCAGCAGATAATAACACAGGCTGTGGGATGAACAGATTGAGAACAGCCCTCTGAGAAGGACTTGGGGCTGCTGGTGGGTGAGAGGCTGGACATGAGCCAGAAGTGTGCTCTCACAACCCAGAAAGCCAAATGTGTCCTGGGCTGCATCCAAAGCAGCATGGCCAGCAGAGTGAGGAAAGGGATTCTGCCCCTCTGCTCTGTTTTGGTGAGACCTCACCTGGAGTGCTGCATCCAGCTCTGGGGTCCCAGCATAGAAAGGACATGGACTACTTGAAATGAGTCCAGAGGAGGGCCACCGAGAGGATTAGAAAGACATAGCACATCTTCCAAGAGGAAAGGCAAAAAGAAGTGGATTTTTGCAGCCTGGAAAGGAGAAGATGAACCAATAGGTTGAACTAATTGTGGCCTTCCAGCATCTCAAGGGAGCCTTCAAGAAAGATGGAGACTTTTGACAAGAGTATGCAGTGGCAGAACAAGAGGGAATGGCTTCACACTGAAAGAGAGTGGGTTTAGATTAGATATTAGGAAAATAAATCTTTATTGTCTGGGTGGTGAGGCACTGGAACAGTTTGTCAGAGAAGTTGTGGATGCCCCATCCCTGGAAATGTTCAAGGCCCGGCTGGATGGAGCTCTGAGCATCCTGGTCTAGTGAGGTGCCCATGGCAGGGCGGAGTAGGAGCTAGCGATTTTTAAGTTCCCTTCCATCCAAGCCATTGTATAAGTTTCCTAATTAATTTCTCCCACCTTTTTTTTCTTTTTTTTAATTATTATTCCTG
Source organism: Leptocoma aspasia (assembly GCA_013399835.1). NCBI lineage: Eukaryota > Metazoa > Chordata > Aves > Passeriformes > Nectariniidae > Leptocoma > Leptocoma aspasia. The sequence continues at coordinate 133,731 of VXAX01003842.1, forward strand.
TGACCTCTCCTCAAAGCAATTAATTAAATTCCTCTATATATGAAGCTTTAAAAATTCACCCCAGAATCTGGGAGTTATTTATGAATGGTCTTCTGAAGAAAAAAATATTTTCTGGAAATTTCTGCAAAGACAATTTGCATTATTCTCCTTTGATTTATATGCAGTTTACATTGAAAGATCATAGAATATCTTGAGTTGGAAAGGACTCATAAGGATCATCAAAGTCCAGCTCCTGACCCTGCACAGGACAGCCCCAAGAGTCACACCATGTGCCTAAGAGCATTTTCCAAATGCTTCTTGAACTCTGTCAGGCTTGGTGCATACTACTTCCCTAGGGGGCCTGTTCCAGTCCCCAAAAACCCTCTGGGTGAAAAACCTTTTTCTAATGTCTAATATCACAGAATCACAGAATCACTAGGTTGGAAGAGACCTTCAAGATCACTGAGACCAGCCCATGCCCGAACACCTCAACTAAACCATGGCACCGAGTGCCACATCCAGTCCTTTTTTAAACACATCCAGGGATGGTAACTCCACCACCTTCACAAGCAGACGATTTCAGTACTTGATCACTCTTTCNGCACTGTCCAGCCACACTGTCCCCAGCCTGTAGCACTGCAGGGGTTTATTGTGGCCAAAATGCAGGACTTGACATTGGACTTGTTAAACTTCATCTTATTGGACTCTGCCCATCCATCCAACCATAACCCAAACCTCCCCTGACACAACTTCGTACAATTCCCTTGGGTCAGGTCACCACAGAGATGTTCTTGCATCTGCTTAGACTTTACAACTCTCAAAACAATTGGAGTTCATAATCACAATTCTCTGAAATCCAGAATTTTGGGACTGAGCACCAAAGGATGGTATTTTCATGTTGATATTGGAAAGTGAAAATAATACTTGAATGTATAGATTTCTAATAGCATATAGGCAATTAGTGCATCTAATCTAATTAATTTGGTACTACTTAGCCTTTGGTTTAGACAAATAAGTTTATACTGTTCTATATCTTTCACTTAATAAATGTCAAGTCTACTAAGCCAGGTTTAATTAGTAGAATTAGTAGAGTTTGTACATGTCTGAAAGTCAGAGGCAAATGAGAAGGTATTCTCTCTATCATTATTGTTTACCATATATTTTTTTTCTTTTAATACCATTAATGTTTCATAGTTCATTGTTAACAGATTCTTATCAATTATACAGTTGTCACCTGAGCTGCACACTTTTGACAGGTCTCCTAACTTCATTCTTTTTGATGAGAGTTTTTAAAATTTACATTCAGTTTGTTTGACCTTTGAGTATTCTCACAGGGAAAGAAATATTTTAAAACTGTGTATATGACCAAAAACTTTAGGGAGTCTTTAGAAAACTCAGAAATGAATTTATGAAATTTGAAGAGAATGTGATATCAGAATCAAAGTATCAAATTGTTAAAAGAGGACAGAGACTAGGTAAGATGTGATAATAGTCACTTACTACTAAGCAATAAAAATATTTTCAGTCAGGACAGTATTGTTTTGTATTGATCTGCTTTGTTAAAATCATTTCTGATAAAGCAGCTGTAAAGATTAAAAAAAAAAACCCAGACAACAAAGAAAAGTTTGAGATGAACACTTAAGAATGAAAAGACAGCAAAATGCTCCTTATTAATTCCTGTATTAATTCAGACTTCTATTGAATTTTTAAAAAGCATGCACATTGGGATAAGCATTCAATGCAATTAATTAAATGAGCTAGAGGAGTTTTCTTGGGAAGATTTAGGAGGCACAGGACTCCTTGTGACGAGGTTGGGAGTATGCTTGTTGTACAAGACTTGAGCAGGGCACATGTTCAGCTGGCATTTTTTCTTTGAATACCCAGACATATGATTTTCTACCATTTTTATATCAAAGCTGTCCTATTAAAGGAATAATCACAAGAAAAATCATAAGATTCATAGAAACAGGCATAAGCTCTCTATCAATACCAACTTTGTACTTTACATTTTCTTCCTGAATGTACATAAAAGCAAGATGATTAAATCAAAACCATGGATTCACAGAATCACTTGATTGTATCACCAGCTGCAGAACTCAAAACACAGCCTGCCTGGTTTTTACTGCTTAACCAGGATTGAGATGAATATAGATAACAATGGGAAGCTGGTCTGTAAATATACAAATAAATTAGGAGGAAATTATAACACTCTAAATGTATGTCAGGAAATAAACTTCTACTAATCTCATAAAAAAATGCATTAAAGAGAAGCAGTGCTGAAGTGCTTCTTACAGGTAAGAAGGTTAGAGAGTCAAAATAGTCAGAGAAAAGAAACAGTGGATAATTAAAAATAAAACCTTTACCCATAATGTATAATGGCTGCAAATAATTGCCTTTTTTTTCAGTTGAGCAGAATGAAGTTCCTTGAAAGTCTGTACATTGCATAAACTAGATTTCTTTTTTCTTTTTTCGCAAGACGGCCAAAACTAATTTTTTTTTTTAAATTTTCTTTCTGTAAAATCTCTGTAACATGTATTCCATCAGGATTCAAAATTATATTCCCTTGACATTTTATAATTTATAATGTTATAATTTTTTGTGGAAATCTTTGAATTTGCACTTCAATTAGAAATTTAAAAAATACAATTTTGCTTTTTTTTATTCCAAGAGGAATAATTTTGTTCCTTTTAGTTTTTAAATGAGCAGCTACTTCTCATTAAATTAAATTGAGAGAAAAGAAGGAAAATCCATATTTTGAAAAACATCTGCATTGTAAACAAGATTAAAATATAAGCATGCAAAGGCAATTATGATATTAATGTGATTAATCGAAGCTCAGTATTAAAAAATAGCTTAATAGAGGTAAAATGGAGATTTATTGTCTGCATGCTAATTTTAATCTTTAATAATGTAGCTTTTTGAAATCAGAAGAACCAAGATCAGATGGACAGTCTTTTGAGAAAGTAGAACATGTCTGTATGGAATTTATGTGAATGAAATTGCTACCAAGCATACTAAAAAGAATTTCTCTCCACATACAATACTTCCTGTCTTGTGCAGTGGGGACTGATCATTTAACACAACTGCAGAAAAGAATAAGAGCATAACTCACCAGTTCCCACACAACAGTCTTGTTGAAGGGCATCGTAGCACTTGATTTAAACAGCGCTTAAATAGTGGGATTGAACGTGCAGGTACCAGTGTTATTAGGGATGATCATTCTTTTGGTCAAGACAAGAACGTTAAAAATAAGACAAATTGATAAAAAAGAGAAAAAAATCATTAGAGAATGTGAAATGCAGAAATAATAGTGAAGTAGAGCTTCCTCTCTCCAGGAATAGCAAGTGTGCATTCAGGCTTTTGGATTTTGGATTGTGAAAGTCATGTGCATATGGAAGGTTATTACTGCAGCTGGGGTAAGTTTTTGGCTACTGAACCACCACTCCTCAGAGAAAAAACTTCTCCAATGCAAAAGGGCATTGTAACACAGCAGCAGCTGTAACTCAACAGTCCCAGGACTTCACTGAGTTTCAATCCTGGATGAGATTTGCTTTCTAAATATTTCTGCTGAACACTAAGTAGAAATGAGTGTTGATTTCTGGACCTTTCTCTTTGAATAGCCTATCACTGTCAGGAATATATGTTGTCTTGTCATAAAATGAGTACTAGGTGACACTTAGACATAGTTCCTTAAGGCAGATTAAAGATCAGAGTTATGCTCTCACCTGACCTTAATCTAGAATCAAGGCCAAAACACCCCCCTGTAATAAGCAATTCTTTAAATTTAAATAAAAATCAAGGATAATAAATATCCTTGACTAAGATAATTATTATTTTACTCTTCACCATAATGTAAATTTTCAACTAAAAGTCTATTATGTGTTTAAAATGGTCTTCATCAACACACTCAAATTAAAGTGAAATGCTCATTTTTCACGCTTTCACATGCTGAAAGAAAAAAATTCTTCAGTTTTCATTTTACTGAGTGAATTTATTACCTTTGACAAATATTTTTATTTGTATATATGTGTGCTGCATATATTCCTATAAACATAATTCTACTAAGTTTATCCCATTTTAATTACCCTGTAAATGCCAGGGCAGTAAGTAGTTAATGCATTACTTTGTCTCAAACACTGATGACCATTCAACTGGGCAAGTTAGAACAGGATGTCCTCAGAAAGGGAGACAGTATGAAGGTACTTTTTCTGGAGACAGTTTTCCTGTTCTGGTCCATGATGACAGCACAAGATCCAGCATAAGCGCAGAAGTGGGGTCAAGGGGTAGGCATGACCAATGGGGGGGCAACGTGAGGGGATATTGAGATGACCTAAATACCCTCAAGGCCCCCCAGCCCATTTCTGGAAAACTCCAGAAAAACAGACTGCACATGCTAACTCATTTTCATTAAGAGCTTGAGATCTTTCTTGTTCTTGTTCTTGTTCTTGTTCTTGTTCTTGGTCTTGTTCTTCTTCTTCTTCTTGTTGTTCTTCTTCTTCTTGTTCTTCTTGTTCTTGTTCTTCTTCTTCTTCTTCTTCTTCTTCTTCAGCTTTGTCTTCGTTTTCTACTTCATCTTCATTGTCTTCTTCATCTTCTTCATCTTCTTCGTCTTGTCATCTTCATCTTCTTTGTTGTCTTCATCTTCTTTGTCTTCTACTTCTTCATCATCCTCATCATCATGCCAGGTGTGTAGCGTGCTAATAAACTTAGTGAGTTTTTCTTTTTTTTAAACCCTTTTGACTTTTGCTGTTCTTTTTCCAGCCTGGGCGTCTCCAAATCTTGGATGCTCCCTGCTGTGTAGGAGTGGGACACTACATACACATAACACAATTTTTCTGGCTTTGTTGTATTTTTGGCTATCTTAATTGAGCTTCTCAAAACTAGCTGGACTGTTTTCATCACAGGAATCAGAAATGTAACTGAAATTAAATATACAGAGGTGCAGAATGATTGACAGGTTCGGCATGAGCTGTTTTCTCCAGGATTTAACAACAGCCCCTTATACTTTGAAATGTAAATGACAGAACAACATTTGCATCCAAAGATTAGTTTGATCTGACAGATATCCTCAGACAGCTAAAGGTCTAGAAAATGAATGAGACATAAATTCACATATTCTATCTCCTTAGAAACCATTTTTTCCCTCTGTATATAAGAAAATAAAGAATATCAGTATGTAAATAACCTAGAGCTTTGGGATCAACTCCAGTTCCTGTTACACTGAGATGTTACTGATTCAGTTTGGTAGTAGGCACCCGAGTAAGTAGAAAAAACATAAAGAAAGGATTACATCATAAGGATCAAATCACATGGCTGCCATCAGCCTAGGAGTTGAAGGTGATGCTAACAGTAATATGGAGGCTGAACACATTAGAAAAAAAAAAAAAAACAAAACACATTTGGAAGAAAAAGATTCTGTGTGTTCTCGGCAGTAGGGTCCACTGCTGGCTATAGCAACACGGTGATTTAGATGCAGGTTCTGGAAGTTCTAAGTGGTTGAATGAAGAAAACGTGTGTCACAGAGAAAGTCTTGTTTCACGAAATATCTGTTACTGGCTACAATTGTCTTCTGACATGGATAGACAAAGTCAGGCTGATGAACAAGTTGGGAAGAATTTGATTTGTTTTCATGTGTAGCTTTTGTCTAGTGTAAATCATCCTTAGTCTTTCTAACCCAGATATGCAGGAGACACTTGCTAGCTCTCCTATATGGTAAAGGATTGGGCAGCATGGAGTAGGCAATGGGTAATGGAAGGAAGATTATGGGGAATCTTCCCCATAATATATCCATAAAGTTGATCTTTTTAGGATTATCCAATATAATTTTTAAAAGACATAAAACAAAGGAAAAAAATCAAGCCAACCTCTTATCCAACTCCTCCTGAAATCACAAGAAAATTTATTTTAGAAGGAAAAAAAAATCTGGGCAACAAATTTTTCTTATAAAACCTTTCTAAGATCTCAAGATTTTCAGGTTTTGCTATACTGACACATAGGTTCTTATGCAAAAAACTGGTAATCCTAAAGTAACTTGTGCCAAATATAGTAGGATCGTGAGGAAAAAAATGGATAGTTAAACTTTAATGCATTATAATAATATTTAATGCATTATAATAATAATAATACCATTTGATGTTGGTATTAACATTACTGGTAATATAAATGAACCTGGCCTGCTATGGCAATCTGTGCATATGCCTGTTTGGTTTGAGATAAATGTTACTATTATAGCACTCTTCACACAGTTTTATATTTACTTTTTTATTTATATTTAAATTTATATTTACTTTTTAAGTCCATAACTAAACAGGGAGGATCTGGCTTATAATTTTCTTTTGCTAACTTTCTTTTTTTATTCCTCTCCTCTCATGTTTTAATGAGAAATACTTCAAATTAACTCAGAAGATTCTGACTGTAGTGTATTTTGCTATGGGAAGGTTAATGTTAGGAAGACATTCTGTCTTGCTCGGTTAAGAAAACGTCACTTGGCATGAGAGATTAGAAAATTTTCATCAGCACAGTCTAAAGAAAAGGGCTGTGGTATTTCAGTGACAGATTACTCTTCTGAAGCCAGAGCAGAGTTCATTAGTTCTTGTGCCTTCAGGGCCCCGTTCCAGGTTTCAGCTCTCACGTGACGGCGCAAATTAGGCATACACAGTGTGCCATATTGTAATGACATATTTAGTCCTTGCTGTGCACAACAGCCATGCATCTGCAGCAAGTGGCAGGACGTTTGTCAGTGTGAGGAGGTTTTGTGACGCACAGAAGCCATCCTGTAGCAAAATCATTTGGCTGAACTGACAGCTGCTGGTGACTGCATTGCTCTGATGCATGTTTGAGCCATCCGAACACAGTCTCCCATTAAGATATAAGGCAGTTTTAATTTTTCATTGAACTGTTTATTAAACATACTTGGCCAAGTTCAGTGATGATTTATCTGTGCCTTTGCTGCTGCAGTTTGCTTCTTTGTAGTGTGGGTTTTTTTTCCTTGTGGGATGGGATTTTTTGGGGGGGTCGTTTGTTTGTTTTTGTTGGATTAATTATGCTTTATGAGAGTTCAGCTCTTTTTACAGTTTTATTTAAGAAAAACTAAAACATTTGGAGGCTTAATGGTGTCTAATATACCTGCTTTTGGCAGCCTTTTCAAGGTTTATGTACATATTTACTTTTAAGAATTGATTGTAGAGTCACTTTTAACATAACCTTTTCATAGGTTATAGCAAAGCAACTTTATACAAGTAATGCTATTGATCCCATTAATTCTTAAAATACAGGTTGAATACATCACTGTATTCACTCTATCTTTGTGATATAGATTTTAAATCGCATTTTTTTCTCAGATATGCTAATTTATTCCACTGGGGAGTTTTATCTCATTTCTAGAAAAATGCAATTTCTTCTTCTCCAACTAAGATTCTTTTGAGCTATGTTCATTTTTACCCATTCACATATTAAAAAAAACCAAAAAAAACCTGAAAAAAGAATAAAACCATACTCCAGGGCCACTTGCTTTTCAACAACAATATAATTTTAATGAATTTAAAAATGTGGTTGATGGAGTTAACTACGATATAAACTATTTCTTAAACCTTCAATCAAACACATTGATTTTGAGGTGAATTGGCACCTATATGAACTCACGCAAGGAAAGTTATTTGGCTCAGAAATATTTAATCCACTAAATTTGCTGTTGCAAAAGTCCATCACAACCAAATACAAAAGTTAGTTATGAGAACTGAGAAGTAAAAACTGATGTATTTCTCTCACTTCTTTTCATCTATCTTGAAAATAACCAAAACAATTTTAAAAGACTCTTCCTAATTTATATTCCCTGCTTTCAGTCTTGGAGTAAAGTTATATTCCCATGGCTTCCTTTGATAATGTGAAAACTAAAAATATTTCCCAATGAAAAATTATATTTGAAGTCCCAGGTGCTGGGAAATATATATTTTAGCTGAAAATTTTGAGATTATATAACATGAAGGGTAAAATTTCTAATATAAAGAGCACTTTGCTAAAATTATAGTACAGAAGCTAGCAGTAAAATAAGAAACAAATAAATAAAATAGGGAAACTATGAAAAGGTGTTATTTTAAAAGTAAATTGCATACTATGTACATAGGTTATTATGACATGTCTGTCAGAGTATAAAGCTTTTAGTTGCTTAAAATGTCACTTTCATAATGTTAATAATTGGTGTGTCAGTTTATTTGTTGTTTAATTCATTATTTTCCTGCATCCTGTGCATTATTTTGTGTAAAAGTACAATTTTCTAAAATCTAAATAATTTCTTCAGGGACTACCTATACATCTCTAAACAAACTTTTAACATCAACAAATACTAAATCTTCTGTTGTGACAGTAAAGTAATAATCCAAAGCCAATATCAATGCTTTATTAAAGTTTACAAAAAATCAGGAACAGTCCTTCCCTAGGAAGGATCTTCCTAGATAATTCTTGTCATGTTTCTGGCCTTTCTCCTTGAAACACTACATTGTACACAGATATTCTTGTATAACTTTTCTTCCAGCCCTCAATCAAGCAAAAGCTATCTACAGCTTGGAAGCACTGAGTTTCTAAACTTTGCCCTCCAACTTCCATTTCTTACCTTGAACTTTTCAATTTCTTTATAAATCAACTTCTCCGTGTGTCTGAATCAAGCACTGAAAATGGACATATAAAACTGCAGCTAATGCTGTAGCTGCAACCCATATAATCATTCTGAAACTTTAGCCAGATGAAGACTATCTCAGCTAAGGAAAGTATGCAAGAAAAATTACCCAGCTACTTAGTTGGATTCTTAACTCTGTTTTCCATCTCCCAACAGCTTTGATACTGATACAGCTGTAATGAAAAATAAATAAATAAAATAAATCATCATATCTTCATTACTTACTTTTATTTTTCCTACATTCATCAGTGTAAATTTGAAATCCAAACTTAAAACATAGGGAAGGAAGGAAGGAAGGAAGGAAGGAAGGAAGGAAGGAAGGAAGGAAGGAAGGAAGGAAGGAAGAGAGAGAGAGAGAGAGAGAGAGGGAATAAATCAAGTTGTGTTAAGAAAAGTGCAATTTGTTCCAGAAGAGTGTGACGATGATTCTCTCAAATCAAACTCCGTGGTGTCTCACAGGATGCAAAATGTACTAGCTGCAGAAATGGCTACTTTAACAAAGCCTACTCAGAGCTAATCTGGCAGGCTGTGAACACAAGGGAACTTTAGCGCTTCTTCCTTACGCTTTACTTTTTTTCACCTTGGATTTTATATTGTTCTGACTTACTTGCCATGACCAATAATTGCTTGAATACAGCATCTGGGACATTCTTACTTCTCACAGGAAATATGCTTTCTTTCATCTTTGATGCTTCTGGTGTCTTTTTGGACATTTAATTTCATATTAATAAAGTGGTGGTGGGGACAGTTAAGAGCTTTATTTAATTTTTCTCAATTACATTTATTTTCTGCCCAGTTCTAATTAACTAAAATTTTGAACTTTTTTTTTTTTTTCTGAAATGAAAAATGGAGGAGCTGATTAAAATTCTCATGATCAGGATATTCATCCAGATGAAAAATATAATTACTTGTAATTGTATCTTATTTATGCACAACCACTGCAGTGAAAACTTGGTCTTGCTTTAAAATCAGGAATATGCCATGATTTCTGCTGCAGCTGATGAAAGAAGCAAAATTTCTTAGATAAATATTCTATACATAAAAAGCTATATCCCTAATCGCACATACTTTAAAATAATGTAAAGAGACTCATTCACACTTCAATCTATTAATGTTCCGTGCATCACTTCTTAGCCTAGCATCTCTCAGTCTATTATCACTTGCTACCATGATAGCATTTCCACCTGCAATTTTGTAAATAGGCTTGTCCTGTGACGTCTCCTAGATACTGCTGGGAAGAAAAAACAGTTTCAAGTCTGAGTTGTTTCATCAGCAATACCAAATCTCATGCCGCATAGTAAACCATTCTTTAGTTGAATAACTTTGCTTCTGAAATAGTGGCATTTAGTTCATTGTTTCCTTCCTGATTTAGCAGATCTCTGAACTTTACGGCTTCTGGAATTGCCTTGTCAGTGGGAACAGGCAGGAAACTTTACAGACAATCTAAAGTTAAGAGTGGTGATATAATTAAAGAACTCTCCAGGACCCTTGATTCCACTGAACCAGAGGTTTCCTTCAGATATTCACTCTTCAAATTCTGTGCTAGACAGAAACTAACAGAAAGCAAAAGACGATCTTCCACTGTTATGAGTGCTGAGCAAGACTTAAGAACCTGATCTTTGTAGGGGGGTATTTAATGCCTCATTTAACCTTACACCCTTTTGTGGTTTTTTATATTCAGTAAAGTTTAAACATCATCAATGTTATCAATGAATAAGCATCTTGTAGTAGTAGATCTTTTCCCATCTTAAAAGTCAGGAGACAGAAACTAGTGGCAGAAGATTGTTTTTCGCTTTGTCTCTTAACAGTTTTTTCTGTGTCATTGTCGACATAGAGAGCAATCTAAGTTTCTACGTTCAGCATGCAAGTTTATGATAATTTCAAGAAAAATTCAGGCACTAATTCCTTCATATTCTTAAAGCTAGTTCTATTTTTTCTTTTAAAAAGGCAGCATATATTTAAGATAGTGCTTCATAGTAGTAGTAGTAGTAGTAGTAGTAGTAGTAGTAGTAGTAGTAGTAGTAGTAGTATTTACAAGTGATGGAAAACATTTTTCATCTTGAAGAGAATAGCAATATTTTCTCCAATATAAACTGCTGTAATCATAGTGATACCATGGTGACTCAGCTACAGTATTATTTATGTAAGATGGGACTTTCCAAGAATTTTCCTTCCTGCCAAGTTTTATGAGGTGTGGAAGATGCAGAGGTATCATGCACTGAAGACCACTGAAGTGGTCTCACATATGAATGTATAAAGGACAAACAACATAAGAGCAGACTGTGAATTTTTACCAATGAACTAAAATAAGTATTGTTCTAGGGAAAATGTCCATGGGTGAGATATTGTCCTTAACAAAGCAGAGAAAGGGCTGTCAGAATAATGCAGAATGAAAACATATGAAGGACCATACATATTTTCTCTAAAATGTCTTTTTTCTCTAATGTTGCAAACATGAGGACAGCAAGCTCACTCCTTACAATAAAATAGGGTATGACTCCACGTTCTTTTTTTTTTTTTGAGAAAAATATCAGGAAGTATTCTGATGGCTTTTTGTCATTTCAGTGGACCTCTTTGACTGAGGAAAGAAATCCCACAGTCAAGGAAAACTTGCATACAGGCATTGTTTCAACAGATAAGCACAGCACTTCACAAATGTGAGGTCTGGGACATTGTATTATCTATTGTTACTCTTTTGAAATGGTTAAAAATTATATTATTTTTACAGTTCTGACATTGTGTCAAAGAAATTTCCTAAGTGAGTTTTGTGGATTTCTTTGCTTAAAGACATTAATAATTATGAGGATTTTTACTTTTATGGTAAAAAAAAATGAGATGAACTGTTATACACTACTTTCTTATCCTTTCTTTTGATTTTCCTGGCAGGCATTAAAAAAGGAAAATAAAATTCTGACCATAGGCATAATTTTTTAAAAATAACATCTTATAATAAAATCATCATAATCATCATCATAACCATCATCATCATCATCATCATCATCATCATCATCATCACATAATATTCATTATTATTATAATCATTATTTTTACTACTGTCAATGAGGGAAAAAGGTTGTAATTTCCTACCTGCTTGTCCCACTATAAATCAAACCCTTTTTTTTAAAAAACAAAATTATTAGCCTCTTGGTATTTGTATTCACAGCACACATGCTTTCAAGTGACTATAAAGCCATCGTTAGCTGTATGATTTAAAATATAATAACAGGAAAACACTGGAACTCAGAGCGTTCTGTGCATGTGTTACAGAGAAGCAAATGACATTGGGTATAGCCCTCATAGTATCACCCTCACAATAATGGAATTGACTGATTGCTTATTGTCATGCCCTCGATTGCACATAGAATGTAATTATCTACACAAAGCTTCTGGGATTTGAAGGTGCAAGCAGAATAAACAATATTTTTTTATAGGAACAAGCCATAGAACTGGCTGACAAAAAAGTTTTAGCACCCAGGCTTAACATTCACTTTCTAAAAGAAATGAGACCAAATAACTACACCTTGCTCTCTTACCTAAGTAACAGGATACGAGGTGAGGAAAAGTTTCTGTAACAAAATCCACCAGACGTCTGCTGGCAATACATTACAGCAGAGAAGAAAATGTCTAGGAGTTTCTTGCAGTGTGTGGACAATATCTCGATGGCACAGCTGGTGAAGAAGGCCACTAGGCCACTAGGCCCTAAAATTCCCCTCTGGACCTACTGTTTGTGATCAGATATGATCACTTATGGCTGATATGAATGGTTGGAAGCCATCTTGGACACAGAAATAATGAAATTATAGTTTTTGATTCTTGTAGCAGCAAGCAGGGATGTCAGCAGAACTGTCACCTTGGGCTTCCAGAGGGTGGACCTTGGGCAGAATGGTTGAAAGAGTCCTTCAGGAGGCAGTCCTGAAAGGGAAAGGAGAACAGGAAGGCTGGATGTGCCTTGAGGAGGAAAACTTAGTTACAGGGACAGACTACCCCCATATGCCTGAAGACAAGCCAGTGGAAAAGACCAGCCTGGCTACATAGACCGAGGGTTGGAACATTCTATTTTAGGTTGTTGTGCAGATTATTTTGAAATTATCTCTACCATGGTACAATATAATTCAAATATACAGTCTAAATGTTTTTTTATACAATCTTCAAAAACAAATATGATGGTGAGTCTTGGAGAAATCTGTAAATTGTGAAAACACACATTCAAGGTGCATCTTGAAATCCTCAAATATTGTAATGTCCTGAATACTCCTTGAGAAAGCCAAGCATGGCCTTCTTTTAGTATTCAACAATAACTTTTGCTTTTATTGAGAGATGACTTCTCACTTTTGGGTTTATATCTGAGCAACTTGAAGTCCAAGACATATCTTAAACCATCCATTTTAAACTGTTTTTAATAAGATATTCCAAGCAATCAGTACCACAATATAAGAGGTATATAGTCATTGCCATGTACACAGTGTGGCTGAGATGGCTTGCTCTGTTCCATAAGTTTTGAAAACCATTTTAAAAGCAAAATTTAATTTAAAAATAATTGCATCACACAGATATAATGAAAATATTTATTTTGGCCGATAATCATCATGGAGTTATAGAAGAGAGTTATAGAGTTTGGGTGGGAGGGGACCCTAAAGACCACTTAGTTCCAGTCCCCTGCCATGGGCAGTGGACATTTTCCATTAGACCACATTGCTCAGTGCCCCATCTATGCTGGCCTTGAACGCTTCCAGGGATGGGGAATCCACAACTTTTCTAGGCAGCCTGTTTCACTGCTTCATCACCTTCACAGAGGAGAACTCCTAATATCTAATCTAAATCTACCCTCTTTGAGTCTGAAGCCATTCCCCCTTGTCCTGTCAGTACATGCTCTTATAAAAAGTCCCTCTCCAGCTCTCTGTAACCCCCTTTATGTACTGGAAAGCTCCTCTAAGGACTTCTGCAGCCTTCTCTCCTCCAGACTGGACAACCCCATCTCTACCAGCCTGTGTGTTGTAGGCGCAGTGCTCCAGCCCTCTGATCATCTTTGTGGTCCTTGTCTGGACTCACTCCAATAGGTCTGTGCCCTACTTATGCTGGGATCCCCGGAGCTGGATGCAGCACTCCAGGTGGGATCTCATGAGGACAGCAAAGAGGGGCAGAATCACCCCCCTGAACCTGCTGTTCATGCTGCTTTTGATGCAGCCCAAGATACAGTTGGCTTTCTGGGCTACAAGTATGCACTACTAATCTCCATGCAAAAGGAAAAAAAAAGCCTCCTGCTTTTTTTTTTTTTTTTTTAATACTTATTAAAAAAATATGGATTTTGCAAAATGTCCTAAAGATACAAAAATTGAAGAGGCTAATAACAAAGAAAAAGCGACTCTGAAAAGGAGATTATATGAAACAAGCAATGTACCAAAAATTGTGATAATTTTAATGTTGTATCTTGTGAAAGAGTAATTTCTTTTTAAAAATCATGTTCCATTATTGAGGAAGAGATTTCAATAGGGTCAAGGAACAGACACCTATTTTCTCTTGAAAGGCAACAGGTTCTCTAACTCATTTTTGTGAATTCAAAAATCTACACTTCTGGGAGAATTGGGTCAAAACCAATTAACTTGTAAAAACTCTGTAGAAACTAAGTTAAATAAGTATGGATGAAAGATCACAAGTATAATCCCCTTAATAAATTACAGCAACTAATAACTAACCTTTCTGAATTTGAAGAGCTATATTTTCTAAAAAGCATTGAAATTCATCCTGCGTGGATCATTAATCCAGAAATAAGGTAGGCAAACATGACTGTAGCAAGATCTGTATCATAAAGTAATTTTCATTTCAGATAGGTGAATGAAGGGAAGAATAGAAGGAAAGAAAAATAAAACAGAAGAACACTTGACCAGTACCACTATACAATTTCCCAAACACTAGATGGACATTTAACCAGTTTTCTACATTTCATTTTTAAGCAGATTTGCACACCCTGATTCATCTGAGGCCAAAGCAATTATTCCCTTAATAACTTTTCCCTTCTACACATTTTAGACAACTCTCAAAGAGCTCTAACTGCCAGCTATGCATCAACTCACACTAGGCAATGGGTGAGAATGTCAACACCACCAAGTAAACCTGATGAAAGAGAGAGGCAGTCAATGTGAAGGACCTTGTCTTTGGAAGTGTAGTGAAGGTGTGACAGAGAACCCAGTGAAAGAAGAAGAAAAACAAGAAGGATTGTTATGGGTGTCCATGCAGGATGTCTTTTTTCTTTTCTCAGGTTTTCTTCTGAGAGAAGAAAACCAGCCACCAATTTACATGTCATGCAAACGTCTGTCTTTTAAAATTAATGAGTGCACAACCAAACTTCTGACTAGTGCTTTATGCAGAAATGAAATACATAAAAACTATTTCCACTGTAATAGGCATTTCTGAATCATCTTGATTGTCAGTTGTTATCTACATGAAAAATAAAAGGATTTTTCTCCATTGGCCCAAACTTCTGACATCTGAGGAGTCATCTGCCATGTATTGTAACAATTACTGATGTCAAAGGACCAAAATTCAAATGATCATTTAATGTTGTTTGACATGAAAGAAAACATAATTGAATTCTAAACAAGTAATGTCACATTCTGTGAAATGATTGCTGCCTGGATGACAGCAATAGCCCCCCAAAGAATTGCTGCATTTCATACAGAAAAAAGAGCTGGCAAATAAATTAAATGTATTTTTGTTTAAATATTGCATTAAAACAACCCAAAACAACAACTTAACAAAACCTTCTTTTCTTTTGCTGTTTTTCTGCTTTTTTCTTTTTCAGATGAAAAAAATATTAAAATTATGGACTGAAAAACAGGCACTTAAATATCTGTACTTACTACCAATTTCCTTGTTTAGTTAAACCTTGCCTCTCCTTCCATATCTCTCCTTGATATTGTTTTGGTTATCATGGACAAGAAGGGATTATTCAGGGTTAATGTAATGGAATAATTTAGAAAGTTATGCTTACATTTTTAGACAGATCCTGTTATAACAGCTTGCATGGTATATTATCTTAAAACCAGAAATTTTTGTGTCATCATCATGACTTTTTGACCACTGTAATTCTGTATCAGAACTTCAGCTCAATACACCTTAGTGATGACTTCAATTAAAATTAATGTGTCCTCATTATACTTAGAACAAAACTGTCAGAGACTGTTTCTGTTGTACCAAGACTAAATTCACTTCAGAATTTTGCTTGATCTAAAATCTACTATCTATAAAAAAAAAAGGGTTTTGAATGAAAGATCATACATTTAAATGGATCATCTTTCTCATAAAAATATTATGGCTGTGACCCCAGAAAGAATCTGGAAAACACATAAATTCACATGCACTCAAATTAGTTGTAGGAATAAATAAGTCAAATGCTAAATATATGTTTCACACCCTGTATCTTCTGAGATGCCCAATCCAAAAGACCATTTGCAGATCCATATTGCTAAATATGGATTTATGCTGCATTGCACAAGAAGGAAATGTATCTTTTATATAGCAGTCTATTGATTGAAATATGGTGGTGCAGTTTCAACAGAAAAAGAGAAAATATGATGGTCTACTTTCTGCTCTCCTGGGTTCTGTCAGGTAAACAATGGCATTAAATTCCCTTTTGGGAGACTTATCTACTTATCAAATTATACATACAAAAAATTACATGATAATAGTTTTACTTAGGAAAACAAGTAAACAGAAAAAAAATTCAAAACTAAACCCACACACTACGTCACTTTCACTACATCTTTAAAATAAAGTCTGCAGGTGGTTGGGACACATTCAACAAATTATTCAGGGTTATAGATAAGTCTTCCTCAGCCTAGAGAAGTCGTGTATTGATCCACACAGAGTACCCAGTATTTTGCACACACCCTGCTCCAAGTTCAGCTCTGGGGCTGGGTTCAAGCCTAGGAGTCTGACAAAGTGATGGACTATGCTCCAGGATGAAGCTATGTGGACCAATTCTGAAGAATCAATATCTTCATTGACTAATAGTAGGGACATATTTTTGTCCTGTATTGAATCCAGATGCTTTCCTAAACCAGGAAAATATTAATATATTAAGATTGATATATTAGGGAATATTGACTTACTAATATCATCAGAAGCCTCCACAGGTAAGCAAAGAAAATAATATGATCTTGAATACTATAGCCATCTTCCTTGACTTAGGGACAACAACTCACTTTTATAAAATTAATCACATTTATAAATGCCTTCAGAGTTTAACATAGAAAACATCATATCCTTTCTAAAAAATTATTGGGGAATATGCCACGGAATGTATAATTCAAAGAAGAGCCTCTTCTTTGCACTTCACACTTTCCTGCCTTGAAATATGTATGTCCTCAGATTTTAATATTTTCTCTTTGAGTAGTTGCTTAGGATTAATTTCTTTGGAAGTTAATTTTTCATATATACATCCCAACATATTTTACTCAAAGCCCAGTGTGATATGCAAAAAGACTGTCTCCTATGTCAAATTCTCTGTAAATCAAAAACCAAATATACATTTTTATGGAAATGATTTATGCAAAGCAGCTAT
The DNA here is from genome assembly GCA_013399835.1 of Leptocoma aspasia. Lineage (NCBI taxonomy): Eukaryota > Metazoa > Chordata > Aves > Passeriformes > Nectariniidae > Leptocoma > Leptocoma aspasia. Next base: position 150,941 of record VXAX01003842.1, read on the forward strand.
TTGATCCATAATAATAGTCACATGAGAAAGAAACAATGGAGAAGGAGGCCTGAGAACACTTGGCAGGAGCACAAATGTAATTACAATCAGCTCTTATTTGTCAGACTTAGAAATACAAAACGTGCATTCACTAAAATAATCATAAAACAAAATGTCCCAGAGTTTCACTCAATTTTATCCCATTTGTTTCTGAGGAACACGTAGATATGAAGAAAAACTAATTCAAACCCAGAAAAAAAAGTGAAAATTGTGTAAAATATAATTCATGTATTTGAAACATTCAATTGCTGACCCAGTCAGATTTATTTAAAGCAAAACACCACCTCCTGCATATCCAATTAATGGTTGCCATGGCAAATAAGAGTTCCCACTGCACTGTCTTATTGCAATATGCATGACAATTGCAAGTATATCGCTCAGAAATTTCCATAATGATATTAGCTGATCTATCCAGCATCAGACAATTAATTTTGTAAAGCATCAGGTGTTCAATATTTATCCTCATAAAAATTAAATGCAGACATTCACATATCATATGGAAGTGGATTCCTTTATTATCACTGTCATGATTTCTCTCATTAAATATTTTTCTTAAAATTTAGATTAGGATGGGAGACAGATTTTTCGTAAGTTTTCTGTATGAAATGGCCATGCTCAGTACAGTATTTTAAGCTTTGAATAACAGCTAGTTTTAAAATGAGTTCAGATAAAGAATACATTTTGTAAAAAATGTTTTGTCAGTGAGTCTGTTCTGGCTTGTAAACATGTTTCTCGGTGAAATACAAGTTCATTCTATCTGTTTTTGTAAAGATTTTCTTGGATGATAAGGGCTGGATGAGACACACCCATCATTTAGCACTGCCACATTTGTAAGGCCATCCTAGCACTGCCAGATTTTGTAAGAAATGAGCAGAAAGAGTTTGCTGTCCTCCAAAATTACATGTTTATAAGGAATACATGAAACAGAAAAGTAAGCATGAGCCTAAATTTCCTCTACGTTGAATATGGTTGTCTTTAAACTGTTGTGACCCAGTGTTCAGAGCTTCACTTCCAGAAATTTTGTAATGGTTTTGTTTTAAGCAACTCATTGTGGTGTTTTGTATAATTGCCATCTGACTCACTGTGCAGTCCAGCCTGGAGAGATAGCTGCCTCCTGGACATTGCCCTCTTCTCTAGGCTATAATCTCATCTTTTAGTGGGACTCATTTTCTATCCCTGTGAAGATGAGTTTTGTGCTGAAATAAATGCCAGAAGCAATCTACCCCAAAGAGACTCAAAAAATAAGAGCAGTCAAGAAACCTTCTGATTCAGAGAATTTGGGACAGGGGAGTTCTAGTTTATGTCCTTAGAAGGGTTTCTGGGTTTCTACACAGTCATAGTTTGAATCTCTAAGTAATTCTGAGAGAAGGTACTGAATATTTAGGCAATTTCTTCTTTTTGAAGAGAGGAGCTTTCCTATAGCATTATGATTAATAACATATACAACGTAGTGATGCTCCTTCAACTTAATCTTTTAGAAAAAGTGCCTCTTCACAAAAAGCCTTCATCTTTGAATATTCAGCCTCCAACAGGTAAATAAGGAATGTAATTAGGGGGAAAAAATAAAGTGGTGTTGGTAAAGAGCTAAGCACTGGAATGAATTCTTGATAAAAGACCAATAATGAAAATGAAGGACTGGTAAAGCCAGAGTTGACCAAACTGCTATTATTAATATCACTGCTGGTAGCAATACCGATCCTGCTATTTTGGCTGTTTGCTTTTGACCAATTTCAAGAAACAGCTGTGTGTAGCAAAAAAATCATGTGGCCTATGAAAACAAACTTCAGAGCTCCTCATTTTTACTCCTTTGAGAATGTATTTTTATGTCTAGATTCTGGTTTGGCTTGCCTTTTTTTTTTTTTCCCCTCTAATATGTTGTTATTGGTTGGGTTTCTTTGTTTTTTTCCCCTTCCTTATCCACAGGATCACTTTGGTAGACGGCTTGAAGTGTAGTTTTACATGAGAAAATATGACCAGAATCATTTTGGCATAATTAAGGCCATCCTATGAAAATTAAGACAGAAACTTTGAAACAGTTCCCTTTGGTATGAAATGATTATTAATAGTACAACAAACTCTTCAAGCAATCATGATCTCTTTGCAGGGAACAAACAAAGAGTTAATTAAAGAAAAAATATACAGTTTGATTTTTAGATAAGTTTTTGACTCTATTTGACATCTGTAAAAATAAAACAAGCCAGAGAGCAAAATTAAGGTTCATTCCACATATTCAGATTCATAGCATTAACCCTCAAACTACCAATGTCTGAAGCTGGCTGTAGGTAACAGAAGTAGCTGAAAATCTGGAGTCGTTCTCAGCATTTTTAACACAGAATTTTGCAATATTTTTGATTTTAGTCTTTTGGCACATACTGTAACCAATAGCTTCATTTAGTGATATTCAGCAGTTGGATGGATCATATTATTTTTTAAATGAATGAAACTAATTTTGCTTGCAGTAACTTCTACCACACCAACTGTTACTGTTATCACTGCTGCCATTGTCATCATCATCATCAGCAGCAGCAGCAGCAGCATAACTATAATTACTTTTAGAAAGATAAATCAAGTAAATGCAACAGTGGAAATGCAAAGTGCCAGGACATAGGGTTTTCCTTTGTGAGTCTTAACAGTATTACCTTATTGCAGTTTGCATTGTGGCAAGTTTACTGCAGCAGATTATTTACTGTCTTTTGATTGTATTTGTTAGAATTAATGGTGATTTCTTCTGTTTCTCTTATGAAAGGTGTAAATAAAAGAAATTGTATTATCTCTTGACATTCTCCACATAAAGTAGAAAATCAGTTTTGATTATATGATAAGTAGTCTAATTGAATTTGCTTCTTTCATTAAAAAGGGAACACCCACAGCTCAGCAGATCCTCTTATTACTTTCATTTAATTTATCTAGGTAAATACATATTAAAAGCCAAGGATAGAAATAGAAAGAGACACTCTATTCCACTGAATATTCATTAAGTTCCTTTGAATTAATAATATGGTCAGATGTCCATTAGAGTTCAGGTATCAATATAATATGACCAAATTACACTGGCTTGGGGTGAAACTATAGAAAGGGAAAGGAAGAGGAAAATGTATTTAGTAACATATTCTGCTGTTTATCTCACATTCAATAACCCCATGCATATAATCAGCTGTGCATTTATAGATGGGTAATGTGAGAACAGCTGCAAAACAAAAACGTCATTAAAATTCACTTCTCTGAACTCCTAGCTTTAAATGTCACTACAAATATGAATTTAACAGCGCTTAAAATCTGACTCCTTGATTCCTAATATCTCCAGAGGTAACACAAACATGCACAGGAGTTTTTGCCACTGAAAAGGAAAGAATTCAATGCATAAAATCCAGTATCTTGGATTACTTAATATCTCACTGCCATTTTATTAATTAAAAAATTAAATTAAAATTTAATTTTAAAAATCAAATTTAATATTCAACTAATATTTCAAAAACACAATGGCCATAGTAGTGTCCAGTCAGATCACCAAACACTATGGAAGTTCATGTGATTTGTCTAGAGACAAGACTAAATTTCTGTTTCATGACACATCAAGATTTAATGTGCAGTCTTTCATATGTCTGAAGACCTAATCACCTGTTCACACAGACATTGTTTAGACCTCAGGGATAAGAAGGTTGTAAAGAGGAGTTCTATATTCTAACACATCCCAGATTCAGATAATTAAGACAACTATTTAGAGTAAGTTGTCTTGAGCCTAGAATAATTGATAGTTTTCTTCATGATCTCCTAGAGCAAGACTTAACTTGAAAATAAACTTTTTTTTCATGGTAAGTGGAAGTATTCTCAAGTGCAAACATCCCTCATTACTCTCATTAGGCTTCTCTTCATGTCATAATTTTGAGACCAAATACTTTCCTTACCTAGCACTCTGCAGTTCTATAAAGTGAAACTTAGATGTAAAATTTTAAAGTTTTTTCCTCTTACATTGCTGTTTAATACTTACTCACATTTCCCTTAAAGGAAGGCTGAACATAAAAAGCCTTAATATTACAATAAACTACTAACATTTCACTTCATTTAAAATGTAAAATTAATTTCTGTGGAAACAATTTCACGATAGTCACTGACAGCTATAAATATGCAGAAAAGTTGCCAAAATTATACCAAAGAACATTAATTAGAAACTGAATAGCTTTTAATCTGGTGAAGTCTTTGTTTCTACAGATTGACAAAGTTGCTGTTTGAATGTTAAACAGTAGAATCCCTGATAAAGAACATGCACATCTGATCTTCATCTGGGAAACAGAAAATATTTCTGAATTAATACCAAGGCTTTTATTCAGTAATGCATTTAATATAAATTTAACATATAAAGTCCTCAAGTGCTGAGGAGTTTGAATTATATGTTTACACATCTTGTCCAAAAGGGATTAATTTATATAAACAGCCATTGTTAAATATTTTATTGCTGGCCCTAGTTTTCCAGAAATTATAGATAACAAATCACCTGGTATACTTGTGTTTTTTCCTCACTTTCCTATAAAGAAACAGCACTAAAAGTTGTCTTAAGTCTGTTCACAATAGGATATTGAATACAGTGCAAGAATATATTTGGATCATGAGCCATCGCAGTATGAAAGTAGCAAACTAGAACTATCTGTTACTGTAATAATAAAGTAAAAAATGAGAAACGCCCAAGGTTTCCCTCATTGACTGGAAGTCCTTCTTCTATTCTTTTAAATTTTTTACTTGCCCTTTTTTATTATTTCTTTATAGTCTTCAGGGCTTTTCCCACCATCAAAAATTAAAATATACCATTATTTATAGCATGGGAGGGGGAGAAAATGTGAAAGCAACTCCTGGACATACTAATGTATTTTTCTTTTTCATTTGAGCCTTTACAAGCCATTCCCTAAATTCAAATTTAGCCACATGAGTTAATACCTCACTAATATGAGGAATGTCTTCTACATCACTACAGTGCTTTCACTTTGTGAATTGTCTGGTCTACAGAGAACTGTTCTGAGGATCCCTTTTTATTCTGTTGATGTGCAGTAAAGAATCATTTAAATATGAATTAAAAATAAAGCTAGTAAATCTACTGAAAAGGATCAAAAGGTTTTCTTTAAAAATTAGAAAACCAAAATTTATAGGAAGGTGACTGGCCTGAGTGGATCATCCATCTATTATCATCTGGATAATACTCCAAATGGGTCCACAAATTGATTTGCCAGCAATGACTTCCCAAAGTAATCTGATGGAATTCAAAGAGGGAAAAATTAAAATGAATGAAGGAAGAAGTGAACTATCTGTGTTTAATCTTCAGTTTCATCAGAAATCGATTAACTAGCTGACTTTGGGTCCAAAAGAATTAATTATGCTCAGTCTCCAGTATAATTAACAACACTATGGCCATGTCCCAAAATATTCATTAAACAGTCAGGAACAATATGAAATTCAAATTAAAATTGGAAAAGAGATTAAATAGAAGTAGTCATCTCTAAAAAGAATCATACTACATCTGAGATGAAATCATTTAAGCAATACAAAATATGGAAATAAATTTTGTGTTACATTCGATTATCATTAATTCCAGCACTGCAAGCTGGCAGCTATTTTAGGCTCATTACAAAGACTAAAATGGGCTGGAATTTTAATAGAAATGAATCCTCATTGGAATAATGGGAATATGATTCAAACTTACAGGAAGTTAAGTTCCAAAATTCAAGTTTTCTTTTTAATTCTAAGTTCAACTGAGGAAATTTGCATTTTGATGTATACCTACCATTAGTTTGAAACACTAAGGAATATGCACATAGGTGGGAATGCAAGGAGAGAGAAGAGGGAGGGAAAAGATGGAGCTTAAATATATGTTTTGGAATCCCTATTTTTCAAATTTCCCAAACTTAGTGTCAGTAGCCTGTAGATCTGAATAATGCTGCCATGTGCAATATGGAATTTACTTTCAGTTTTCTACATGTGAATTTTTTTCACCCCCTATAATTTCACATTGCTATATTTGGTACATTATTCTTCCAAAGTTCAATACCTTTTAGGCAGTAAAACCAGGCTTCTTTTGCTTTGGGTTTTTTCTTTTTAAATTCAAGTATCACAAATCCTCTAATTTTAACAATTTCTGTATAACGTAATTGCAGCAGAGGAAAAGTAGCTTCATTTAAAGTAAGCCATCTTGGGGGGATTTTATGTTTGACACCAAAGGTTCTATAGAGGAAAATGTTCATGTGCAAATCAGAAACCAAAATATAACTTATGCTTGTCATTACTTATCAAAATTAAATCTTATATTATTTTATAATTTTATTTTTAGTTTTTTTTATCAAAGGCACAGAAAGCACCTGTTTTTAATTATTGATTGCTTATGCAGATCTCATTTTTGCTGATGACTGACACCTTTACTAAGGCTGTTTAATTAGACTGTATCAAGAAATTCGCATTTAGAATAAAAAACTGTTGGATTATTTAATAGTTTGGTATAATGTCATCATTCTGCATGCCAGTTTTTCTCTTCTTCAGTCCTCTAGCTGGTTTGACTAATGACTAATCCTCTGACAGAATTTTGACATTGCATGCAACTTTGATCTTTGTTTCTGTGGTGTGTTGATGCTGGCTGGACATCATATGCCACCAAAGCTGCTCTGTCACTCCCCTCCTCAGCTGAACAGGGAGAGAAAATATAATGGAAGGCTCATGGGTCAACATCAGGATAGGGAGAGATCAGTCTGCAGTCACAGATAAAACATACTTGACTTGAGGAAAAATAATATATTACCAATCAAGTGAGTGTAGGATGAGAAATAGAACTGAATCTTAAATAAACACCTTCCCCCACACTTCCCTTCTTCCCAGGCTCAACTTCGTTCCTGAATTCTTAAACCCCCTTCCAAAAATGCAGGGGGATGGGGAATGGGGGTTACAGTCATGTTGACTCTGCTGCTCCTTCCTCCTCAGTGGAAGGACTTGTCACACTCTTCCCCTGACCCAGCATGGGGTCCCTCCCATGAAAGACACTTCTCCAACAATTTCTCCAGCACAAGTCCTTCCCATGGGCTGCAGTTTTTGACAAGCTTCTTCAGCATGGTCCGTTGCAAGGAGTGCAGTCGTTCAGAAGCACCTGCTCCACCTAACAGGGCATTTCAACCAAGTGGATGTCTGCTGGAAAAGCAATACAACATAACCCTAAGGTGGAAGGAGCAGCAGAGACAATGTGTGACACGCAGCCCCCATTTCTGTCCATTGGTGTCACTGGGGAGGAGTATATAAAGAAACTGGGAGTGAAGTTGAGCCCTGGAAGAAGGGAGGGGTATACGAAAGGTATTTTTTTAAGGTTTCAGTTTATTTCTCATTACCTATCTCTGATTTGATTGATAATATATTAAATTATTTTTCCCCAAGTTGAAGTTTTTTTGCCCATGACTGTAACTGCTGAGTGATTTCTTCCTGCTTTTATTTCAACCCATGAGACTGTCCTTATATTTTCTCTCTTCTCTTCCAGGTGATGAGGGAAGAAATAGAATGACTTAGATAGGCACCTGATGTCCAGGCAGGGTCAATCCATCACAAGGCATCAGGAAATTACATCAACAAGTCTGCTCTCAAAAGGAAAGTATTCTCTGCTAAGCCATTGCAGTGCTCTCTGTAAGGATTTTCCATTCAAATCTAATGCATTATTCATTGCAATATTTGAGAAACCTTCCCTGATTAGAGATGGAGCCTGCAACACTAAACAATAAGACAAACTTACCAAACCTCTGGAAATGTTTTAAAAATGATTATTTCACAGAAATTTAATTAGATTGATTAGGATTATTGAGCTGTGCATGTGATATTCCCCTAGAGGCCATTCCTTCTCATGAGTTTCCTACAATAATTAAACTGTAGTAGGACATTCAACTGAAACTTTTAATGGTCGCCTTGCCATGAAACTGCTAGGAAGGGAAAGTAAATTATATACTTTCTGAAAGCCACATTAGTAGAGAAACATATTCTTTGAAGCAAAGAAGTTACCTGGGAAAAGATAAAGGATGCACTGATATTTTAAATATCGGAATCTTCTGTAACAAATACGTATGCTCTACAGATGTTTATTAATTATCCAGACTGTCCTCAAGGAAGACTTATTTGAATTTTTTAATAAAGTCACAAAAAACCCCCAAATAAACAAAAAAGAACTAATCCTTTCCGCATTATGTTTCTGCATATAAGCAACTTTAAAAAAAAATATAGATTCTAAATCAAATAAAATCATGCACCAATCCAGAGATCTAGTATGCATCAAGAAATATTTCTGCAATGTCTCCAGACAACTTCAGACCACAAATTTTCAAAAGTTATTTCTGATTTAAGATTTACAAAGACAGTTGTCTTTTTCATTCAACATTTGACTGTACTCAGGTCTATATGATTCTAAGAATATACAGCTCTCTTCAGATATGATGTGAGGTTCACTATTATGTTAGTCTTTGTCTAACAATTCTTTTCTAAGGGTAGTTTAGATATGCATGTGTTGTGTACAGAGCTGTTAAAATGGCGTAACTGCCAGATGGTTGGTACACTCCATTATTACTGGTCCTTATCAGAATTGGTTGCATGGTTTAGGTAGTAGTTCCTTCTAATTTCCAAAGTGCATCTTTTTGAGGGAAGTCTAAATGGTGAAAACTTAACCCCATTTAGTGCATTAGCAAAACTGACGAGGTAGTTTGTCAGTTTACGCTTAGAATTCCTATATTGGAAGCATTAACCATAGCATTGGACTTTTTGCTTGTATATTATAAAAAGCAAGTATTACTCAAGAATACTTATACTGGGATATAGAGATTGCAGTTAAATATTCTTAGCATATTCCTTTGCCTTGATCTGAATAGATTTCCCTTTATTTTTGTAAGCATATTTTAGCATTAACACATTCTCTCATTATTCTAATTTTACTTTGATATTACTGAAAGAATTGAATAGAATGAAATAATTATTTTCATTACTTTGTTATTAATCACATGAAATAAATCTATCGATAGAGTAAGAAAATTAATTGTTGTCTAATCAACAGCCTAAAGCAGTAAGGCAATAATTTCACAGTATCTTACATCCTACATACTGGTGCTTCAGCAGTGTACATCCCTCTTAATAGATGGCAGTTGATATGTTCCACTTAACCTTTCCCATTTCAGGCTTCTTTCAACACTAGATAAAAGTAGTCATGTTTTCACAGACCTGATTCTGGATGAAGAGAAAATCAAGACATCTCAGGATTTTACTGTGGGGCAGATAGTCAAGTATAAGCCAGTATGGCCCAGAAAATTATTTTCTAACATTAGATGTAATATTTCCCAAATCCTATTTAACCACAGAATGGCTACATTGAAATTTCTTTAAGGCAATGTAACAGAATTTTCAGTGGGTTTTCATTCTGATGCAACAGATGACTTACAAGTGTAGTATGCAGCTCTGGGGTCTGAAGTAGTCACAGCAAAAATGCTTTGTTGGTTTATTTTCTGTTCATCTTGAACAGAAAAGCAGAGCTATGAAATACATTTCAAATCTTTTATTTCCACCTCTAATATATTATTTGAATGGTCATGTTAAAAAGTAAATTATCAGGTAGATTGAATTTAAAGAATGTCCAGCTTTGTACATTTCAAACCATATATACCAATCAATAAGGAAGCAAGTAGAAAATATTTTCATTGTACCAGCTTTCTTTCTTTTGAGGAGAAGAAATTTCTTTTTTCTTTTGCTTTAATAACGTATTTCTACATTTTTAAAAATAGTATGTCCACAAGTTTATGTCAATATAGTGGCCATAATCTACAACTAAACCAGCCACATTTACTACAAGTAGAGATGGAAGCCCAGGGAAATTTAAAGCAGCCTAGATACCAGGAGGACAGTAGAGTTTTTCGCAGTGCAATAGGTAGGCTGCTTATCTAATGCCAGCCAATTTTTAAAGCCATTTTTGATATTTGTTGGATGTGTGTGGACAAGTGTGGATGGGTTTGTTGAGGGGGTGTTCACGTACTTCAAAAGCTTTACAATAGGATTATCTCTGGACCACACCCACATGTAGCTGGGAGAATTTGTAGGTAATGTTCCTGCCCAGCTGGGTAATTCTATGCACCATGAAAAATTAACTTTTAGCATATATGGTGGTTTGAAATAATATGGTTGTTTTAAAGGGTGAGAAACAGGGAATGATTGACAAGGATTCTAATCTAATTATTCTATCTAATTAATTGGATATGGATAATTCTATACATCCCTGGAATTCTATACATCCCTGGTAATAGCATACCTTCCTTGATGATCCCAGGTACGCCCGTATCCCTAGAGTTTAGCAAGACATTTTCTTCTGGATGTGCTGTGTTATGTGTATCCTTACTATTTATGCGTATTCTGAAATCCTACTATGTTATTATAATTATGCAAACTACATATTGTTAAATTGTTAAATCCTACTTGATGTGGGAGCCAGTGGCATTCTATAACCTCACATTTTCCCTCAATTAATAGGCAGTGGACCCTCCGTTTCAAATTCAGTTTCTCTTTTAACCACCAGGGGACCATTATAAAGGCATAAGGTAATTTCCAAAGTTGGGGTTCACATAAATTGACTGACTGATCTGTGGATGTTGCAAAAAATCTTAGGCACTGCTCTGCTGATATAGGGAAAGCCACACAGATCCCCTGGTTTGTCTGATTCCAAAGATGCATAAACCCCAAAATTAATTCCCCTGCAAAGTTTGTGGAATTGTGACTTGCATTCCTTGAAGCTGGCTTCCTGGTCTTAGCAGTGAGCATACATAGCTGCATGTACATAAAGGACAACACATATATACCAAAGATACAATTATTCCTACAAATAAAACAATAAAATAACATGTTATATAAATTATGTGAAGAGTTTCCTCTTCCTTTCAGCTTTTTTTCCCACCTTTAGAAGGTCAGAATAGAAACTATTCAGTCTTTTTGCTCTTCACTGACCAGCAACTGGTCAATGGTTCAATTCAAATGACTCATCAACCATTATCTTAATCATTAATATGAGGTATTACACTGCTTCTAGGTTGTTATGGTTTGTCATACTTACGTACAATATACTCACATTAACGAAGATTTCTGGTATTCTCGTTATTGTTCTCTGTGATTGTCTTAATGCCATAAAGTAACAGTTCCTTCTGTAGTCTGATAGTAATTATCTCTACCTTACTGCTGGATTCTGATGTTTAAAAGGCCATAGTGTCCTCCCACATCACCCCATCCTGATTGTACTCAGCAGAGGACAGTGGAACCTGTCCTTTTCCCCACAAGTTCCATTTGGTCTGCTCACTATCTTTTCAAACTAACACAATAGCCTTTTGCCAAAAAATGGGAAAAAAAAGCAAAGTTGGCATCCACTGGATCCTGTAGCAATGAGTTTCACATTTAATTAAACAAAAATCCCTTCTGCTTGCTCTGAACCCATGATCTGACTTTACTAGATGTCTCTGAGTTTATTATGAATAAGAGTGAAGTGGTTGTTTCTTAATAATTTTCATTAAGCTTGTCAAGATTTTTGGATTTCTTTAATATCCCTCCTAAAGTAATATAATTTCTATCATATACAGAAACGATTCTGGATTTTTATTATGTATGTTGTCCTTGTCTGTGCTTTGACGTTAAAGGCGAAGGATGTAAAAAGGAAGGAGCTGAGAATTGCATTCATATTCAAGGTATGAAGGCATGGACTAAACACAGATGAAGGAGAAATAAATTACAATGGCTGATGATTAGGCATATAGTATGAGAAAAAAATTTATTTGGGGAAAAGCATTAAGAAGCACTTATGCGTGGACTACCCAAGCATTAAATGTTCTATCCTTAATGCTATGAAAATTCAAATACAGAAAAATTTGGAAAATTTATAACATTTCTAAAATGAGAGTACAATTATTTAAGAAGTCTTTTCTGGTTTTGAGACATCATCCCTAATCCTACTTAGATAGCTTAGTTTCTTACTGGCTGTTTGTCTAAACTCTTTTCTTCTTTCTTTCCTCTTCTTTTTATAGACGGAAAAAAAACCTAAAAACTAAACACAAAAAAACCATACATAACAAAAATCCTACACTTTTAACCAGAAACATCCCAGAATTTGCACTTAGTATTGTAATACTTTATATCAAAATCTGGTTAATAGAAAAAAATATGACCTCAGGGATTTTTTTTTCCCTCCAGGTTATATCTGAGATGAATTATACAGTTAATGCTTCCTTATATCCAGAATAATATTCAGTTTTTTAACGAGAGCAGAACCAGGTGCTATAAACTATAACCATGAGCTTGGTGATGTGGATTTTGTTATTCTACAGGGCTCAGGACCAAAATTTTTCATTCAATTGTTCTGCATCAACAGCATTTCAATAGAGCTCAGCATATTGTCACTCCCACTGCAATGCTTATGGCCAAACTTAGGAAAAAAACCCAACAGCAACTAAAGTGAGGTCTTTCAAAAGTCTGGCAAATAGTAACATCCTGAAAAGCTGAAAATTACAGCTGATGACTTTGCAGATGTTTTATTTTAGATTTTTTTGTTTGTGATGAAATGAAAAATATTATTTTTTCCTATATTCTCTTGTTGTTTAGCAAAATAGACATTTCTCATATTGCCCCTCTGTTTCTAAAAGGAAGTGATAAGTAGGAGCACACATATGTATACATATGAATATCATCAAATCTAGAACTGCTTAGCCTATAAATTTATTTTAATAACATTCAAATGTTCAGATGTATTGTGTGTAGCGCTGTTCATATACGTTGTAAATGCTTTCAAGTGCTACTTTCTGGACAGTGTTTAGCGTATGGAATAATTTGCTCAGATTTCCTATTTCTTTGGAGGTTAAATTCTGGGATAAACAGACAGTGATAGACCCTGGTGCCTCTCTATCCACACTGCAGGAAGAAAGAGGTATCAGTACTTGGGTTTACAGACCAAGCATGTGAAACCTTTCACAGATATGTTCACTATCAGAATTTCTCTATATCCTGTTTGTAGACATGGGATGATAATACCTCCACATCTAAAAGTATGATGCTGGGGAAGGGTATATTAGAGATGTCATGATGCTCAGATATAGGGTAAATCTCTGTCAGCGTTATTCCATTTCAGGTGGCCACATACTAGGTTATTTTTTATATGTAGACATGTATGGGTTTGATTATTTACACCTATATACAAAATAAATTAAATGTATCCAAGCTCAATATCAAGTATTAATGCTGACTGAGCGCAGAATGGCCCACATCTCTGCCAGCAAATTGTCTTGGGTTTCAATTTCAGGCAGCTGAAGGGATACAGACTGTCAGGAATGGTCCATGGACTGAAAACTTAGTACCATCTAAACACAAGCTATAAAGTTAAAACTTTTGAAAAATGCAAAGATATAGCAGATATACAGTCCTTATAAATTAAAGTTATTTAATAACAACAGAATTTTTTAAAGGCTTCACTTATAACGGAAGTGCTCTCACATTACATATGCTCCTGATTTGATGCAAAGGAACAAGTAAGATGGCCTGATTTAGGAATACCTTGTCTGAAGAAAGGAAGATTTACAGAAGGCTTAAAGCCATAATACAAAAAGAGATGAGACCCTATTTATGTCTTGAATTCTCAGCTGTCACTTAGAACATAAGCAAATTAAAATAATTTTAAATATATATATATTATTCAGACATTGTTTTCATTTCACCTTCTTTCACATATAAAAATCAATTGATTGTCTTGTATTTCATCTTCGGCTCTTCAGAGATTCATACAGGTTCTGTAAGATATATCCCTTATTTCCAATGAGAGCATTTAGAATGCATAGCATTAAGGAAGGAGCTGTTAATATATCCAAGGCAATGAAAGTTTAGCTAAAAATGAGATGTGAATTTACATTCCCNATGTGAATTTACATTCCCATTATATTAATAGTATTTTGTTATACATACTTTTCTTTCTTTTATATGTATTTTTCTTTCTTTTCTTTTTAAATTAAATTAAAAATAGGTTTTGAATTTAAAAAAAACCACACAAAACAAACATGAATTTTATTTTTAATTTTCATTCTTCAGAATAAAAAACTTAGTATTATATATTCACAAAAAGTTGAAATGATTTTCCAGTCACCACTATTTCTCAGGATCACACCGGGATGTTTCTAAAGCTGTTTTTGATACCTGCATAGAGATGATTCAAATATCTGATTCTCCCATATTTTATAGTACTAATATAAGTCATGGTTTTTTAAAATATTTTTTCAGAACTTTCTGCAACAAAAATGATATAATTATCTTGGGAGTACTAAAGATTTGCCTCTCATATACATTTTTTTCTAAATAGGGAATAGTAAATCATCTAGTCTGATCAGCATATCACAGGCCAATAATTACTTGTAGCTATGTATTGGTCACTTGTTTATTGACACACTTTTTAAAAATAGCTTTTATAGATATTTTTTTTTCCTTTAAAAAAGATTAAGTCTTGTGTTCCTGTTCATCCCTTTTTACCACAGAGCTAGCACAGCTGCAGGCATTGCTACCCTTTCTAATCTTCATAGTTAAATATTTAGGCAGGTGCAAACAAAACACTTTTTTGTGAGATTATTTCCTCCCCCATTTCCCATACTTTCATGTCCCACCATTCATTAAAGATTTTTAGCCTGCTACACATCACTGAACTTCAAATGATCAAGAAATGGCTTAAATCTTCAGATGTTATAAACATGAAATATTCTTTTCTTTATTAGAAAAAAAGCATCTTGAAACTTACAACAAAATCTTAGAGAAATTCATAATCTCATGGGTGTTTTTGTTTCCTGAATAGTGGGAGATCAGACTCCAAATCCTTTTTTCAATATTTTTAAACAAAAATGGAAATTAAGCATTCCAGCAGCAACCTCAAGAGAAAAATTTATTTCATGACAGCCTGAAATAAGACAAAGCAAAAGAGAAGCTCTGGCTCTGTAGTTTACCTTTCCTCCTACTCCCTGGCCCCTACCCTTTTTTAATGGCACACTGAAGATTTCTTTTTCCCAATCACAAGTAGCTTAATTTATTCAACACAGCTATTGTCTTAATGATTTTTTTAAACTTTTCCAGTGCAAAGACAGTACTTTGATATATGCTGGTCACTGGTGGCACTGATTTGCTCTCTTTTTATTTAATCTTTCTAACTATACACCAAAAAACATTTTATGTGAAACAGAAATCTCAAAGAAAATACTTTTGAAGATTCATATCTCATGTGAATGGTTATTTTTCTAACAAATATCTGCTGCCAGGACTTAAAACTTTGCCAGCAGACATATACTCCTAAAACTATAATTAGATTATTTTTTTTTTGTGTGTGGGTAAGAGAATTCAGAAAGCACCAACTGTTTGAGCTAGACTTTTGTCATCCATGTTACTTCTAAATTGAAAAACAAACATGAATACATTTTGATTTTGATGAACCAAGTATTTATCTGTGCTGACAGCCATTGTTACATTCCATCCACAAACCAATAGAATTTACTTTATATGGGCTGAGATGTTAAATATAAATACAAAAAAAAAAATCAGCGTGTTCATAGCAGAAAGCTTGACTGATTGTTAAATACAGAGATTATCAGGCATCACCATGAAGGAATGGTTCTTATTTTGAAGTCTCAGGATGCATTTTCTTACATTTAATAGATTTATTCATTGTCATTTTAGAGCATCTTGAAAATTATTCCACCAACATGATTTTCATGCAGTTATGATAAAAAAAAAGTATATCAAGCCATGAAATTGCTTCTGACAAAGAAACTTCCATCATCTCATAACATATTATAATACAAGTCCAATATTTGATGAATAAAAGAAGATTGAAGGAACAGCTGTGTTTGAAAATCCAGGTTTCTTTCCTCCCTTCTGCTTGTATAGTAAAATAGTACAGAATTAAAATTTTGAAAAAAACTGTTTCTTTCTCTTTATTAACTCTAGTAATTCCAAACAACTGACTAAGGTACCACTGTGCACAGCCAAATTTAAATCAAAGGCCTAAGATGTTTGGCAAGGTATTTCTCTGGAAAAAGAAGCTACTCTGTTATGCTAATATTGCAATGAACAATACACAAGACCTTTGTCACTCAGGACACTAACGTTAAACCTTGCTGAGTAAATGATTTTTAGCAATTGCAATTTCTTTTTATTTGGTTTTCTTACTAAATTGGAAGTGCAAAAGCAGAGTTCATTATTATGTTTCTTTTTGGCAAGCAAAGAAAAAATTTGCATTATCCCAAGTGGACTCCTTATTACTTTAAATTGTTTACTAAGGCAAAAATTGAACTTGTGTTGCAGAAACACTAAGCAAAAGAAATATAACTCTTTTCTGAACCTTGTTTACAGCTTATCTCGTTATATTGAAACTGTACCAGTTGATACTGGAAGTAGCATAATTAAAATTGTCAGTGCACTCTCCTATAATAGTACTGCTTATACATCATTGCATTTTTCTTCTATTAGTTATGGTAAGTTTACAGACAAACTATTTTTGCCTAATTTGAGTCTCAATTTGGTATGAAAATTCCTAGTGCAAAAGTCTGCTGAGATTGTGCACACTGACTGATCCATGAGGGTGCAAAAGTGGTAGGAAGGACAGATTACAAGTCACAGCCTGATAACGGAATTACAGAAGGCAAACTACCTATCAAGAATAATGATGTTGCACATCCAAAACACAGTTGTCCCATACCATGTCAAGAGGAGGCAGGAGAAATATCAGAAGGATCAGATGTGACTGGAGTAGGCAGCTATTCCAGCAAACTTCAGAACTGACGGGAGTGACACCAGCAAGGAAAATTTATACAGGATATCCTCCTCCTCCTAATCAGAATCAAACTTGAGCCCATCTCTAGTCTAACATAGGAACTTCTACACATCTAAGATATGAGCATAGCCTTATGATCCTTATGAACTGGTTGCAAACATAATTTGGCCTTATCTGCATGTATCAATTCCCATTGTACTGAATCCCAATTCATCTCTGCTCAGAACCAGAGTGTTAACACCAGCCCCTGTGTAAGAAGTGTTGCTTAAACCAAATCTGAACATGGATCATGTGCATGAACATGAATCATGTGTGCTGACAGCAGACCTGTAGTTAGGGAAATAACATCTTTTGAAGCCTAAAATTGGCTTTCATCACAGTATTTCTCATAGTAGAGCTTTCCAATTATGCAAAGCTTCCTGATTTGTATAATCTTTAGTGCAATCAAGACCTGCTAATAAATCATATATGCAGTTCCCATTTTATTAAGGTAAAGGTAAGATTATTAGCATATTCCTGAACCATTAATGTTCTAACTGTCCCAGTCTAGAAAGGTAAGTATGGAAACCTACATCCCCAGGTATAACAGTAGAGATGGCTGTCATGTTAGCTTTATCTGGCTGTCATATCAGCATAAAGCAATATAATTTCTAACACACTGACAGAAAACCAAAAACTTTTAAAATTATTTTCAAAATATCCTTTTTGTACAATTTCACCCACAGAAGGTGTACAATAAAAGCATATTTTATTTGATAAGTATATCTTCCATGAAAAAAAGCAATTTAATCCATGAAACAGACGGTAGCTAACGAGCAAACTGCCAGTGACGTCCACCTCGGATTAAAGGTTAGGGCTTGATGTGCTTCAATGACCTCAGATCTGGGGGAGGAAGTTAACATACCTTGGGAAAAAGGATGTACCACTGATAAAGGCAGAAATATTGGGCCACAAGGACACTTGGCAGGACTCCCAGGATAAGGAAGAAAGTAGTAAAACCAACTCAGCAGCTGTGCTGAAATCAGCTCCAGGTGGGTAAAAGGGAACTCTGATCTCTGACCACTGATCCACAGACCACTGGCCCAAGAAACCCAACGACCCAAAAAGAAGAGATAAACTGAGCATGCAGACTAATTAGGATGAGAAGTGAGAGAATCATCAATGACCAGAAGACAGAGTACAGAAGAGAAGAGAACCATGTCTCTTGTAGCCAATGAACACTAATCCCTTTGTTTGCTAAAATGTATAAATAGTTAAAAGCTTTATAATTGGTGTACACGATAGGTGAAGAGTTCAACCATCTGCCTTAGCACTGAATAAAGTAATGATGGCTTTCTAACCTGACAAACTGCTTGGATAGTGTATTCCCTGGGTTTTCAGTGGCAGACCTTGGGGAAGGAAGGAAGAGCTGCAGCACACCAGGCTGGGCACTGCTGGCAGCCATGCCATCAGCATCCCCACCTCTGCCTGCCTGGGGCAGACAGAGCTTTCTCACGTGGGACAGGTGGCCTGCACACCTCTCCTGGGCATCTGGCATGGGAAGACCTGCCCCAGGGGCATGGATCTGATCTCACAGGGTCACAAGATGGGTCCAGGCAGAGCCACAGCACCACATATCCTACAAGAGGGTCTGCGGGCACGTGTCCAGGCACTCCCCAATGAAAATGTGCACATCTGTAACCCACACGGCCTGGGTCTGTGTGGGAGGAGTGAACATAACTGTGCAGCACTGTACCTTTGAGGAATTAGTTATAAAAGACTGCTTAGAAATTTGTAGGCATTTATTAACATTTCATAATGTCTGGTGATTTAACCATTCTGCTAGTGATATTGATCCTGGATGAATCATTCAATGTTTTCAAGTTAATTGTGTGACATTAGCAAGCCAATAAACCATTTCAAATATGATTGGTTAAAACTATATGAACTGAGCAGTTTTGCTTTGTGATAGCAGCTGTCTTCATTACCATAAGGCATTCTGAGATAATACCAGAAAAGATTGTCTCTCTAAAATACTGGAGTGTTTCTGCTGGGGCATAGGAAATCCTCAAGGACAGAAATGAGGTTTGCAGCAAAATTACCTGTGGATATCTGGATAGATCTGTAGACACAGTAAACAGCACAGTTCTCACACTGTCTTGCAGAACTTAATCAACCAGTATGTTATTCCTGAGGAGGATGTTTATTAAATGCTTTGTTAAGAAAATAACCCCACAAATATTCTGTGCCATCCTTTGCTTTATTTCTGCAGAACTGCTACTACTTAGGTTACATTAGAGCAAAATGAATATGGGACAGTACTTTAAGTTGATTCCTTCTTGATTGCAAGATTATCCATTATTTATAGTAGTATCTCTGCAGTTATGGACTCCAAACTGTACCATCTAATGACCTATCTGGTTTAGCATTAAATGTTTTTACACTACAGTTTGGGTTTTAGTTCGGTTTTGCTTGTTTTCTAAATGGCAGCAGGAGAGAAACCTTATTATAGTCATGGCAAACAAGGACCCTGGAGCTGTATCCTTTTCCCCCAGGAGGTAGTTGGCATTTTATTGCAACAAATAGCTAAAGATACCCTCTATAATATGCATGAATTATATATGGATTTGTATTTCATATTTTATAAATCTGACTAGGATTTAAAATTGCTTTACAGGAGTAATTTTGTTTTGGTTGTACCCAAAAAACCCCTGATAACTTCCTTTGAGTGCTGAGGGCAGAGTAGGACGCAGCTATGTTAAGTTAGTTATATTCAGAGTAACTGTTCCATGTAAGTAGAAATATTCCACACAAAAAAACCTTACAGCAACTGTAACATAAAGGATTAGTCTACCACTAACTCTGAACTTGTCGGTTTGTTTTTCTTCATAATTCATAATTTCTTGTATTTGAATTCTTTTTGTACATTTTGTACCATGGCGAGAAATTTAAAAATAAGACTTTTTCTAATAACCCCAGAGAGAAAAGAAAAAAAAAAAAATTATATACTAGTCTTATAATAATCAGTGTCTCTCTTGGCATAATATTTCTTTAATATTCTAGTAAGACAAGCATGATTTTAAATAATTTAAACTTAAAAGATGTCATCTGGAAACCACTACAGGTGGCAAAAGAATCTTTGCAGCAAGCATTAGAGAAGTAAAATGGCAGTTAATAGCTAAGTTAGTTTCTAGTTGATTTTTTTCTCATAAAGAGAGTTAAGACCAAAGATAATAAAACTAACACCATTTTTATCACACAATATGACACATGACTAGTACCTTTGGCCAACCAGTGGTAACAGTGGATTTTTCAGCAGAAAAAAAAAAAAATTAAATGCTGTTTAAAATCAGACGGCTGTTTTTCACTTACAAAAAAAATCAAAATTACAAAATTTAATCCAGAAGTTAGTTAGAAATATACATTTTAAACTAAGATCCTAACAATTGCTTTGTATTTTGTTCCTTTACAGACTTTAAATATATTTAAATTTGATGCTTTTGAACTTTTGCTCATGTTGAACTGCACTGTTTTTAGTGCACCAAGTGCCAAAAAACTTCCATTCAACCCTGATTATTTTTGTTTGGATATTCTGTTACACAAAAGAAAAAAGTAAAATCCCTGAGGGTGAAGTCAATTAATTAGATTTTGCTAATCAGGTAGTTCAGAAGACTGAACAATTTTTAGCTAACAAAGTTGTTAAAGTTCACGCTGAAACAAAGGACTAAGAAAAAAAAACAACAGTATTTTTAGTCATCTTTTATCTAACTTGACTCAGGAGGTGTTTTGTTAGGAAAAAGCCCTATTTAACTAGACAGCATAAGAGTGGTTTCAAGTGGTCAGAACTAAAAAATCCACCAAAGCCACCAAAGCCACCAAAGCCTGTCTTCAGCAACAGCTACAAAGCAATACAGAAAGAAGATGCAAGGTATGTAAGAAATGGAAGAGATAGATTATTCTGTTCTTGAGAACTTGCCTATCTTCTAAGATTTGTAGCTCTGAAACGTCTTAAGCCTGTCATAATTTCTATGCAACCTTCGGTGGATTCTATTTAATAAATTCATTTAATCTTCTTTTGTCAGCACATGGCATTCCAGCAGCCATGCTCTCTGTGGACAAAGGATTCACAAAAAGTGGCTACAGAGTCTTATTTTTACAGATTGTGGTTACTAACACTTAAAATGAAGGTACTAGCATTAAATTCAAATCAGATGAGTATGATTTTTCAAAACCAAAAGGATTCAGGGTATGGGTGCAAATTGAAAGAGGGGAAATATAAGCTGAATATTATAAATAATTTATTTACTGTGGGGGTGCTGAGACACTAGATCAGGTCGCCCAGGGAGGCTGCATGTGTCCCATCCCTGTTAGTGTTCAAAACCAGGCTGGATGAGGCCTTGAGCAACCTGATCTAGTGGGAGGTATTCCTAACCATAGCAGGGTGGACTGAGACTAACTGATCTTTAAAGTCTCCATTCCAACCTTTTACCATTCTATAATTCTTTGATAATTCACATTCACTTAGACCCACTGATATATAAGCTATTATGGACAATCCTGCCACTACATTTATGTGATTTTTGCTTTGTATTAAGTTGGTCTCCTATTAATTAACACTTCTACGCAGTATTTCTGTGGTCAGATTTTATCCTTGAATAATCCTAGAAATTAGGAATATGCAAATGAATTAAGCACAAGAAATTCTGTTATTTGTCCAACTACTCATAGTAAGTGTTATTTGCAATTAGTGATGAGTTTCCTGGGGCTTACCTAATGTCCTTGTTATTGGAATCCTTCTGTAAAAGGAAAACAAGGACTTCCATAGTATTTAATTATTCCAGCCTTTTTAGGATCCTACAGTGATGTCAAAAATCTGCTTTTTCTTCAAGTCATAAGGGGTATTAGACTCTTGTTGTCCTCATAGGCTTTCTGATTGAGATTAGGACAGGTTGATGCCTTGAGAATGTTGTCTCTGCTTGCAGAGATACATTCACTCATGTCCTCCTAATCTGTCTTCATAAAAGTATCTTCTCCCAGACATCATATTCCCTTTCCTATTTTATAATATTTTGCTTTTCCAAAGCATTCTAAAGACAGCATTTGTTCAGCCTTTTACCAAAGTCCTCACAATCTTTCTTCATATTTTTCAAGTGCATGTCCTTTCTCCTCTTGCAGACAGACCTAGCACAAGCCATTTGTCTCCTTTGACACTAATATTTTTTTTTAACAAAAAAACCCCATGGTTGCAGTATGAAAAACAAAAAGTTACTTGCATGAACGAATAGGCTCCAAGAAACAATTTCACAGCTAAATAAGAAGTCACTTAACTAGGATTTCAGTGGTTATGGCTTTACTTTTACACAGCTATATTTGTAAATATCAGAGCTAAGTGAAAGGTACCGGTAGAGTTGGCCACCATCTCTTGCATGAATGGTTTGATGTCTGAGCCCCACTCCAGCAGATATTTCTCAGGAGTGGAGTCCACTGAGACAGTATATAGGCTTCCCTTACTCTGCTATTCCTTTACACAGCGGATGCACAGCTGCACTTGACACAGAGACCTGCAGGGCAGGGCAGACTGCAGACGCAGTAACTATTAGAGCACACACCCTTCACTGCAGTTCACCAACACGGGTCCACCTTCTAGGTGTAGCTGCCAGCCTGGGAGAAGCTGCAGCACCATTTTGAAAGAGATTTTTTAAATATTCATGGTGGATGCTACCATCATGAGAGGTGGCTCAAAGAATGTAGTGTAACTGAAAAAAAAAACAGTTT
This sequence comes from Leptocoma aspasia, assembly GCA_013399835.1. Taxonomy (NCBI): domain Eukaryota; kingdom Metazoa; phylum Chordata; class Aves; order Passeriformes; family Nectariniidae; genus Leptocoma; species Leptocoma aspasia. The sequence goes on from VXAX01003842.1 coordinate 173,544, forward strand.
CATAGAATGGATTGAAACCATGATCTTAAAGACAAAGAAAGGTAAAAACCAGTCATTGCTTTCTCCTGTTGCCAAAGAAGATGTCAAGAAAAGATCTCTAAATATACAACGAAAAAGAATTACGGATTTTCAATTTTATGGTCTAAGGAGTTTCAAAAATAACACATTGTTTTAATAAATAATTTTAAAATTATGGGGCACAAAGGTAAACTCAGCTGAAGTGATCATGGCACCAAAATTGGCAGTGCCAGGAAGTGTTAGGCACATAATGCGATTCTTGGGGTTGTCCTGTGCAGAGCCAGGAGCTGGACTTTGATGATCCTTGTGGTTTCCTTCCAATTCAACATATTCTGTGAGTCTATGACTTTCAAATTGCATTATACAACCAGTTATATATAGGAATTAAAATTTCTGAGTTTATGTACAATACACAGAGGTTTTCAAGACTCTTTAGGAAGGCCAAAATTTTGATAACCCTTGAGAATCCTAAAGGTATTAACCCTACTGAATTTGAGTACTGCATAACTATTCATGTGAGATGATTATATACTTAATATCAGCATTGATTAAAGTCAGTGTCTTAATATATACTGTTGCAAAGATAAATTTCTTGCCCTTCCACTTTCTGGCTTCCAATCACATTCTAAAAAGAGTTTATCATTTCATTCTTTCCTTTATTTTAAAACATGATAAAGGGGACAGCTGAAGAGATGTTCACCCACAGTTTTTTGAAGACACATAGGAGTTAACTTGTGGGTTTTCCTCATATAAAGAATACTGTCACTATTTACATATATAATATATAAGTCACTATATAATATATATAGTGATAATATAAGTCACTATAGATTTATACAAAGTCAGCTTGATTCACTTTCAGAATAACTAAATGAAATTGATAGCTTTAAAATAGATTTTATCATAATGGTTTTCTATTTAAAAAATGCTACTTATCACTATTCATATTGTAGACTTTCGAGGTCAATATTAAGATGCTGGAGGTAATAGAATTAAAAATCATCTTGCATAGCCTTCTTTGCGAATTAGCAGCACTTTCTCTACTGTAAGGCCTGTTATTCTTTTATTGATTTAATAAAGTAGCATGCTTTATTGATACAACACACTTCCTGAATGTGTGCTCATCTGTAACGGTAATTTGAGGTTAACAGAACCTGCATGTTAGTATTGGATCAACTCAGCCAATTGCTGTTACTCTTTTGAGGTAATAATTTATTCAGACAAGCAATACTCAGCTCTGCCACCTGAGGAGCTAAAGTACCTCTCCAGACATTGATCCAGGGAATTTTCGAATTCAGACATCATAATTTAGAAGGCAGAAAGAACAAATTAGATTTTGAAAGGCTGGCATTGCAAATTTTAGTAAGAGTATAATTTAGTCTGAAAAAAACCCCAGGTCTTACTACAGGGGACAGAATCAGATGTGTGGCATATGCTTGTGGGGACTGGAAAGGCAAAGCAAACTTGAGATGTCACTAGTAAAATACAAAAGATAACAAGAATTTGCTTCACAACTTCGATCAGTTAACAAGAGACTGAGGAAAGGATAACTCTGTTACACAACACAGGAAAAGAATGACAAAGGAATGGTGTCAGGAAATATAGTCTTTACTGCCTTTTCTGTTTCAGTCCTCAGGAACAGATCAGCTGAGACTAAATGACTGCTAGAAAGCTTGTAACTTCAAGTGCTGAGGAAACAAAAAATACTTCCTTGTGACCTTATTTTTTTAGATAAAATCGCAGAGTCAACAAATGACTTATCTTGGCTTTCCTAAAGATTACAATGGAAATTCATGACAATCTGATAAACATGAAATAGAGAAAACAGTAGTGTGGGTGGAAAACTGATTAGAAAAGATAATCCCAAAGAATAATTATCAATAACTTGTGGTTATGGTGGAAGGACACATTGATTGCTGTTCCACATGGTATAGAGGATGAAAGAGAATCTATATTATTGAATTTACTAATAAAAAAGAAAATCTGGGGGGGACTACAGGGGCACCAGAGAACAGGATCCAAGTTTTCAATAAGCCCAAATTTGTGAAAGATTTGATAAAGAAAATAAATAAGGCAAAACCAAAAAAAAGTGCTGTGCCTGTGCAGGAACAACTAACTACAGAAATACAAGAGAAGGATGGGCAGCAAAGTAGAATAAGAATAATGGTTTATAATGGATCACTAACTGAAGTAGCAACAACACATACTAAAGAAGGCATGTGCCATACTGGGATGAGGGAACATACAACTCTGTTCAGTCTTGGCCATTGTACTTCAGAAAACGTGTAAGGCAGTGTGAGAAAGTCTAGAAGAGAGCAGTAATATTAATTATAAGGTTTAAAAATATGATTGAAGAAAAATTGAAATTATTAGGTCTGGTTTGCCTTTTGTTTAGACTTATAATTGCCTGGAAATTCTTTGAAGAATGCCCGTTGTGATCGAATTATGATAAATGGGCTTATATTGCAAGGTAGATGCTAGTTATATTTAAAATTTTTTTAAGGCAAGGAGCCTGAAACACTTTTTACACCTCCCTTGTGGATTACTTATTCATAAAGGCTTTGTTGTAGTTTAATTTGATTGCTTTTATTCTGGAAAATAAATTATATTTTTAAAATCCCTTACAGATTATATTTAGCTTTAGCGTAGTCCTAGAAGTGTAGCTTGTTATTGAAACCTGGAGTCAGCAAGAAAGAAGAGAGGCATAACTGCTTGTATCAGGCCAAGATATCTTATCTGGAATGTTGCCATATGAGATGATGCCACATGAGTGAAAAAAAGGGGTAAAAATGTTGTAGGAGTTACGGTTTTAGGGAAAGTGGTAAGCAACAATCAAAGAGCTTGGGGGGGGTATCAGGAAAAGAGTCAGTGTGGGTTTGTCAGTGGGTTTGCTACTCACGGCTCCTTGAGTTTGGTACTACTGACATGCAAATGATGCCATAGAAATACCAACCATACTTAGAGGATACAAGACCAAAATACTGAATTCACTGCTCACACAAATGACTGGCAAATGAAATGGAAGTATGTAAGTACACCAACTTCATACCATCATACACAAACAGAAGGTAGGCAAAGGAACAGGGCAATAATAAATACACTGTATAACTTTGAGTTGGTCCAAATGTCAGAGTATCCTGAAAACTTTTAGATCACAGCATAAACCTGGATGTTCAACATTGGTGGTTTAGATTTGCATCAAACAAAATAGTAAAAAGAAATTCTAACACTATTTTCAGACTCTGCTTATTAGACCTCACTTTTGGGGTTTTTTACATCTAAATGTCTAAGCATCTAACAATTTAGAAATGCCTGCATTTTGTCTAAAAAATGCAATGATACTTCTCTTAGGTTTTAACAAGAGCAAGGCTTGTAAGATCTTCAGAACAATATGTATTTTAGCCTTATTTAAAAAGAGCTGGATTTTATTCATTAAAGCTAGAGTAGCTGTTGGAAGGAAATGCCATTTAGTATTAAAAAAAAGTGAACATTTGTACATGTCAGAAAAATGATTGTAAAACTGTATATGCCAGACCAGAAAATTATGTTTCATTCAGGCATCATTCAATAGATGGTTTCACTTCCCTTTACCTCTCCCCTTCTTTATGTTAAGGGTTGGACAGCTACATTTGATGCAAGTGCCTGAAGGATAATTCCAAGGGTGAACCACAAATCACAGTGCAGTTCTAACTGGGGCACATTACGTTGCTGCTCTCAGGAATTGTCAGATGCGCATTTAAGTGAAAAAATAGTCTTGCTCTCTTCAGTCTTGATCTATTGATCTCAATGGACTTTATTCTTAATAAATATTTCTCATTTTTTAGAGTAGCACTGCACACAAAAAAGGCAAAGGGAATGAAGAAATTTGTTCTGCTTACATTACAATTTCCTGAGATATTATTCCACCTTGGGAAATTCATTTTCAAAATTTAAATGAGTGTCTGTAGTACAGGACACAGAACTAGAAGGTTAGTCTTCCATGTTTTCCATAGCCTCATATTTCAAAAGTATTTTTAAATCGCCCTAGAGATTTCTAAAAAAAAGAGAAAAGTTTTATGTTGAAAGGCATAATATTGAACAGCTGGTAGGGAGAATAGTGTTCTTTATAAAATCAAACAAACAAACAAACAATGTATTAGTATAGAACATACTGAACCATGGCTATTCTTCCTCTGAAGAGTAGGTGGCCAGTTTTGTTTTAAAATGGAAAATTAGAAAATTTAAAATCCTTGTTTCCTTTTCAAAATCTTTTTTCTTTCTTGTATGTTTAATAAACTTAGCCAGTATAAAGACATGAGTCATAAATGTGTTGTATTGAAATTTCCTTGTATGTGAGGTTTTGGCCTCTGCTCCTGGACCTGATTAAAGTGGCTGTGATATTTTTGTCTTTGACTTGGATGATACATCTCACCCCGTCAGATTCCCTTTTTGGAAATGAAGTTCCTGTTGCAATTGCATTTTCTTTTGCATTAATCAGTAAAGATAATTGCAGCTTCTGTTACTCAATCAGTTGCCAAAGAAATCAAGTTGTCCTTATTCAGCTTCTTGGAGCTGAGAAAATATTATTTGTTATTAACTCTTGAACCATTCTATCCTATCCTCCACTAAGGGCAAACTGAATCAGCTTTTATTATGGAACATTTTATGATACAAGTCATTAAATGAAAATATGGCCTTTTTGCTTTATAAATCTGTTAGAGCAAGCACGATATCATGATTAATGGACAATATTTTCTGATTTTATGTGTGGAAAACATGCAGTATCCCCATTTATCTGCCTATGCGATTAGTTTCTTTCTTCCTTCTTTGAGTTTCTCAGTTAGACCTGACTCATCACCTCGATTAAATTTAGGAGGTATTGTGTACTAAATAAAGAAACTCTTATAAAAGCTTACGTCTAGGTCTATGTGTTACATATGAAATGTCTAGTATTTTGTTACAACAGTTTGAATACATTAATTCATATATTTTAATTTTAATTTTAATTTTAATTTTCATTTTCATTTTCATTTTAATTTTAATTTTAATTTTAATTTTAGTCTGCTCTTATTTAACATCTCTCATTGAATGTTTCTCCCAAAATTGAATCCTAAAACCAGAGGTATAGATTTTGCTGGTATAAGTTTGAGGAAAACGCTGTGAAAAAATATTAATACAGAGAACATCAGAAGTTTAACACTCAGGGGAAAAGCAGGGTATAATCATGGAATCAGTTAGGAGCAAATTACAAAATCTATCTCCAAATATACAATTTTGTATTTTGCTTATCTTGAAATGAGAGAAATTTGAATTCTCACCTGTTTATTTCTTACCATAGCTGTGAAATTGGGTGGTTTTTGGTTTGGCTAGGAAGAGGATTTGACTATTGTTTAATGTATATGCACAGCAATCCAGGAAATTTCCCATCTCAAGTTCAAGAAATGAATGTTAAAGAAAAACTATTTGGAAGGCAAGAGAATTTCCTGCTCTGTGTAGACATAGCATGAACATAATCTGCCAACCCTCCCTTCAGGTCAGTGTATCATTTTTCCATCAAAATGTTCAAATATTGAGCCAGACATGTTTTGTTCCAGACATCTTTGTTTCAGTTAGTATTCACTGAAGCTTAAAAGAACTCCAAGAAAGACCATATGGATAGATCTATTTCCTTATTTCCAAAAAGAAAAAAAGAAAGCCCCATGCTGACTTGCAACATGTCCCGCTTCAGGCTTTTGATTCCAGAGACTCTGCCCCCTGCTCCTCATTTTCTCAGTGCTGTGTGGTTCTTCATATAAGCTAGGTCATTCTGCTTATTTCTCAGTTTCTCACTGTTTGATCTTTGACAATTACTGGATCACAGCCTTTCCTTCTCTGTGTCCATATTTTCATGGAAACACAAAAAGAGTGAGTGCAAAGGCACGGGAAAAGGACTCCTGCTTTTTGTCCTCGTTTTCCAGTGAAACCTTTTCATGTCATAACACTGGAAGAAAATGAAATTTCATCCCTGGAAACCCACAAATTAACCAAGATATCTGAAAACAAAATATGTAAAAAAGAAGAGGGAAGGGCCTCTGTNTGTATTAGTATAGAACATACTGAACCATGGCTATTCTTTCTCTGAAGAGTAGGTGGCCAGTTTTGTTTTAAAATGGAAAATTAGAAAATTTAAAATCCTTGTTTCCTTTTCAAAATCTTTTTTCTTTCTTGTATGTTTAATAAACTTAGCCAGTATAAAGACATGAGTCATAAATGTGTTGTATTGAAATTTCCTTGTATGTGAGGTTTTGGCCTCTGCTCCTGGACCTGATTAAAGTGGCTGTGATATTTTTGTCTTTGACTTGGATGATACATCTCACCCCGTCAGATTCCCTTTTTGGAAATGAAGTTCCTGTTGCAATTGCATTTTCTTTTGCATTAATCAGTAAAGATAATTGCAGCTTCTGTTACTCAATCAGTTGCCAAAGAAATCAAGTTGTCCTTATTCAGCTTCTTGGAGCTGAGAAAATATTATTTGTTATTAACTCTTGAACCATTCTATCCTATCCTCCACTAAGGGCAAACTGAATCAGCTTTTATTATGGAACATTTTATGATACAAGTCATTAAATGAAAATATGGCCTTTTTGCTTTATAAATCTGTTAGAGCAAGCACGATATCATGATTAATGGACAATATTTTCTGATTTTATGTGTGGAAAACATGCAGTATCCCCATTTATCTGCCTATGCGATTAGTTTCTTTCTTCCTTCTTTGAGTTTCTCAGTTAGACCTGACTCATCACCTCGATTAAATTTAGGAGGTATTGTGTACTAAATAAAGAAACTCTTATAAAAGCTTACGTCTAGGTCTATGTGTTACATATGAAATGTCTAGTATTTTGTTACAACAGTTTGAATACATTAATTCATATATTTTAATTTTAATTTTAATTTTAATTTTCATTTTCATTTTCATTTTAATTTTAATTTTAATTTTAATTTTAGTCTGCTCTTATTTAACATCTCTCATTGAATGTTTCTCCCAAAATTGAATCCTAAAACCAGAGGTATAGATTTTGCTGGTATAAGTTTGAGGAAAACGCTGTGAAAAAATATTAATACAGAGAACATCAGAAGTTTAACACTCAGGGGAAAAGCAGGGTATAATCATGGAATCAGTTAGGAGCAAATTACAAAATCTATCTCCAAATATACAATTTTGTATTTTGCTTATCTTGAAATGAGAGAAATTTGAATTCTCACCTGTTTATTTCTTACCATAGCTGTGAAATTGGGTGGTTTTTGGTTTGGCTAGGAAGAGGATTTGACTATTGTTTAATGTATATGCACAGCAATCCAGGAAATTTCCCATCTCAAGTTCAAGAAATGAATGTTAAAGAAAAACTATTTGGAAGGCAAGAGAATTTCCTGCTCTGTGTAGACATAGCATGAACATAATCTGCCAACCCTCCCTTCAGGTCAGTGTATCATTTTTCCATCAAAATGTTCAAATATTGAGCCAGACATGTTTTGTTCCAGACATCTTTGTTTCAGTTAGTATTCACTGAAGCTTAAAAGAACTCCAAGAAAGACCATATGGATAGATCTATTTCCTTATTTCCAAAAAGAAAAAAAGAAAGCCCCATGCTGACTTGCAACATGTCCCGCTTCAGGCTTTTGATTCCAGAGACTCTGCCCCCTGCTCCTCATTTTCTCAGTGCTGTGTGGTTCTTCATATAAGCTAGGTCATTCTGCTTATTTCTCAGTTTCTCACTGTTTGATCTTTGACAATTACTGGATCACAGCCTTTCCTTCTCTGTGTCCATATTTTCATGGAAACACAAAAAGAGTGAGTGCAAAGGCACGGGAAAAGGACTCCTGCTTTTTGTCCTCGTTTTCCAGTGAAACCTTTTCATGTCATAACACTGGAAGAAAATGAAATTTCATCCCTGGAAACCCACAAATTAACCAAGATATCTGAAAACAAAATATGTAAAAAAGAAGAGGGAAGGGCCTCTGTTCCCTTTCCTCACTATTAAGATACCTGCAGAAATAAAGATATCAATAACATTTGCATGTTTATTTAAGTTTTGTGCCTCAAAGTCTGATCACAGAGGTGACTCCATGGACAGCAGATATTATACATGCACGTATTTAATTTCTAGGTATAAAATGAGAGGTTAGAGAAGGTGAATATTTTAAACAGGAAAGCATGACATCAACACATCTGCAGAAAAATGGCTACTAGACAATTCTTTTGACTTCCCAAGCAAAAGAGGAGAATATTACTATCCACAGGTATAGAAAATAGCAAAACCCTTCCTTCCATGACCCAGGAATCATCTGGTTCAGAATCAGCACATCAAAAATACTGTTCAAATTAGTGTGAGAAAGAAGATATTAAGTCATTGCCCTTTACAGAAAACTGAAGGGATGTTTGTTCATTGGAACAACATAATTGCTTTAAAAAAATATAGTACTTTGGGAAAATATTAAAACTCTCTTAGAAAGCGTACCACATAGAGTATGTTCCTTTCAATTAACACTAAACTAGCCCAAAGCACATCAGAAGTCAGTCTACGAAGGTGATGAAATACAAAGACCAGCAGCAAGGAAGGAAGAGACAAAACCACTCAAAGAACCAAAGAGATTAAAATGCAGGGCAAGTTAAAAAAATCCAAACCATTACCAACACCAGAAAAATCTCAAATGATCAAAACCCCCAAAAAATCCCAAATAAAACCACAATGCAGATAAAAATTTTAAAATATTCATTTCATCCTGCCAACTGAAGATTTTTTGTTTTCTTTTAATGCAAATGAGAGAAAGTCCAGGAATATTTGGTACTTTAATACAAAGAAAGGAACCATAAATGAAAGGGTATATTTTGGGTTCTGATATAATCTGAAGGCTTGAAAAGCCTTAGGAAAGAATTCTGTAATATAACCACCAAATATTAATCTGAAATTTAGTTGAAAACTCTTTGTTGAATATCTATACTACCGTATCTGTGGTCTTTTCAATAAATTTCTTAGTATTCTGACAAGCTTCTGTGGTTTCTCGGATTACGACACTGAGCAATTCAACCCATTACCACGTGCTTCACTATTTGCATTTCAGACATGGCAGTCTCTTCCCGCTCTTGAGAAATGGGTTAACTGCTTTTGGGTGCAATGTTATAATAAGTAAAAGCACTTATCTCACACCCCACTTCAGAAAAGCATTATCCCTCCACCAGAATGAGCTTCCTACTCATTGGCAGGGGTTAGAAACTCTCATTCTGCAAATAGAAGACCAATTATTTTAAAACATATCAAAAAACCTCTCCTTGTCTATCTCTGTCTCATTTTATGTCAATTGTCTTTTTACATGCTTTGAATTTCTCTTCTGCTGTTGCTGAAGTACAGTTCTGTAGAGCTGCTAAGGAAACTTCCCAGTCCGATCATTTGAGATTCTCAGTCAGTCTCCCAAGGCCAGAGAATTTCACTGCTGGGACTGAAGCTCTTCCCAGAGGGTGGGTCCAGTGCCCCCCTTGACTCCCCACACACTCCATTTTCACACAGCCAGGCCAGGTTTCCTTACCAGATTTACCCCATATTTCCCAGGTCAGAGTCTCAAATGTCTCGTTCCATAAAGCAATTTATCCATGATGCAGTAACACAGGATCAGCCATAGCTGGTGCCTCTGAGGAGGGACCCTAACAAAGAAACTCCTGGGCTTTTATAGCCCCAGTCTCACCACTCCCAAATCTCCTTCTTCCCCTGAGTTTTCACTCCTGCTGTGTCCCTCAGTGTCCATTCACCTGGCTGGCACCACCCTCTTTGTGCCCTTTGCTAACAAAAGGGTTGGCAGGTCATAGCCTCCTGTCTCTTTAGGCTTGCACCCAGAGCTCAATCTGCACCTCAATCTGCATCTTAATCTGCAGTTTGGAAACCTGGCTACCTGCTCCAGATATATTTCTCAGCAGTGTTTTCTTGAATAAAAATCTCCCATGCTAGCCAACCAAAGACATCGATTATTAGGATAAAGCTGAAATGTATATTATGCCAGAATGGCAATATTATTTCTTAATAAATAATTTCATTTTGACACTTGAATCCCAAGAAAAAAATTGGACAGAAAATAGTTTCCTCATACTTTCAAACCTCTACCATGAAACTATTCCTGAAATCAAGTAGCAGCAAACTCAGGTGGCTAGAAAATTAGTTTCCATGACCACCAAGGAAGCATGGTGACACCCAGTCCTGGCCCAGAAGAGAAAAACAAACAAAATAATTATCAGGGTCTGTCCTGAGACTTTGGCCAGAACAAAGCATGTTACACAGAAGACAAACCTCTTTTACAAGGCAAAGATATCAAGACATTCCATCAAAAATTTTTCACTGGAGGTGACTGGGTCCATATTCCTAATATTTATAAAATAACAACCATTGAATTCCACACAAAGACGTTCCAAAATATCTCCAATACAGAAATGAACAACTTTATAGCAAAATCTGGATAGAAATGAGAGGGCGTTCTGACAGGAAAGGGATAAGTAAAATATGTTTCACCAATTCAAGTATCACTGAAAATATGTTGCCTCCTTCTTTTTTAGGATGAGGTGAACTACGGTAGCATTCCTCACTTCTTTAGCTAATCTGCTTTTTTTTATAAGGAAGTCACTCCATTTCAGCTTCAGTCAAAAATAATTTTCAATGTTTCTGTTTTTCTGAATAAAATAAATGGCTGTAAAAATCAACTACCCCTTGTATACTTTTCATATGTTTACTTAAGCTCCTTGAAAGACCCAAGCTAAAGCTGATTGCTTTTAACTACATTCTAAGACATAGCTTCTAAAAATATCTTTCATAAGGTATATGTCTTTTAATAGAAGATAAATTAAAACTGTCATAACCAAACACAATACAGTTGTTTTCCAACATAGTCAATAATTTTGGTGATTTTTTTTTTCACTAGCATATGACATCATTTTTTATAACAAAAATACAAAAGAAAGGAAAGAAGTTGGCAGAGAAAGGGCTCAATCTTTTTTAATTTAATCTGGGATATAAATTTTTGGTTTTGTTTCAGATTCCACTTACAACATTGGCTTTTTTTTTTTTTCCTTCTAAGATAGTGGTCAGTAGAAGGATGTTGACATGACCACAAATGGGTACACCTGAACAATTCACCTTCATTTTATATTTATATACCTTTATTAGTGTGGAGGTGACTATTGGACCAAGCCTTACAAATGACGTGCAAAGAGGCATCACCTTGGGGTGAGAAGGAAGAGGCACAGCACACCAGGTTGGGCAGTGCCTGCAACCCTCCCCTTTTCCTCACCACCTCCCCCTGCAACAGGCAGAGCCCTCTCCCATGGGATGGGTGCTGCAAGCAGCCAGTGCCCCACTGCTCGTAGGAGTTGCTTAATAATCTCCAGTCTCATGCTTTATCCGTCGTACTCCTGGTATTGATTCCACACACATACTTCACTGACTCTCAATTAATAATGTGCCATTACTAAATCAATAAGCTGTTTCGGTTCTGATTTTGTTTCAACAAAGTAAATGGAGCAGTTTATCTCCCAGAACACTTAGTTGTTTAGTTTTGATTTGTGTTGTTTCTATTGTGTCCAGGAATCCCAATCAGAGATAGCATTTGGCTAGACATTAAAACAAAGTAGTAGAACAAACGTTATCACTTTTCAAGTGTTTAAGAGTTTCAGGATTTCCTAAATTGCTTTGCAATTTCAAAAATGCTGCTTTATTAACATTAATGCGATCAACAGATGTGAAAGACAGAAAACTTTATTCTCTATGCTTATTTAATGTTATTCAGATCAGTAACTATGCTTTACCTTATTTTCCATTTTCAACTGGGTTTATCAATATTTTAAGCATATTAGAATTTTATAAATATTTTTCACAATAGTTTCTACACAAAATTTAAATTCTTTATTACCTCTATTGAAACTCAACAATCATCTCAAAACTTAGCTTAACTTTAATTTTACATTTAGAACTTATATCACATATATTTCATTAAGTCTGCATTATCAATGATTACTCTAAGCTTTTTAATTGAGAAAATAATTTTAATCAAGAGTCTAGCCTAGCCAAGACTTGCTCATACACATTTAAGCGTAAGCTGCATGACTACAGGTTCATGCTACAGAGGCATATTTTTGTTTAACAGTGTGTAATGAGTGAAAACATAATTTTACACATTTCCTTGGAGAACAAAATGTAACCATGTCAAGGTATGCTATTGCTTAACATAATGTCATTTTCTATGTCTTTCTCTATCTGTGTGTTTGCATTAAGAAGCCCCGATCAAGACCATTCCATTTTACTTGACATATTAAAAACACAGAGCTAATATAATGCCTACCTCCAGGACTCTGTCATTTCATTTCTCAGGTCTAAGCAGTCAATGTCTTTAAGAAACAAACATTTTAATCTCTTATTCTGAATCATAATTCAGAATTGTAACATCCTACTGCTCATAAATTTCTACTATTATCAGTGGATATGCCTTGAACTCTTTTCATTTCAAATCAAGACTATTAAAACTAAGAAAATTTAATTACATGCAATGATAGTCAAACACTGTATTATTTATAATTCAATTATTGCTTCAAAGGCTTGAATTATAAACATCATTCACTAATCTGAACATCTCCCCTATAAATTACACATCATTGCATGCAACAATTCATCTTAAATACATGTGTCTTATTTTACACCTTCCTGTCTTATTTTATGCCTACAAAACTATAATGCTGGCACTGCCTCACCACTTTCTAGAAAATTATAACACCTGTCCTCCAGGTTGCAAACACTGAAGAGCAATGATGTAGAAACAACCCTACACTCAGTTTCTTAGCACTTGGTTTATTCTTAGTCCTTTTGTTCACATATGTTTCCATGAACTGCAATCAAAAATCATTTTTTATCAGCTTCCTCTCTATATTTGATTTCATAAGGATTTGTTATACCTGCCTCAAAACAAGAACAAGAATACTCAGGTATCAAAGCCAGAATTTCCTCTTTGTTTGTGGAAGTTTTATCAGGTATTTGTCATACTTACACCACAGCTTCACATCCCACCACACTCCCTGTCCCAGCTTCAGATTTTCACATCTGCTTCACTATGCCCTCAAATATACACACAGTTGCATAATAAAAACTATATGGATTCAATATTATTGCTTTGTAGTTGCTCTGCTAAAATTATTTTCACACTATTTTGAAATTATTGGGATAGGGTTGACCACACAGTTTTTTCCAAATATTTAAATTCAGGAGAAGGAGAAAAACATGATTATTACCTTATCTCCTCCACAGTGAATGTAGAGTTTTGTTGATGTACTCTAATCATGCTGCCTGGGAAATAATGACTTAGACTTGAAAGACAGATGTTTCATGATCTGTTTTTCATAGTTGAAGCAATAAAATTAAAAAAAAATCAAATAACTCTCCGTACTAACCACAGCCATATCAACAACAGTCATATTAATAAAGATGTGGAAAAAAAAATCCTTCAGAAGTATAATAACATCTATTAAAATTTGCCTAAAAAAAACCCACTAGTATATTAACTCTCATTCTTCAAGAAATGAAATAAATCTCCAAAACAGTGTTTCTCAGAATATAAACTGAACCTCTTTGAAACACGGGAAGAACTTTGTCAATGTACAAAGGGAATGAGATTTTATGTGTGTGTGTGTGCTGGGTGACACACAGTTTTGGCATTTCAAGGCCAAAACTCTTCCTTCCTCTGCTGAACATAAGGGTTGAAGCATTCACTCAAATATAGGCAAAATCTTCCTAATATTCTGCATGGAGTGCAGGTGCCCAGGTGCAGGCAGTGGGAGAAGCTTTGCCCTCTGTGGGGAGAGTCTTGGGATGCCCCACTATGGGCACAACTGTTTCCAGGAGGCTTCAGCCCACCCACCATAGGGCACAGCTGAGCCATGCAGCTAAAGGGGTGACACCTCTTGGAAAGGATATTTTAGAAAGGTCAACATGCCACATAGGGCAGCACGAAGTGACAAAGAAAAGAAATTACTCTGAGAAATGCCCCTGCAGATATCCAGGCCAGAATAGAGCAAGGCGGGGCAGGTACTTTATGAGCACTACAGAGATTGCCATGCAGGGCATGGTGCAGGCAACCTGTCAACCAGCAGTCCATGCAGGATGTGGTGTATCCAAAATCCATCTGTAGCCTGTGGAGGACCCCATTTGGCAGCAAGTGGACATGTAGCCTGTGGAGGACACACACAGAGCAGGTTGCTGACAGAGGCTGTGGCCCGTGAATAGGATCCACACTGGAGCAGTTTGTGAAGTTCAATATCCCACAGCAGGGACACCTCGCTGGAGTAGGGGAAGAGGTGAGGAGGAGGAACAAGTGGCAGGGAGAAGCTGCTATGGACTGCCTAGGACCTCCATTTCCCTTATCGCTGCACTTCTCAGGGACTGGAACAGACACAGAAATAAGAAATGGAGGAGTGAGGTCAAATTTTGGAAGAAGGGAGTTGGGGGGGAAGCATTTCACGGGTTGACATTGCTTCTCACAATCCTACTCTGCTTTTAATTAACAATAAACTACTTTAAGAATCTTCTCCAAATCAAGTCTACTTCTTCTGTGATGGTGGTAGGTAACTCCTTGTCTCTATCTACACCTGCATGTTTTCTGTCTTACCTTCCACTCTGTCCTGTTGAGAAGCGAGTGACCATCTGGGTGGGGATTTGGCAGTAAGCCATCCCTAACCAATCACATATCCTTACATCTTTTGTCTGGATAAACAAAATACACTCCCTATCTTTTGTGTAGATTTGGAAGCAGAAGCTGTCCTTTCACAAAGATCCTCCAAGAATACGAAGAGAGATCTCTGTAAATTTCATCTTGAATTCAGAAGGAAAAAACATTGGTATATTTTGCATTTTAAATATTTTAATTTATAAACATTGGGTTTTATCCCTGTTAACTAATCTATTAAAACTGTAAGTATTTTGTCTAACGTGTGCTGGTCATATATATACTTGATGGGATTCAGAGATGTATGGGTCTTATTCACACGTGAACTTTACAAGACAAAAGAAAGAAAATAGCAGCATAAAAAGATTGAGGAGGAAGTATCTAGTTTAAGAGATGAAAACAAGCAATGTGACTGCCTCCATGAACAAACAATGCATACAGAAGCCCAGAAAGAGCTGAAAACTTCTCTACTACACCATGGATATCTCAGAACAGCAGAAAATTTCCGTCTCAACAGAAAACATGAAGCAAATGCCTGTATGATTTTATTTACTTCACAATATTTAATATAAGATTCTGGACAATATACATGATGAGTAACATAATAGTTTCAAGTTAATGTTGCATTGTGAATCATCTTCCAAGGCACTGAAGCAGAAGGTGTATTTCTATTAACAGCAGAAATGCGTATTAACTGAAGATGAATAAAGGGAAAGATTCATTTGAAACCAAAATAATAAACTAAAATCAATAATAAAATGTATTCACATATTTTCCTCATTGTGTATTGATTATAAAATCTAAGCTGTTACTGCTCAGCACAAATTAACTTTAATATAGAAATGTAAAATAAATACAGCAAATAAGGGTAATGAAAAGAAAATTTTCAGTGATAAGTGTGGCTCTTAGAAAGCTTTTTCAAAAGAGTTTGTTAGACCAGCTGCACACTGGATTACAAAATCTGAAACTAAAGCTGACCAAATCCAGATATACAAGAATATGGAAACTGAAGAAAACCTGTGAGACAGAGTAACTGCATATTGAAGGATACAGTTTGAATCTCTGGATGACACTACAGATAAGTAGGTAACCATGCAATGGATTCATCTCCTCTGTCTAAATCATCATAACTAATTTTTGTCAATTCACTTTCTAGAAATGCTGATAGAGAAGATTTTTTAGACTTTTTCAGTCTTTCAGTTTAACTGATACTATTAAATATGGTTTAAATTTAGATTGTATTTTTTTGGTGATATTTGAGCCTGTGGCACTATAGAGATTTCACAGAACTCTAATAAAAACACTGAATTGTATAAAACACAGAACTGCTTTATAGATCACTTGCTTGGTGAAATATTTCATGTTTCTTATTACTGTATTTACACAAATTGTTAAAACAAATATGGGCTTAAATAAGGTGTCTAGAATGAAATCTAAGACCATGACTTATATAATCTATGCTTTAATGGATAGGGAGTAAATATCTAAGGTAGTTATCTTAAAACACCTTTACAGTAAATAGAAAGGAACACAAGCATGCATAAAGCCAGCCTTAAATATCTTGGTCACACTTAACTGTTTACACAACTTCTAGATGCCTAAATTAGATGACATAAAGCCTATCAAGAATGAGTTCAAAGAATATACTCTAAAAATTAGGAATTCAGAATAAGACAGAGCTTAAAATAATGCAAAATTAGGTGGGAAAGAATATTAAATATTAAACAAATGGTGCTAAACAGTAGAAACCAGTCACTAGGAAGAAGTAATGCAAATAGACTGAATCAGTGATGGGATTACAATAGAGAAAATCCTTCATCAAAAGGCAATAACAGCATTCACAGTAGGATAATGATGCTCGAAACTGGAAATTAAACACTAATGGCCTGCATACCTAATCTTTGACCTCTCCTGCCACACAAGCCAAAGCTCATATTTATGTACTCTATTACCATGTGTATTCTGTGGTCAGAAAGACATTGCTTTGATATTGTACAGTGCAGGCTACGCTTTCATCAGTTCTGTATAATCACAGAGTTCTCCCTAATGATGTATTCACATAAAACATATTTCTAGCCTAATTTCAATAGTGAAGTCAAGGAAAACTCTCAGAGAACCCATGCAAAACCTTAGAAGTTATTTTTGCTGACGATGGTAATGAATGTTTCATAATACAAATCTTGGATATTTTTGATTGTCTGGCTTTCTAAAATTGAAATGAATATGTATATGCATCTCTATTTCATGCTGTGTTGTTCTTAGCCTAATTGCATTTCTACTTTGACTTGACTTCTGTTTCTGAAGCACTCAAAAAAAAAAGTGTGTGTGTATATATATATATATATATGTACATTTTCCATACCAAAAGTTTTAGATAAACTGAGTTTTAAGAGAAAAACATGCTCGATCCTTTACTACTCACAATTAAAAATAAAAAAAAAACAACAAAAGCAATCACATAAACCAACAAATGTTACTGGCCTACATAAAAAAAATATGAGCATTCAATCATGTGCATATAAAAAATAAATACATGGCTGATTTTGGGGAGATTTCTAAATTTTACTATTTGTTTTGAAAGGATTAAATTATTTCATTTTCATAGACAGTTCTTGAACAAAATATGAATTTAAGAGTTTGATAAGAAATCAGGAAGCAGATCTGTAAGTGATAAAAATTAGAGAGAAATATTATGCATCTAATAGTTCAATAGTTCTAAAGAACTCTATTCCTTAAGAGAAGATACATAAAATTCAAAGTTATTATTATTATTATCAAGTATTTACGATTCTTTTGGAATAAAAAGGCAAAACCTAAAACCTATTTTGTGCATTTTAATTTCAGAATGACTAAAAAGTACTTTGGACATAACATAGTTTAGACAAAAGAGTGAGGAATATAATTAGATCTTGAAAAAGTGAAAGAACAAGATGCTAGAAAGACAAGACCACAAAAGAAAATCAAAGAAAAAATAGGAGAAAAAAATCCATAAAACATTTTTAATTAATGCTGCTGTTTCTCTTACCCTGTTGTTAGAATGCTTCAAGATGGAACAATTTCTTATTCATTTAGAGAAAAAAAAAGGTAACAAATTATCTGCATTAAACAAATTCTTTCAAATATTTTTTAATTTAAAAAATAGTTTAAACTCTATATCTTCTCTCAGTGAATTAAATTACCTACATATATGCAATCACACAAATCCTATTGGAATTTGCAAATTTATTTTTTCCTCCTTAGTCTTCCAGAATCATGAGTTGAAACCAGAACATTTCAATATCTGTGCAAACCCACCTGTTTTTAAATTGATTTCTACAATACTTTACAGAATTAATTGTTTGCTTACCATTCAAAAGATGAAGCAGCTTTAACTTTGTGTGAAATCCTGTGGAGTGCCATTTACAACTCCTTAAATTCATAATTCTTGTAGTCCATCAATAAACCAGACTCCATGCAACAGGTGTTCTTTGACTGTAAAATAGCAATTATTTTAAAATAGCAATTATTTCCTCTCATTTCAGAGGAAAAATGCAATAGTGCTAATGAAGCAAACAGTTCTGTTTCTTTTCTACCCTCTTGTTTTTCTTGTGACTTGAATGTCAAAGAAGTGGAAGTAGGTCATCTGGAAAAAATAATAAAAGTTTAAATGTTGAGGATTGAGCTTTTCATCATTTCGCTAAAAAGGGGCAGAAGAATTTTAGGCTTGAAGATGCAACAGACATTAATCTATCCATCAAAAACCTTTAAAAGTGCATTGAAATAAAAAAAAAAAAAGACAATGTGTCTAAAACAGAATGAAAGAGATTTGCTGTATCTTCAGTCCATACCTTCAATTGCAATTGTATAACTGCTATTTTTTTTGACAGTGACACAAAGAAGACTTCATAAATATACACATACTCGTGTACACATATGCACACTTATATCCTATATATCTAATAGAAGGTGTTTTTAGTGTAATATTCTGGTAGGTATATATTAAGTTTATAGTCCAAAAAGAACCCTTTTTAACACACAAATTATACATCAGATGTCAACGCTCTACTGTTTCTTTTCACAAATTACCAGGAAAAAGGTATTTTTTAGTTGACTCATTATCTCATTTCTGAGATGACTATAGGTGACACTGATACATCAAAACAGAGAAGGATAAGAGAGAAAAAGTACTGTCATTTTTCTTTCAAAGAATAATAAAATTCAAAATAATTTTGTACGTAATTTAATAAAGCAGTTTTCATTTGAGACACAGAGTACAGCCAATGGTGTTTATGAGAACAGATTAAATCACTTTTCAGATTTAGAGGGTAGTTAGCCTAGAGAAACAGTCAATACTACTGGAATGAAAGCATCTTTCTTATTGGAATGAAGACATCTTTCTTATTAAAAACACAACTCATTGCTAATTATTATATACATTCTTTCACCTGCTGTGAAGCTCCCAGTGACTTCAGTGAGATGAGGCTTTTGTGTCTATTTTCACAACTGCTTATAAAGCTTCCGTTGCCTGCTACTCAGATTCACTTTGCATGACTTGAAATGGGCATTATTAACACTATTCACACACACATGTAGGAAAGACTCTTGCATCAAACTTATTTTGAAGAACCAGCCCAAAGAAATTTTACTTGTTATCCCTTAAAAATATGCAAAAAAATCTTTTTCCCATATGTATATTCAGTGATTCAAACCCATGACTTTTCAGTAGATACAATTATAGAAATAAACTGTATTTTTAGTCACATAATTCAGTAATGATTTATAATTAAGAAACATTTTAACCAATACCATAATTACTGAAGGATCTATAAAGCTCAACCATGAGCAGAACCCATGAGCAGAACTCCTAATACTACTTTTAATCACAAGTTTCTCTCACTTGTCCATAGACATCTATAAGTATGCTAAAAACAACTTTAGGAGTAGGTCTTCCTTTCCTTTTCCATCATGTCAGATATATTTAATTTGTTTGAACACATCATCTTTTACCTCTAGGAAGCAGTCCAGAAGCCCAGATGACTACAGCAGGCCAGATATTTAGATGGTTAAAAATCATTGGATGAGTCCTACCTGAAAACGCACTCTTTTCTCAAGAGAGTTTATATGTAAGTAAATCATATCACTAAATTCCTACTGCAGAATGGCCCCAGTAGGCATTATATAAATATATAATATAAAATAATATAAAATAAGGCATTATGCCTTATTTTAAAGATAGTATTATAGTAGTCACATATATTATAGTAGTCACTGCTAGGGGAAGTGATAACTTGAGAGAGTTCCCAGAGTTTCCGCTCCAAATCAGATGGGCACTGTGAGTCAATGTAGGGAAAGGAGTCCTGTGCTACTGTAATCTTTTCAATCCAGCTGCACCGGCACTGTTAGACCCTCAAAGAAAAGGAACTTCACATATCCTCACCTTGCAACAGCTGGTCAGCCAGAAACTTAGATAATAGAAACATTACTGTGCTTTATTTTTACCTCGAGCTCTAAATTAGCTGCAAATCTGGGATTCTTCTCTAAAGAAACTATCTGAATAATTTGATTGTGCTGTATAAAGTGTCTGCTATTTTAGGAGCTAAATTTGAAAAGGAGGTTTTAATGTACAGTTGCATAACATATAAATACATCAATACAGGAAATCCACATCTGCTGATATGCACAAAAAATGAAGTTATGCTACAGAGTTAATCTTTGAGCTACTAGAACTTGTAGAAAACAGATTCAATTCACAAACCATTACTGTAGCACTATGCAATAAATAAACAAAAATCCATTTCATGGTATTTCAATTTTTATGGTATTGTACCATACAGACACAGTCTGTAGATTGATATTACTTCTACTATAAAAATTGTAATATTACAGTGGTGACTGGTAGCATGGATCTAGTTAAAGGTCTGCCAGCTTTCCCACTATTTTAAAGGGCTTGGAACTCCACTATAAAATCTTCTTCAGATGAGCATGTTGTAAACAGCTTATACACACACAGAAACACAGACACACTTAATGAACATATCTATGATTTTCAAAAGTAAATCTAAAAAAAATAAATAAAAGTGAGACACAAGAACAATGAGCTGGATGCACTAGGAAACATCTTCTTGAAGCAAAATTAAAAGCCTGGAAATATGTAGTTAAACTCATGCTACAAAAAATTTTAGGAAATCAAATGTATTTCTTTTTGTCTCTGTAAGACAGTCAGAACAAGTTGGTAGTATCAGCACGGGTCGTCTGACAAACCTTTAGGGAGGCATCCGTAGACAAAGATTATCCCAAAATATTTCTCATCCATCTTTCACCTACTCAATTACAAAAGAGAAGTTGTGTTGATTTTTCCACAGTATTTTTGACTTGTCATAACTTTCTCAGTCTAGTCCTCCCGCACTCAATGGTCTCGTAGATACATAGGGAGATAGAGGGGAAAGAGACATAAATGTTAGAACTATAGACTTAGCAGTAATGAGATCAGAAATCAAAATTCCTTAGGGAATTCTGAACACTATTCTTTTTAAACCATTTTGAAGCAGAAAACCTAAGCTTTTTACTGAGACAAAGAAAAGACAAATTTAATATTCTTCCTGACAAAAACTGGTGTAAAAATAAAGAAAGAACTGCAAATATTTTTTTTCTAGCTATGGTGTCAACACATTGTCAGATTTTGTAATATACAAGGACATGGAGGCTTTTATCCACTAAATTTCTTTAATTTATTGTGAATTGTCACAAATACTGCATAAAAATCACCACTAAGCAGTATATTACCATAAATATCTTTCTGACCATCAAGTATACCTATGATTTATTATATATATA
The DNA here is from genome assembly GCA_013399835.1 of Leptocoma aspasia. Classification (NCBI taxonomy): domain Eukaryota; kingdom Metazoa; phylum Chordata; class Aves; order Passeriformes; family Nectariniidae; genus Leptocoma; species Leptocoma aspasia. The sequence continues at coordinate 195,078 of VXAX01003842.1, forward strand.
TAATACACGTTATTACAAATTGCTTTCAGCAATTTGTAATGGCATGTATATTATATATATATATCAACAAGCATGTATATTATATATATATATATCAACAAGGAATATGGCAGTGAAAAATAGAGCAACAAGCAATGACAGCACCAACCAAGTAGGATCACATTATGACACATTACTATGAACTTACATTGGTGAAGCAAATTATCAACAATTAAAACAGTAGTGTCGCAGTCGTGCTAGAGAGCAAGACAGAAACTCACCAGCCAACTGTGACAATATGAAGAGAAAAGTTTATTTTGAACACAGACTTTTATAACACTGATAGTTGCCATTAGCTGATTGGTCTTACGGTAAATTATCTGACTCCATTGGTGACTTCAGCTAACTTAATTCCAAGGACGCTGTCTCTAGACTTAGCTATTGTTTACATTTCTTCTTCAGAAACTCACTTATTATCTCTAAAATTTCTCTCTGGCTGTGTGAGCATAGTCATACAGTAGATATATTTATTATGGACTTGGATAAGGATATATAATACCTGTATCAAGCATATTAGACAGATTTCAGAAGGGACCTATCCGTCCCAGAGAATAAGCCAGTTCCAAAGAAGGGCCCAACCATCCCAAAGGGGTCAGGACAAAATGAATCAGCCATGATCCATGCTGCTGAGTCTAGAATCAATCAGGCCTCTCCAGGGACAGTGCATGATCTCTTCAAACACTTGTGTGAAGTTCAGCCTTTTTATGTAAGAAAAAGTATGGGCAATAGGGAAAGTTCTCAAAGAGAAAAGCTCCATTTTGGGGAAAAATTGAGTCCTTTTCACGTCATAGGCACATAAGGTGGCCCTGTCACTTTGAGCAGTTAATAGATGATGTTAAGTTCTATTTTTCATTTGTAGCATTTAAAAGCCAATTTTCTTTTGTATTTTACTATTCAATATCAACTATGTGCTTGGTATTTTCAAAGATACACAAGAAGGTCATTTAGAAATGAAGACCACTTCCTCATATTTGTATGGTTTCAATTTTTTCTTACCAACATATACTAATTTATTTCTAAGATTTTTATAAATGTAAGGCTATGATTCATTATTGATTTTAGCTTCTTCATAATCACTGTCCTATCTTTCCTTTCACTAGTTATATCATCATTGGTGTCAGTCATCAGTATTGAAAAAATATAAAATACAAATGGAAAAAATTACTCTCTACTGCGAAATAAATAATGAATCAGACACAATGGTTTATGAAGAAAAAATATTTGGCTTTTTAAAGCCAGCGGCTGTACTTAATAAACTAATATACTTGAAATCATATTCAAGATTTTATGAAAGCACCACTGAAAAAGGAAATATTTTAAGCATGAATGACAACAAAAATCCTAGTAATCAAAACCAACACATAATATTTTAGCATAGACAATGTTCCTATGGACGTATTACAAAGACCTTGAGTCCTTCTTTGAAAGCCTGTCTTAACCAAGATTATTTTGAAGGACAAGAGAAAAAATGTTGATTTGGTTACAGAGGAATTTACTTCATAATCATACTCATAATTGGAATACTAGTAATGTTGGGATTTTTCAAAAAGTCGCTTTTTTCTTTTTCTCAGTTAGAAGGAGCTGAGCAGTCATACATGAGGTGCATGTAATTTTATATTAAGAAATGCTATAACAGTGTCCCCTGCATCCAGAAACTTTGGATGGAATTCACAAGCTGTGATTCTTCTCAGGGATTTCTCATGTGGCTGGTTTTTTGGGCATTTTTCACTTGAATCAAGCAGTATTAATGGGCATGGCTGTAGACTTCATTGGATGCAGGTGTGTGTTTGCGCAGCATATGTCCATGAAAATATCCTCCTGTTCACTGACAAATGATTTAAATATGTTTTTTGTTTTCAGCTAAACAATGTAATTGGAGAACAGTACTGATACTGTGCCAAGGTGGTCAAGAATGAAATACTGAACACATAATAAGACTCTTGTTCTTCCCAACTGTTTCAACAGAGTTTATTCATAATCTAGTGATAGCTTTGCCACTTGGGCAACTATTGAATAAAAATGGAGATGAAATTATGCCTGAGAGAAGTTCTTACAAAACCAGATTTTTGTCATGATAGTTTTCTTCCACAGCCATGATTGGTACCCTGCTTCAACCACTCTTCTGGAGCTGCACAGGAGTTTTTTCTTCATAATTTTTTTATCGTGCTGTTTGGTTGGGTTTTTACAATCAGCTCTTTATACATATAAATACGTTTGAAATCTTAGTTTGTAAATAATACATCTTTTATTTACCATTAAGTCGATTTCCACATATCGTCTCTAAACATTGTGATTGATAGCAATCGGCTATGAATTTATTTCATCCATATTTCAGTGCTTCTCTTTATGGTTTTCAACGGAAAAAATACCATTTAGTTTGGATTTTTAACTCAAGCTGATAACAAGTGTGCTCCATGCAAAATTCTCTACTACTCCTGTTAACTATGTACAGCTGCAGTGCTGGGTGGATGGCAGATCTGCATTGGCCTGTTTAAGCTAAAACGCTTCACTGTGAGAAGTTCCACTCATATTCACTTTTTTGAACTGTTCTATAAACTGGAGGACTGTAGAGAATTTGTGTAGTTTTCATCTGCTATTTGAGTGCCCTCAAATTGTACTTAGATGTTTTTCTATCAGAAGCTTTGTATAAATTGACTCCTGGAGGTTGTGTCAGAGGAAGGAGAGGTTCAAAGGTTATGACTCAAAAAAATGTAAGAGACAGTTAAATCATATCTCTGCAATTTCTCTTAGCACAGGTCAGAAGAGTGAAAGAAAATTAAATACAGTTGAACATATTGTCATGTACATAAAATAACTTTAATAGTAGTTTTTTCTTTCAAAAGAAATTTCCTTGAAGCCATGAGACGAAAATGTTCTAAGGCAAGGTCTACATTTAATTCTAATTACAACTTTTCCTCCCCCTGTAGAAGCTGTCACTTACATGTGTCTTACTGTGCCCTTTCTCCCAACATTTTCCTCCTAAAGCCACTATTCAGCAATGACCTTAAAATGAATAAAAGACATTCCATAAAGTACAAATGCAGCGTCTGTACTTTACAGACAGGTCTTCTGACCTGTTACGTGGACATCAAACAGTGACAGCAATAGCCACTCAGAAAAGCATTTCAAACCACTCTCAGTTTTTGTGGTATCCTGTGGCTGGTGGGCAGAACTTGACACCTTGGAGCATGAAACTGTATAGTTTATTTTGCTTGTTGCCCATAAAGAGCTTTGATATTGAATGAAGGGAAAAATGAGACCATATTGCTCTACTATTTTACAGCAAAAGTCTGAAAATTTACACCTTCCAAACCAATTTTTATTATCAAAATTGCTATTTGATTTTTCTGGAGAGAGACAGAGGAGATTCAGGTTTTTGAACATATTGGTAAAACATGTCCAGGACCTAGTGGAGTGCCAGATGACTCCAGTTCAGCTCAAGTGATTCCACTTTGTGATGGCAGGTAACTCTGTCTCATTCACAGGTATAATTTTTGTGGTCCTTGCCTCTTGTACTGCCAGTGGCCATTACACAGAAGAGTGTCTCTGTCTTACTTATTCCCTCCAGTTAGGTATTTATGAAAATGTAGATGTTTCCCCCATGGCCTTCTATTCTCCAGGATAAAACGCTTGCTCTTTTAGCTCTTCATATGACAAATACTTCAAGCGTTCAGTCGTCTTTGTGGTTCTTTGCTAGACTCACTTCAAAAGGAAGGAAGGATAACTTCCCTCAGACATCTGGTAACATTTGTCCAAAACAGCACAAACTACTTATGGCTGCCTTTGCCTGAAGGGTATATTGCTGGCTCACAGTCAGCTTTTTGCCTACCAAGATGCTGAAGGCCTTTTCTCCAAAATGGAAAATCCCTTGGAAACAGTTGAAGTATGATTCAGAGACTCTGTTCTAACCAACTCTTCATGTCAGTTTGACTTCTTAGGAACAAGGACTTCAATCTGTATTTTCCAGGTCATGGCCTTCCTAACCACATGCTATTGGTTAGTTTAGGATGAGCTTAACTTGTGTAGTAATTATGAATTTTTTCATCCTAGAATGCTGACTTAATCACTGAATTACCAATTCTTTCTCTGTCTTTTGTTGTTGCTGACCAATGATGTCAGGTAAATTATATCATACGAAATTTCAAACTTCTGCTTCCTATTTCCACACTGGAAAGGAACTCATCCACTATTCTTAAATTCCTTCTTGGCCAAGAGTGTGGCTACATTACCTTTTGGATCCAGTACTTACCTAAACATTTCCTCAATACCTTTTGGGAATATAGCCTTTAATTAGTAGTGTGGTCTGTTTGCTATGTAAGATGGGAATATCCAGCAATATTTTGGGCTGTTCCACATATGAAGATAACCTGATGGGAAGCTATTAAACCTGATGGGTTTAATAGCTTCCCAAGATTATACCAATTTGAAAGGATGCTAACTCCTGTGCCAGTTCCAATGGAGAAAGAACATGATAAATACTATAGCTGAATTGTGTATATGCCATGTGTCATTTCTCTGTTACATTATCACTGGGAGAAAATGATACACTTGTGTAAACAAAAGGGGACCTTGCTCTTCGCTTACAACATACCTGTCACATAGGTATGAGAAAGAAGATGAAGATATGCCTTTTGCAACAATCCTAAAGTGTCATGTTTCTAAATGGTCTGCATTTCCTACAGAAGTTAATTGCACAGGATCTCTCTCCTCCTAGACAGCCCTTCCTCTACAAATTGTTAAATATTTTTCAATTAAAAATTCAAGTAGGGAAACTTTGTCATCTTCTCCTGCATTTGGTATCATCTGTTCAGAAATACACAGAGTTTATTAACTTTAGTCTTTAAATTTGCATTTAAAGAATATTTCTCAGGTGTGTAGACCATCATACCTCAAAGCTAAGAATCAAAATTAACCAAATATACATGCATTATTTCCTGTTTATCAGAGGAGATGAACATTTTGAAGAAGAAAAAAGTATTTTTGGAAAAAGAAATCAATTTTGTTATTTTGTTCATGCTGAAAGTTAAAGAAAATGCCTCATATATTAAATTGCATCTCTGTATATGTACCTGGCACTGCCATTTTAATATTAAGAAGAATAGCTAAAAATGAAGGATAAAGAATGTTTATAGAAATAGTAGTGAAAGACAAATGTCCCTTTTTTAACATTTTCATAAGAAATTCTTGTAAGGAAAGTAAAAGAATGGACAAAAAAGGTATGATAAACGACACCCAGAAATGTCCCAACATCTCAGTTATTCTGGCTTTCTGACATATTAAATGTTTTGTCTTTTAGTATGCCTAACCTCAACATTGCTTTATATTTGGAATTCAGAAACACTCCAAGAATGCTATCCAATTAATGACATATATAAAATTCAGCAGATGGATTAGACTATTCTTGAAAGTACTACTCCTGTCATCTTTTAAATAAATCCCACGGAAAATACAACTGACTATCAGAAATTCTAGGAAGATAAACATTTCTTACACACATGTACAAAGGAAAAAAAATCACAAAAGCCATCAGATAGTCAACATAATGAAAAACACATTTCATTATGCACTATCTGCAGAAAGTAGAGAAGCAAAAAAAAATATCTGAAATGTGCAAGGATATAAAATTATTTGTCACAAACCATTAAATTTTAAATAAGGTCTCTGATGACCAATTATGAAAATGTTATTTTCAGGTCTTCCTTCTTGCTACTTTCAGGTAATTGATTTATAAGAATAAAAATCTGGTTTATAAGACTAAAAAGATAAAATGTTTTTCTTTAGCAGAACTAGCTTTAGACATATTTTCTTAGAATAGGGATTAATTTCCTAAGTGGGAATATTGTCTTATATTTTACCTCTTAATTTTTAGTCATATTGAAGTCCATTGGATGAATTTAGTCTGTTTGTATGATAGTGCATGCTGTGAACCTTTAGAGTAGCTTTATATGAGAACAAATTATGTGTAGTCACAATTTAAAATTCACTCTGGTTAAGAAAGGCAGTGACTTTTTTTAGGAAAAGAAAAATGTAAAGGAAGTTCTTTTTCATAAAATCAATTTGAAATGAACAACCTCATAATTGTGACATGACTGGCTGCATACAAGCAAGTCATTAGAAAAATGGTGTATGGTGCCATCATCTTTGTATAGCTTTTTCCTCTGAAGAGATTATAAATATTGAAGATTACAAATTATGAATCATTATTTAAGGTCTTATGTCAGTTAGCAACATGCACAACCAGTAACGAAAATTATAAGATACTGCTATGATCCAAGTGTGTTGTGTGATGTCCATCACAGCATTGGAATACATTGATCAACACACACTTGAAAGACTTTTCTGTTGTTACTTCACACTACACAATTTGCTGCACTGCAGAGGGTTTAGCAGTAAATGTATCCAAAATTTCTGATAACTCTATTTAATTTATCACTATTTCTGGGAAGGCAAGGCAAGGCAAGGAGAGAAGAGGGCAGGAGAAGGGGAGAGGAACACATCTTTCATATTATATCACTACAAACCTTATACCAGCTTTAAATTTTCTTGACCTTAAAAAACTCCCGCAAAGCAGGTAATTCATGCAACATAAACTGAACTGAGTAAATCTTTTGTAATTAGTGATTTTGCTGTAGCTTCATATAGATTTTGTTGTTGTGGTCTTTCCTCTTACAATGTAAAGAAGCCTGGAAAGATACAAAGAAGCCTATATATTTCCTTCATAATATAAGATGATTTTTAGGTTCACATCTTTTAGAAATTTACATATATACAATTATCCACGATGATGTCCCACCTAATAAGTCAGCATGATCTATGTGTTAGTTTTGATTCTTCAGTGAGTGTCAAAACAAACAAACAAACAAACAAAAGGACCACTGTTTAATATTAAAAAGGATATAATTTGCATTCTTTAAATAATTGTTTTGAAGTTGTTTAAAGTAAAAAGCAGATACACATAATTGTGTCTTTCTAAAGAAGTGTGTGTGATGTTCCTGAAAAATGATGAGATTATTTCTTCCTATCCCAGAATCACTGTGATCAAGAAGATTAAAGGAAATAGATGATTAAAAGAAATACATACATACATACAGTTCAATGTTGATCTTGAAAAATTGTGACCTGCCAGCAAGCTACAGTGTTTCATATTCATAATAACAGTTAAAGGCAAATATACCTTTCAAATAGCTTTGGGAAACAACAGACATAATCTATGATACATGAAGGAGGCAAACCTCAGATATTAAATATTTGCTCTTCAACTGATTGCTAAGAACCATTCTTTGTGTATATCTAGTGATTAATAACTTGCATTTCCCAGTTTTGCTCACTGTAAATTAACTTATCTTCCCAGTATTTAATAATGTCATAAGTATAGATCAAAATCATCACCTTTGAGTAAACGTCAAAATTTAGAGCCTGTACTCAGTACAATTATGATGAGTTTGCATTTTGAAATTACAATGATATCTATTAGGAAAAAAGCCACAACAAAACCCAACAAATCTTTCAGTACGTAAGAAGCATGAAAAGCACTTCTCTTTTGAAAAATACAATCAATGTAATAAATCCAGAAAGAGTTATAGGGATTAAAGAAAATATTTGATTTCTTAATATGCCTTTTGAGGGAAGCTTGATCTAGGACTCTACAAGAGAGTCAATGCACTGCTTAAGAACTGACAAGAATGAAGGAAAGGATGATGAGTTCACAGCACCAATTAACCTGTAAAAAAAGAGGGGATGGTATATGCTGGCTGTGGTTTCATTATGATGTCACTGAGGTATTCAGAGAAACACTAAGGCAGTCACAAATTTGCTGAGTGAGTCATGTCTGCTTGTTCAAATAATCATGGGAACGTCCTTCCCAACTGGTTTATAGCCTTCTGTGTGAGTATCCTAGACTTGTGGATCAGATAAAATCATATGCTAAATTATTTTGTCAACAAGATAAGGCTATAAAAACAGATCCCATGGGCTAAGAACTAATATATTTCTATAATAGCTCTGCTTATTTACGAAGCTGTAGAATCAAAAGGAAAAGAAAATGGGGCTGGTGTAATCTAAGGTTCAATCACACTTATAAAGGCAATAAATGGAAATACACAATAGCTGACTGATGTATTTATTCCTACAGTTCTGCTTCTTGTAACTATTTGAACATCTTAAAACCAACAGGGTTTAATGACAATGCCTTGTGATTTTGAATGAGGATTAGTTCTTATATTCCTTCTGAGTTTCACTGAATCAAATGCATAAACAGTTAACATTACAGAACATTCAATGTTAAAGGTAAAAAAATTGCTTCATTGTGTCAGTGTGCTATATTTACTGACATTTCAGGGTTTTCCATCTCCAACGCAAGACCTCATTTCAGATGACCTAAAAGGAAATTAGACTGCTAAGAAAATTAGAATTGAACTCTGAAAGCACCTGAAAGCTTGAAAACACCTTGTTTTTACAAATCTGAGATGTGTTTTCCTCTGGGGTACATGGTATTCAGCATAGAAGATAGTTTCTGAATCGATCATCATGATCACCTGTGCCCTTATAATTTCTTCTCTTTGATTCCATGTATAGTTTCTGGAATCCATGGAAACTTCTAAGCAATGGTAACTTTTGGAGATGAGTTATTCAGTTTACCCTGTATAATTCTGGCTGAAATTGATCTGTATTCTGAAGGAGTATAGACTTTCAGCAGTAGCAATACAATCTCATCATTACTTGATTTTCATTTGCCACGGAATGGAGTTATTCTCTTCTCAGCTACAAATCACTGCATGACATTTTTGTCCTGGAAAGGAGTTAGGAGGCAAGCTTTTCTGGACCATTCATCATAATGCGACTTCCTCTATTGTAAGAACATAAGATCCTGTGGGAATCACTGACTGTTTTCAGAACAGTCATTTTGAAATTAGATTGTGGATATTTTTATGGAAGAGGTAGGTTTTCCATGCTGCTGAACTCACAACACAAAATTATGCTTCTGTATTTGTTTGTGCTTTTTATGTACACGCATATTTTTAAAATGTTTGAATTGCAGACCTTTAGGAATTATGATTTAGAGCCATTTGGGTCAGGGACTACTGTATTCCTGAGAATTTCTAGAACATGATCAAATGCTAAAAGTATTTCATATTGGTGTGTTTTTTTCAAGTTTAGTTATATAACTTTTGTTTTCCTGCTTGGAAGTATCACACACATATCGCACTCCACAATGTATTTGTGCCTTTCTGGTAAAGTGACCAACTTTAGCCTTGGCTAATTGTTACATAGCAAACTTTATTTATTTTGCTACTTTATTTTGCTGGTTTTCTGCAGTTCTTCCTCATGTTACAGTGTATATTTACAACATTTAGTTAATTATAAGATTTAATAAGGTAGAACTGGTAGCTGTAGTTGTTTGCTTACAAATAATGTCAGAATATAAATAGGTGCTTGGACACCCATTAATTTGCACCTTGTAAAAAACTAAAGAAAATCAGAACATGGGATACAATGTGAGGAAAAATGGGTTTTAGGGAATACAACCCTTGTGTGTTGGAACCCTTCAAAATATTAATGGCTTGCATATCAGGTCAATTTCATGGGCAAAGCAGAATAAATGAAAACCCTTTGGGGGATTTGGATATTGATGTTTCTTTGAGAACTAATAAGATTAGAGTTTTCACCTGAAGTGATTATTTTACACACTCACTCTCATACTCCTCTCTTCCCAACAGTGTGCAACATGAAATCAGCTGGTTTTGATATTTTCTGTCCTTTGAGCAGCACTGTTATACATTTCTGTAGACTTAAGAGCCTACATACCTTGAATTTTTCTTCCCATATGACTATACTCACAATGTAGGATTGATTTTGAGATGAGATCACACTAACTCACAAGTAAGTCTTTCCAGTCCCTTTGTAGGATTAAGTTCTTAATCTATTTGTATTTAATAATAGTGACGTATTTTTTCCTCTGAAATTCCTAAATAATAAAAGACTTAGTTTTTCTTCTGATTATGGACCAGTTTTCTACTGAGAAGAGTGTTTTATGACATATCCTATTTATTCACAGAATAGACCACTTAAGGAACAGTAAGAAAACAATTATGTCTTGTTAAAGACTTCATAGTTAAAATGCCATCCATGAATTGAAGTCTGGGAAATTCAAAAATTAAAAAAACCAAAAAGGTTTATATGAAGCATTTTGAATTTAGAAATATTAAGTTTGGAGCAAAGTTTTGGGTCAAATCCTACTTCATCCAACAAGTTCACTGAACTTTGAGACATTCCTGTCTTACAGAAATTTAATATAATAGTGATTAATCATATGTAATATATACCAGGCAAAGTAATTTTTTTTAATATTCACCGCCTTGAATTAAAGTGCTTGTTTTTATTTTAGTTCTCAAAAGAGATTTGGTAAATAGATGATCCCTTACATATTTTTTTCCCTTTCATTAAAGGCAATAAGAATCCCTTAATCCATTCTTCCCTTAAGACTAGTGTTGATTCCTTAAGAGGAATCCACACGGATGTGAGGATCAGCCCTGGCAGCTCTTTTGGAAGAATTTCCAGGGGTTTGGCTGGCTTCAGAGCCTTTGCAAGAAGCCCAGCATTGGATAGGGTAGAACAAGCTTTTCTGTTAAGTAACAGATTTTTAAAAAAAACAAGTTTTGATAAAACCGAAAATATTTCCAAATTTTTAAAGTCTGGAAAATCATTAGAAAAATTAAAAGGGATCATACAAAAGCACTTCTTCACTTCTAAATCTAATTGATTTTTATGGGACTGACCTTCTTTCTTCCGTAGTCACATTTATAATTTACTTTTTTAGACACATTTAAAGAAAAAAGGTTAAAAGAAAACCTTAAAATCTCCCCAACCTAAAATACAGTGCCTTGAACTTTAAGTTGAATAAAAATTTTCAGATTGCACAAATAACTTCTAAGTTTCTCTACAGAATTATTTCGTATGAGGAAAAGAGAGTTTCTGATCCTTCTATTTGGCCATATTCTGAGAATCCACGCTCTGATATTATATTGTCTGAACCTGTTCTCCAGACATATTATTTACTCATATCAGAAAATGACCTGATTTCATTAAGGCTTATTTCAATGCAAAAGGGAGTTCCATTCTCACTGAGATTCTCCCATGCACTGAAGACTCATCTTCTTAAAAATCAATTGGGACTCAATCAGAAGACATTTCTGGTTGATTGCAATATTCCCCCTGTTTGACAATATAAAACCTTTCCCACTTCTCCCGGGAATCTCTGTCCTTCCACACTGAACAATGCTTTTTGAGTCTTAGAAGAAAAGCATTTGTGCTAAAAATACAGATGACCTGAAAAGCAAGGTAAAAGAAGATATAAATCTTTTGGTGAAATATTAAGTAAAATTTAATAAATTTAATTGTATTTTGGAAATTCAATCAATTTAGGCTACCCTAAATTTTTACCCATGTAAAAATTTCTCTTTCAATTACACTATGTCTCTTTTATGTAGGTAATTACATACTATCTCTTTTAATTTTCACAACAGTGAGAAAATATACATAGTGGTCTGTTGCACTTAAGATGACCTCTGAAAGGTAAAGGAAGACATTTTCAGATTTTTTTAATAGATCAAATTTTGCCAATTTATCTTAATCTACTTCATTATAAATCAACAGAACTTGAGTGCCTAAAAATAAAATTTTGCCTGTAGATAGTTTAGTGTTCAATTTTCACTATGTAACATGGCACTTCTGCCATCTCTGAGGAGAAAAATGAGTAATCTCTGGTGTATAGTTATTTTTAACTAACTATTCAAAAAGACCTTTTAGCTAAATACCAAATTGTGCCCAATTTTTAGTTAATTTATGCAGGTTTTATGATCTGGAGCACAACAATGTCAATGAACACTCAGACCCCATTTGCCATCAATCTAGATTAAATTTTTAATTGCAATAATTGACCTTTTATTTCCATACAGACCAAATGAGTCTCTAAGGATCTTCATAGTTATATCAACTTACAACTGGGAAATAATTTTAAAGCAAGCAAACAGTATTTTTTTTTTCATACTGATGTCCTATTTTGGTTGACTGGAAATTCAACAGTGATATTGTGTGAAGATAGTGTATATACTAATATACTGCCGAAGTAACAATTGACAGAAAGCTGAAATTCCACAGTGGATCATATGCCACTTAGTTCTGTACCCTTCTCTAAGTACAATCTATTGTGTACTTGTCATTATAGACCCCATCAAGGTACTTGTTTACTTTCTACAGTTATTTCTATAATTAACTTTTAAAAAAAATTATTTTCTTTGTTCTTTAAACAATAAAATATTACACATCTTACAATGATTTTCTCTAATATAATGGAGTTTGTCCTTGTCTTCATTTATTTCAGTGAGAAAACTTTCAGCTTTTCTGCTGCAGGCTTTCATTGCCAATTGCAAACTGAGCTAGTAGAAAATTCATAGGTTTGGCACACATATTTGAAGGTGAAATTTAGCTTATAGTGAAATGAATACAGACAAATGTAGAATAAAACAATCAGGAACATAAACACAGGATTTTTTAGTATATAATATCACAGGCATGATGAACTTCACAACTATCGAGATTAAGACCTTTTCGTAAAGGAAAATAAATGGAAATGAAAGATAGTGAATTTGGGAAATTTACCTATATTTTAGTCTAGCTGCAACTTGAGTTACCATAAGCTTACATGCAGCCAAAAACAAGACTAAGAATAAAAACACAAATAGACAGAGCAAAAGTCTGAAAACTTTATGTGAGAGCAATAGCTTCAAGTTTACACTCCAAATCTTCTTATTCTCTGCCTTTTTAGTGCAGACCAGCACACTTAGTACTGATACAATTCCATCACTCTCCAAAATATATATGAGAAGCAAACAGTGTGATAATATGAAACTGACACTGCTTAGGAATTGCTTTACCACATAGGTTTGGACCGTGACAGGTATCTTATTTCAAGTCATTTGCATATTAATCATAAATATTTTTACACTTTTAATGCGAGGAGGTCAATCAACAAATGTTAGTTGAAACCGCACTCCTAAAGCAATGTGATTTCATTCTATCTCCCTCTCCTCCTGCATCTCCACCATGAATTTGATTGGAGAAGCTAGAAGTTTCAAGGGGGCAACCCCAAACCTCTGACATTTTAGTTGTTATTCATATTGGGAAATAAGCATGTGCCTTATATATGACCTTTACAAATTGAAAAAAATATACGATAAATATCACTGAATTCCTTGCATATGAATAAAGGCTTTATTTTAACGGACATAGCAGTTTATTGTCTGTGTCCCAATACAATTCAGAATCTGCTACACTACCCTGATTCTAATGTGACTCAACTTGTTCTTTAACTTGACATACACGTAAGAGCTTAAATTGTATAGTGCAGATTAATGGTTGGAGTAGTAATGAAATGTTCTCAAATGTTTTTATCCAGCAAAACTTTCTAATTCTGTTATTCTGAAATACAACATCAATAGCATCCTAAGGGTTCTGTATTTTTTTTCCAGCCACCTCTAGCTTTTTACCTCACAGAAAACTAGGACTGTAAACTAGACTAATGTTGTCCTTACTTTCTAGTGCATGAGATACAGAAAATTTTATTCTGTTGCAAAGAATGGAATCAGGCTGTAGAGCTGAACAGAAACACTGCAAGGTGTTTTAATATGCTGTAGGGTATAGAGACAGAAAAGATAAAGAAACATGTTTTTTACTTTCCTGACCTCTCTGCACCTTCGTAAAAATATGTAAGTGACAATTTTAGGTAGAAACAACTTCCCCATCGCTTAAAGGTCCCTCACATCACAATGCATCTTCACACCTTTCTCAGTCAGAATGCTGACTTTAGAGACTGACCTATGACCTCTGTCTATATTTTTATGCTCTTGTGGAAGTCATCCTATTCTAACCTGAAACATAACTTAACTTTTATGAAGACACATACAGATTTATATAGAAAATAGGTTTCCAGTGTAATGTTTCTGGTTGATTTTCTCCTAAATTCATTGAGTAGACGGAAACATTTTTGTAAGGTTCCAAGCATGAATCCATACTAGATGAGTAAAGGAAAAATATGGGCAGACATCAGCATTACTAAGAAAGGCAGTACCTTAAAGATTTAAGGATATAAGGAAAAGGGAAACAACTCTTTAATTACAAGAAAGTCAATATTAAAAAAATATTCACTGTTAGTATGAACATTTCTAAATAAGTATTTGTTAAACAAAAGAGTTGGTATGTACGTATGAAGATTTCAAGTACTAATTTGAAAAGACAGGTGGCAAATTTTTCACAGGAACATTCCACCAACTTCGAACATAAGGACCATTGAAAGAAATTTTGTAATTGTTGCCATTTCCTGGTAGTTTTCAAAACATTGTCATATATATTGTTACTCAGCTACTTCTGTTATGAAATCTTAATGTGTAACACTATACAGAAATTAGTATTTCTATATACTGTAAAACATACTTAGAAATAACTTTTATCTTTCATAAATTTGCTACTTTTCTTCCAAGACTGAATGATATTACTTGTAGCTGATTATGATTAGTCCAATTTTTTGTCATTACTATACATTTGATACAAAAAGGAAATAGATATTTCAGGTACATATAAGTTCCTTGCAAATCCCACATGCAATATATCTAAATTGTGCAAACCACCTGGGAAGACATAGCAAAATATTTTCTATTTACAGCAAAGATGGAAAATTTCAGGATTTGAATCTGACTTTCATATGCTAAATACACCAGCAACTTTTCAACAGCATTTACAGTTCCCGAGTGCTCTGCTCTAGATAAAAATGTTTAATACAATCTTCTTGGATTCATCTGTCATAACCCTCCGTATTTCTATCTGCATTGCACCTGTAAATTGACTTATTACCCTGTCTCACTGAGTCTAATCATTGTGCCTGATACCATGTAATCTGTGCCACTCCAGACACAAATACCAGCTGTTACAGTTCCAAAAGCTCAATGGATGCAGTTCAAGAAAGAAATAAAATGTTATAGCCTTTACCTTGGTCCATATCTTGCTCCCATACCAGCTCTATGCTGCTGGCTACTTATTAGTGTCATGATAAAAAAAGTTTCCGAATGAAAATATCCATACATTCAATTTGTGTCACTAGTAGTTCCAACCATGGCTCGCCCACAGGCTTCCACACAGGGCAAAGAGTCCTCTGGACAAGGAACTTTTCATCTTCCAGTGCTACTTATACTGTCTCTGCCTGAGGGTATGACATCAGCAGCAGCAAACTGTCTGGAGAAAACGAGGTGCTCCCTGGTGGCATTACTGAAATTCTACACTACTGGAGTTGGGCAGGAATAAACTCTGTTCAACCAAACGAAAATTAAATTCTGTTCACTAAATTAGGGCACAGACCTCATCTTTGTCTATCTACTAACTTCTCACTAAAACAGTAAGAAAAAAATACAGACCAGCAGCAGTTCTCTCTGTGTATATATGTATCTGCCAATCTATCTATCTATCTATCTATCTATCTATCTATCTATCTATCTATCTATCTATCTATCTATCTATCCATCTATCTATCATCTATCTTTCTAATTTTACCCTGGAGTAGCCTAAAGATGCAAATACCTTCAATCAGGCAAAAAAGTTTTAGCTAGCCTTTCAGCTTCGTCTGGCCTTGTAGCCAGGCCCATAAGTGAGTTCTTAATGAATTAATTAATACATGTCATAAATAAAATAGTATCTATTTCATACCATGATCAAAATCTATTCAATATTTCATATAACTCCTCTTTAATTTACAGTGGTCCAGATTCTGCCAGTCTAATTCAAATGGATGGTTTTCAAAGGATGACCCTATTTTTACTCTATTTTGAAAATAGTTGTAGCTAAAATTTATTCTGAAATAAAATCATAGCTTATATTAATTCTATAGCTTGTAGTTTCCTAATATGCATTTTATTTTATTGCTTTTCTTACTGAATTAGATCTACAGACTGTGATCCTTCTATTTAACTTTTTTTTCTTTTCCTCTCAAAAAATTACACAGTTATAGTAGAAAGCATGCATAACTGTGCAGTCTTAGAAACTTAATACCTGTTTCTTTGAAAACTTCTCATGTGATCAGTCTTATTTGTGATACAGCAGAGAAATTCACCGGTGATATCCAAACACCTTAACATCTTTAATGACATCAAATGCAATATTTATCTCTACAGCCACAAGTGTTTGTGCTATATTACTGGCCTGCACAGGTGACCATAAAACTCTTCTGAAGACCTTCTTAAATTTCATAGCTTTCAGATGCAAACCCAAGATATTTATCATTGAATTACTATGTTATATTTATTCTTTAATTGGTAGGGTGTCAAAGTGTTTTATATTAAGTAAATATATGCACAGGAAGATTCACTGAACTGGTTTAAGCAGGAATATACAGAAAACAATAATGAGTTAAGAAAGATCACAGCCAAAACATGAGTGTACAGTCCTATGCAATGCCGTACTTATAAAAGCAAAGAGAAAAGAATACACAACATCAATCTTTTTAACTATAAATGGCATACATAATGAAAATGAAAACTCAATAGTTTAAAATTGTGAAAATTGAATCCAGTTGATTCCAAATTGTTAAAACAATGTGTTAGATAACAATTGAAAGAAGTGGACTTCCTTGAAAAAATGCTTTTGTCAAAACTACTGCAAGTGGATTTGTTCAGAAAATGCAAGCCATTATTAGCATGGGTGAGCATAACTTAGAGGTGAATGACCACTAACATGGGTATTGATCTTAGTTGAAAGCATTTTCATTATTCTCTGAAATTTCACTTACTGACATGGAAGCTTTCCAAAGTCAAAGTGTCCAACTGCCACATGCAGTCAAAAAAGGGAGAGAAACAATCTCCAAAGGTTTTTGAGAATTTTTGAGAATATTGCCCATTTCTAACTAAAAATCAGTGCAATGCACCTAAGATTTAAGCTATTTATATAGACTTGAAACTAGTATGCTTAATAATTAAGGAAATCTGTTTAATGCATGTATCACATGTAATAGGAACCAAGAGAGTACCTGTGGTATGTTCATGAAAGGAAAAACTTGTTCTATTCCAATCAGTTACCAGCTGCTTTGTGCCCTAAAGCTGGGTGTTTTATTCCTATTATCTTAATTTCTCTGTGGGGAAAAAAAACAAACAACTTGTCCATCTATATTTATGTTAACCATTTTGGCTGAAATTTGTCCAAGAGCCTAAGGGAATTGAATTCAACCAGAGATGGGTGTCTAAAGTTTTTAAATCCTATTGGAAACACTATTTTTAAATGTCTAATCTTCTTCAATAGAACCCTTGACTTACTTTGGTATCCTTTGGCAAGAATTTTTCAGTTTCCTTTCTTCACCATCTTTCTCAAAATATTATAACACATCTATGTATTTATACTACACACATATATTAAATTCTATGTGAAGAGGAAGATGAAAACATTTCCATGGCATACAAAAGAAAAAAAAAGAAATTTGGTACCAGATATTTGCAGTTTATATTCATGTCTAATGGATAGTGGTTCCCTGAAGTCAAGGAAAAAAAAAAACATTTAGAAAATACTATAAAGGTGAAATGGTCTGTGTTTTGCTTCTTCTTATTAAGTTTAGGGATACAAAGTTGCCATGGCAACCTCTTTACTTTTGCATAAAGTGTGATACATTTGGATGTAACAGAAAGTAGATGGCAACAGCCAAAGCAATTGTCAGGTATTCAGGTGAGGTAGACTCATTTAGTGTACAGCACAGATACATACTTCATTCCTCCTGACAAGAACTGCTGACAGGAACAACCCATCCTTCGACTGACAAACTGGAACAGAGCGCTGTTTCCCAGCCTTAGAGCTGATATGACAGTGTGCCTTTTTAATAAGAACATAAAGAACATGCACAATTTAAGAGGTTTCACATGGATATGTACATCCGTATACAGGCATAAAGACTTTCCAACTCAGGAGCACACTGGCACTTATCAAATTGGCATGCCAAATTAGCTTCTGTTTTGAACTTGTTCATTCCTATTAGTTGGGTATTAGACAAGAATCCCATGCCACCTTGACAAGGGCTTTTGTTTCTATTATACTGTTATTCCATCCTATACTAGTGATGGATGAGAACGGGGCACGTCTGAAGAAGCAGAGGGAATCACCCTAGTGAATTATCTTCTGCACGGCAATACACCATGGATGAAATTACTTGTCCATTCCCCATTAACTGATGTGACCGCTTCATCTCAACTGCTTTTCATAGTTGCCATCACTCAGAGAGGCTGGTGTTTACAGCTCTCACAGGAGGAATATTTGTCTGACAAACTGTGTTAGAGGTGTGAAACCTAATAGTAACAAAGCAGGGCCATAAGAATGTGCACATCAGTAAAATACAGCCCTGGGATCCTATTACGATTCCAACTTATCTTTACACTCAAATTTATTTATTTCTTTTGTACATTTCCTTAGGTCAAGTCGGGTCTCTGCAGCATCTCATTAAAAATCAGAGGCCTATTATATTTAATCAGATAGTCTAACTGGACTAATTTGTAATCTCCCAAAGATTTTTTGGGAGATTAATACTGAGGCTTATTTTGTCTTATAAGTATAGGACTATAAACAAGCTTGTGAGGGTTTTTAGGATTTTTTTTTGGTTTGTTTTTTCTTTAAAATCATGTTTATTTATGTGTAAATTATTCTGCAAACACATTTTGTTTCCTGTGATCTAAGTCTAGCTTTCCCTGTGTGTTTGCAGTCTGTCTTTCAATATGCTGTTCCTGTTTGCACATTTCCATCTTTGTTGACAATTAACTTTGTTGTCAACAAAGTAGAATAATTCTTTTGAAGTAAATTATTTACAAATCTCAGTTAAACCCAAAATAATCATTCAAGGCATGTCAACAGTGTATGTGGCTCAGAACAAGAAAATTATTTGAAAAATTATTCTGAGAAAAAAATTCAAAATGGAACATAAATGGGTTTTAAATAGAAGGCAATGGTGATTTTAGGAATGATTTGTGTATTTAACGAACAGTTGGAAATAATAAGAAATATTTGCAATATGCCCTAGATTATATATGTGTATAGCCATTTTATTGTAATTTAGATCTCACCAGAATCTTGTGAGGCATCTCTGAGACAGGCTATCTCTAGGCAATGCTGGGCACCCCAGCCAAAAACAGACAAGGAAGCTGTTAGTTAAATCCACAGATGACATAAGACAGCACGGCTCCGTTGACTTTGATGAGACTTCACCCTTCACATTGACTAAACTTGCAGTGTACTCGGGAAGAGTCAATCATCTCTGGATAAGAAGGAATACAATATTTAGTTCTTGTGTGTGGTCACCATGTCATTATTGGGAACAGTTTGATCGACAGTATAAAGCAGAAATAGAGTCAATAGATCCTTACAGGTAATGTTTTAAAATTATTCCGAGGACAAGGTGTTTTGGTGTAGGCTTTTTTGAAAATCCTGAAAATATTGTAGGAAATCCACTCTTTCTGTGATAAGAAGATGATAAAAAAAACAACAACAACAACATTTCAAACATTAGGAATTCTATAGAATTCCTAGGAATTCTGTAGAATTGCTATTCATGGGAGACATGGTATAAGGATGTTGTGGACATTAACATTGCCCAGGCATACTGTTCATCCAGCTAGTCATAATTACACTCAGAATCATTCCCCTTTTCATCTCTTGCCAATGAGGAAAAGAATTCTTGGCACCAGGGAGTAAGTTTTATTTGTTCTTCTTTTTTTCATTATGCACTATTTTTTAGCACATTTTATTCAATGCAACAAGAGAAAATAATGCATCTCATGAAGTTGTTATTTCGCTATTTTTTCTTGTGAGAAAAGGAGTGTTGCTTCTAGGTCAGTATTTTATGTTCTGAACTTGAATTGATCCTTGTCTACTTTACACTCACATATGTCTCAGCGCTGTGAAAAACTGTGTGGGTAAGTAACTGTGGCTTATGTTTAAACAGTAGGGGAGTTCTTTTAGTGCATTCATTAGGAAATTTCTTGGATATAAGCATCTCACCATTTTACTGGATACAGCCTACCTTGAAATCTTTTTTCTTTCAGATGTTTGGTGTTAAAAATCATAGGTGAAAGCTTTTAACATCTCTCTGATATTAAT
Organism: Leptocoma aspasia; assembly: GCA_013399835.1. Classification (NCBI taxonomy): domain Eukaryota; kingdom Metazoa; phylum Chordata; class Aves; order Passeriformes; family Nectariniidae; genus Leptocoma; species Leptocoma aspasia. The sequence continues at coordinate 215,283 of VXAX01003842.1, forward strand.
TTGTATCTGTCAGCCTGGTGAGTTAGAAAACCTTCCACAGAATAGTAAAGATTGTAGAATTATTCATCTAACAATGACTTGACATGTAAATAAGGCAGCCCAGTAGGAGGAATTCTAGTCCTGATTCATTGAAAAACTTAATATTACTAGTTACACTTAAATTTTGAAACCTATATCCATTCAATTCAGAAAATACTTAAGTGATATCACAATAAATATAAAACTGTAATGGATGTATAAATGCCCTTATCTGAACTTCCTTTATAAGTGAGAAAGTAGAAACCAATAACTCTGTCAGTATTAGATAAACTATTGCAGAAGGTGAAGTTACAATACTGAATTGGAGAGAAAATGTAGTTATGAGTAGATTCAGTTTTGGTACCTGCTGTTATGGCAGTGCTCTTACAAGAATTTGTGGTTGGCTGCCTAGTACAAAAAACACTAAGGATTTAGATTCTGTCCTGTCCTGCAGGCTACTGTGGAGAATTGGAAAGGAAATGAAAATGCTCTAATTGCTAAAAAGATGTACCTCTGGAATAAAAAAAGTCTAGTCAGAGCTTGAAAATAAAATAGCAATATCAATCGTAGGCAATGATAGCCAGCATGTAAGCATATTGTCAAAAAATTAACTAACATTCATGAGGATTTGAACACCTTGTCATCCATACATTTTGGGAACATGTCTATTTCTCAACTTTGTGTCCTCAATTTCTTGAAAATTAATCTGTTTGCCAAGCTATGTATTCTATGAAAGCTATGTCATGCTCCACATCAGCCACACACCGTAAAATTCTATTACAATGGTGAAAATGTCAAAAATCAGATACTGATTACAGGTGAGCACCAGTAAAATACTACAATTCACATAGACTTTTTCTTACGGTATTATTACAAAGCCCTTCAATATTCACACAATTCCTTCCTAGTTAGTTGGGTTTGGAGAGCTATTATGGTCCAACAATAAAATATTACCAGGATAATTTACTGTTCTCCTCCCTCTGCCTTCTTACTTGTCTTCCTGCTGGAAACAGAGTAACAACCTCAAAACCAACACACAGGGAACAGAACAGAACAGCACAGACACACAGAACAGAAATGGAAAATTGACAAACCTTAAACCTGGGAGATAAAAAATAAATAACAGTAAGAGAGACAAATATTTTAAATTTAGCTAAGAAGGAATTTTGCTTTGATATTGTAGATTTCTCAAGCATTTAGAAATTATTCCTTAATTAAAATGTAAATTGGAGTTTCTAGGGTTTTTAATGTCTATATTGGATTAAATTAGAATTTAAACAGGGTTTTAAAAGGTGAAATTTGACTTCCTAGTAGGAAGATCATATTTGCTAATATTTTAGCTTTAACTAGAAATTAATATTGGCATTTGCTTAAAGCCAGATTTGTCCATTCTAAGTTTATTGATTTCAGCTTATCATGGATTGGCTTTCATATGACCTGAAAGAACAAGCAGAGGACAAAACAATAATATAGCAGGATATGACACACACCAGTGTATCCATATTTCAGTACAGAAGGCTTTTAATTCAAACAAAAAAGTACTTAGAGTATTGATTAAATATTACAAGAAAAACAACAACATACAAAGAAGGCACATAACCAAAGAATGTTCATTAAGCTTTTTCTTTTCAATAAACTACTTGGATAATTAGCTTAATTTTCACATTTAGTATTATTTCTTTTATTTATTGTTATTTCAATTTTTTCTTTTTCTTTGGAATGAAATCAAATCTATCGATTTCTGCAAACAACCTTTATTTATATTTATATGAGTTGCTGTCTGTTATTTTATAGTAATTATGAGGTAAATGCAATTAGATGATGGAACCATTATGTATAGTGTTTTGGTGATACTGTAACAAGAAATGAGGAGTCTAGGACAGAAAATTACCCTGTCTTCTTTATATTAGTCTTTGATTATATCAGCTTGTCCAAAGAACTTTCATGCAAAATAACCCTTATCTGTTCAGCATTAAAATTTTCCCAGAGTGTGTGAGGAGTTTGAGTTACAGTAATGGATGCAGTTGTAATAACTTCTTATAAATCTATATGCAGAGTTGAAATCAGAAAAAACCAACAGCATTTACTTCTATCATCATAGAAAGTTATTGTTTCCCAAACTTCAGGAGTACTCAACATTTAAGAAGTATTTGACTGAAAACTTTGTTAACTATTGTTATTCATCAAGTCTAGGTTAAAACCAAGATACACATACAAAGAAACTCCTTCCTGCGAGTCATAATATATTTTTGCAAGACATAACAAAAGAAGATGTATTAAGTTACCTTTGTCTTTTTTCATAGCAGCTAATATGTATGCTATTTCACGGGAAGCAACACCACACCTGGTCAATTTTCACCAGATGTAATCTCTTAGTGATGTTATGATTATTTTTAGTGGACTAAAAAGTGAAACATTGCATGGGCAAATACCTATGTTTTTAATATGCCTGTGCAGTGCAATTGTAGAATCAATATTTACTTATGCTGACAGTCTAGTGCATTGTTGACAATTTGACTTAAATTGCTTGTGTCATAAGAACTGAAATCTTCAAGCAGTAACTGTGTTTTGAATATCCACCAAATAAAACCCAAAAACCAAACCAAACTTCCCCCCACAAAAAAAAAAAAGAAAAAAAAAGTCAGTGAAGGGGCTCTTTTGTTAAACCGTTTGCAGGAGGAAGAAGGTAGCCAGTCAGGAATAAAGCATTTTTCAACTGTTAATCTTTTTGACTAAATGAGTGGGGATACAGCTGCAGAAATGGAGAAAAGCACAACTTCTAAAGTAAGAGGTTAATTGAAAAATAAACTTTTTCCTCTAAAAGTCTGTTCTTCTCCATACCTGATCTCCCTTGACTGCCTAATATTCTCTTTTCCTATTACCTTTGCCGCAACATAGGAGAAGCAAAACAATCTAGGGAAGACACAGCAGTGGAAATTTCCACTTAATTTCCCAATTCCACTTTTCTGATGCCAGGCTAGGCTTGTGTTGCAAAACAGACACACATTTTACTCAGTCTTGTCCATTCCCCTAGCCCTGAGCAAATGATTCTGTGATGGAGCTTCCCGCAAAAGAATAACCCTTCTTAAAATTCTGCACTTCTTGATTTGCAATTCTCAAGGCTTTTGTATCCCATAATTCTTTCCCTTGGATCCCATGGGATATGAGCAAAGGTTCCAGCTACAATGGTGATTACTATAATTTGTCTAAAAGGATTCGCTCTTCCCGTTGTGTCAAAGGGCATCTCCTCTCAGTGAAAGTTTGGAAGAAAATGCAAAGATGCTTGGGGAGATGAGGTAAAGCGGTACATTTATTTTACATATTAAACTCAACTAAAAATATTACTGTTCTCTGAAAAAAATTTAAGTGCAGTAAAAAGTCATCCAAGACTGAATTGCAAACATTATCCATTATTACATGCTTTATATTCATATGAATTAATTATTTTCAGCTTGATCTGTGAGCTAATTCCAGAGCCAAATCACTAGGGAAATATGATGCTAATGTGTACATGTTAATAGACATACTTAATCAATTACTTGGTGAGTGTTTTATTAGAAGTATAAGCTTGAAAACAAAATGTTCTACAGGACCAAGCTGTTCTGAACTAACACTTTAAAAAGTGATGCAAATGTAAATCTGTCTGCCTTTGGCCAGCAATACTTTTTTTCCTCTTTTTTTTCTATTTTGTTCTACTTTTTATAAACCAAGAAATCAAATTTCAATTGAGAAGTGCTTCATTAAGCATGAGTTATTCTGAAATTCTTTTCAGTAATATAAGGTAATATAAAGACAATATATTATACAGCAAGAGACATAACTTTTCAGAAAAGCTACAGTGCTGCTAAACCCAGAAAATTCATCTCAGTACTTTTGGGTTTCCAGATTTTTTTTTTATATTTCTCAACTACCTTTGGAAAATGTTTAGTAAAGTATATACTGTGTAGGACTAGGGAATACAAAATAAGCCTTTCATTTTGTCACCTTATCTATTCATGCCAGGAGTAGTATTCTCAGCATAGTCAGGAGCTTTTAATGCAATATTTCCCCAAGTTAACCATTGCACATCTGTAAACTTTTTCTAGATTGGTAGGTGGACAGTCCTCACAGTTTCCATAAGCTGCCTGTTTGCAATTTAAAAGCAAATTTTATAGCCAAAGTAGAACTGATACACCACTACTGTTAATACCATACCTGCTGACATCAAAATTGCCTGTACTATGACTATTATACACTTGACACATCAGTGAGATTAAATTATGTTTCTATCAACAGTACAGATAGAAATTTGGCAGAATGTTTCATTTTTATAACACAATATGATTTAACATTAGCATGACCCCTATAGAGATTTGGCAGGCCACATTGAACTACTCTCAGTATGTTATCTAATACTAAAATCTAAAAAGCAAAAAAAAAAAAAAAAAAAGGAACACAGAAAGCTGTATGTCAGAAGGGAACCACACACAACAGACCATATATAGTCTGCAAATTTTCAGATGACACCAAACTGGGTGGAGTGTTGATCTGCTGGATGGCAGGCAGACTCTGCAGAAGGTTCTGGGCAGGCTGGATAGATGGGTCGAATCCAATGATATGAGGTTTAACAATACCAAGTGCCAGGCCCTGCATTTTGGCCACAATAACCCCGAGCAGTGCTACAGGCTGGGGACAGAGTGGCTGGACAGTGCCCAGGCAGAAAGGGACCTGGGGGTGCTGGTCGACAGCCAGCTGAACATGAGCCAGCAGTGTGCCCTGGTGGCCAAGAAGGCCAAGGCATCCTGGCCTGTATCAGGAATAGTGTGGCCAGCAGGAGC